>CM069897.1:512022-540220 GCA_036034705.1 Thielaviopsis punctulata
AAAAAAAAAAATAAAAAAAAAATAAAAAATAATAATAATAATAATAATACACACACACACGATTGATACCGAATATCTTCATGTTGATGCGTTGTTTTCCAAGTACTACATCTGACTAAAAATGCCAGGGTAAAAAAACAAAAAGCCACCATTGTGTTTTGGCCATCTCGATTTGTAAGGTGGTGTACTTATATACTACATAGTATGATCTCGGAGCTTCTTATTTCGGAATATGGAGACGCAAAATAAGAAATAAAATACAATAAGCAACAACTCATTTCAGCAAAAGAAAAAAAAAGACGAGAGAAGAGAAAAGACCCCTCAAATCCTGATTCAAGCTTGCCTCCACAGACAAGAAAACGGAGGCTCTTCGGGGGAATACACGCCGATGTTTGTAATTAGCTTTTGAGAGAGAGAGAGTCGGAAATTTTCAAGATAAATCTGAAGATTCTGGCTAGTCATCTGACCAGACGAAAAATGAAGGTATGTACAGTATGTACTGGTATGCATGACTTGAGGCATGAGGCTTTTCATCTCCGGGGGGCCTTGCTATGATCGTATCTTCCTTGAAGTGGCCGGGAATATTGAGATGAGAAACGTCATAATAGCCCGCCTACAACCTCCACAAGAGTAATGAATACTACATATGTATGTAAAAAAGAAAAATACCAAGTATGTACCAAGATATGCATATATATCAGTGTCCGTACAAGTATGTGTGACACATTCAACAACAAACCACAAAAAAGAGACAAATACACTCTTGTATGTATGTATGTACATACATACATACATACATACATGCATATAGTACGGCAAGCCAAAGAACATGCAACCTAGAAATGCATGTCTTACTCCTGGACAAAAAGAACGGCCTCGTTTACCCCAGATTTCACTTTAGACCTCTCAACTGAAAAATGCAGAAAAGTTGGAGAATATACATGCATGTATGTATGTACATATGTACATATGCATGGCACATGTACATGTGGACATATGTATGTACGTACGGAGTAGTAGGCACCCATGTCAACTTCAACTCTTCCTTCTTCCTTCGCCCTTTCTCCTTTCCCCAGGGTTTCCCCCCCGCATTTTCCTAAGCGTAATCTCGTTTCTTTAGCTTTTCTCTGGAGATTCCTTTTTCAAACGGCCTTCTGCTTTGGGCAACACTTATCGGATAATTGGTAGGTTGGTTTCCCCGGATATCAGCCATAGATGAAGCGGACTGAATTCACCACATGCCGTTTTGTTATAACTATCGTCACCAGCAGTTTCTTACACAGCACCGCGTCGGAAAAGACGCAGCTGGAGAAGAGGCCCAACCCCTCGTTTGTGTAATATTCTTCACTTTGAAACCACTCCCCAGCGAGAGCCCCTTCTGCATGCGTACACGGAAAAATCTCATCATTTCTCTTCCAAGTCGAAGATCTATGCATATATATGGTACATACCTCACAACCCGTCGGAGGTAAACGTGCATATGATACAGATGTATTAAAAACATAACGATAACAGAACGATAGATTACAAATAATAAAGCCAATAATGCCGAGCAGATGAGGGGAAAACACCCGGCAAAGACTGCAACCTGGATAGAGAAGACGGCATCTTGTGGTCGGATGACATCCCCGAATAGTGGACAGAGCATGCGGGACTCACTGCAACTACACCAACCATCAGGCCGTAGCGTGTGCACAGAATAGAGAATAAAATGCTCCATGCCTGCAAGGATTAAAGGAATAGAGAGAAAAAAAAAGACAATCCAAGAACACTCCGAGCATGGGTATCTGCATCGGCACAACTGGTCACAACCAACTGGCCGTCAACTTTTCTGTATCGGTACAATATGCCAAGAACGTTCCATTTTGAATAGATGCCGAGACAGAAACGAATACATACCCTCTAGTACACGTACGGAATAACCTTGTACGGCACACGCTTCTTGTACTCCAGCCAGTCATCGCCGTACTTCTTGAAGCACTTGTCATCATCGCGGCCCTCACGGTGCAGCAGCAGCGTGGCAAAGTAAAACACGTAAAAGTACGTAAACACAGCCCCCCATCCACGCGCCGCATCCTGCACGACTTCCCGACCATCTAGCATAATCAGCGCGCCCTCCACGCCGCTGCCAGCCGCCAAAATGGTGTAGCCCGCGACTCCCGTGGGCAGCGAGTACGGCCAGCTCTGGATCCAGTCGCCCAAGTAGTTGATGTGGCGGGCCAGGCCCCACCAGCCAGACACGAGCAGTTTGCTGCCCGTCTTGGTGGTGATGTACTGCAGGTGCGCGACCTTGGGCGACGTGGGGTCGCGGCGGAACTCGTTTTTCTGCGAGTTAGAGGCACGGAAGATGGAGAAGCCGGTCAGCAGCACGGCAAACGTCGCGGCAAGACCATACGGGCCCAGAGTCACAGGATACGTGGCTAGGTAGCGCGTTTGCATGGAGTACAGGAAAGGCACCCACACCAGATCGCCAAAGGACAGCATGTTTCCGAAGCCGTCAAGCGTGATGTCAATCATGGTCAGGATGGACGCCTCGTTGTACCAGGCATCGACAATGTACAGCGTCTGGATGCTGGTCAGGAACACCATGCTGTCCGAAACGTAGCCGTAGTTGCGGTACTGCTTAGCGGCCCAGGTAAAGTTGCACAGCGCCCACATGAGCAGACCAGGACGCAGCTCACACCACTCCTTGATGTCAATCTCGCCAAAGAAGGGCAGCGTAACGCGAGGGTTCAGTTCGCGGCCAATAAACCAGTCGTACAGCATGTTGCCTGTTTGGCCGCCAATGGCCAGCTCGCGCATCTCCTTGTTGCTGGGCGTGACGCTGAAGCTGCCAACGTACGAGTACGTAGCCAGTGCGTATGCGATAATCAGGTGAGATGTCATGATTTGCAGGTAGTGCTCGTCAATGTAGCGCCAGGCAATGAAGTCGGCACCGTCAGAAATAGTGCCCGAAAGACAGGCGGCAAGGATGGCCATGTTGCTGGTGAAGGCTGGAGGGTGTTAGTACATGGGAAGGGGGAAAACAAGATGGAAGCATAGCAAGTAAACATACCATTGCAGCGGTACTTGAGACGGCCGCCAGTCACCAGCTCCGTGCCAATCGCAATTTCTGCCGGCAGAACCGCATAGAGAAACAAGTTGACAAGGTAGTACGCAATGGTGACGCCGAACACGCTCAGGTCGAAAAAGTCCCACAGTCCATTCTCGGGCCATCCAACCTCGACCTTGAGCCGGTCGATATTCAGCGTGGACGGGCTAAGCAACGACGGAGCCGGGCAGCCAGAGACATCGTTGCAAGCGAACAGGAAAACATATAGCAGAAGGGGCAAGCCAAACGATATGCCAAAGGTACCGATACTGCGCACAGATGTGTTAGCTTTGGCATCTTGTCCAGGGTTCGAGGAGGAGGAGGAGGAGGAGGAGGAGAAATTGCCAGGTGGCGGGCCAGGGGATGGGGACTTACGGGCCGCCAAACTCGTAGTGGCGGGCCGGCAGCGCTGACGCGGGCGTCTTTGCAGGCATGGCGGATAATTCGTGGAGCGGAAAGGAGACCCGCGGGTTATTTGTTGGAAGTCTCGAAGCCAAACTGGCGATTGAAGAGGGGAAAAAAAATAACAGACGAAAAAAAAAGGACTTTTGCGACTAGCCGATCAGATGAAAGTAGAAGAAATAAGGAAAAGCCAAGTAAAGTAAGCCGCGTCCTATGTATTCGTTTTCGCGATCGGCAAAGCTCGACTAGTGGGATGAGGATCAAGGTTCTGGGCGGCCCCACTAATACGTAGCTCTTTTATCAGCAAGGGGGGCTCTCTTATAGATTTATGTTAAGGGTTAACTGCAGGCTGGCTGGCCTGCAGGGAACGAAACGAACTGCAACAGCCGGGGTTCAGCCGGGCTATTTTAGCTGTTAATATGCATACTGGAGAAAAGATACTTTCCGAGACAGCTAATCCCTGGTGCATGCACAAGTACCCTCTTAAAACTTACATGCGCCCGTTTTTTTTATTCCCTGCCTTGTTGTTATCGCAGAATTGAAGCAAGACTCGTCTCTTTTTCTTTGTGTGTATCTTTGGTTCTGCTGTATTACTTTACTTTTGCGCTTGCTCCCTTCTGAGCTTCAATCAGTTGTTGTCGTCTTGGCAGTTTGCGCTATTGAAGTCTGTCTCCAAAAGTTCCAGCTGGCTAGTTCCAATTCCTCCACCGCATCCGCCTGTTGCGTATTCCCTCTGGTCTCTTCCGGGTCCCCGATCCCTCTTCCAACCCGGCACTATGGTCTCTCTGACTCCTCTCCTCCTCGCCTTTCTCGGCACTGGCCTCGCGTCTGCCGTGCAGACCACGTCTACTTCTACCACCACGACATCAACAAGCACCTCGTCGACGCCGCCGGCCGCCTGTACCGCCACATCGGTATCGAATATCGGTGGCTTCTTCGACCTCCGGCCAGACATTGCCGTGGCGCTGCCGGCAAAAGATGCGCCGCGCTCAAAGGGCGTGCGGTATACCGACTATGAGGCGCGTGGGTGGGATTACGGGTATAATTTCACGCTGAATGTGTGCGCGTCGGTGCTGCAGCCGGTGAAAGACGTCGTGGGCGTGGACCAGACGCGCTGGGGCAATGTGAGTGCGTATTACACGCAGGACGGCCAGGTGTACTCTCTTGGGCAAGTTTTATATTCTATTCCCTCTTATATGCTGCCATCTCTCGTGCTAACTTACCCTCCAGTCAAGAATCCATGGCCCTCCAAAGCCGAGGCCGCAAACTCGTCCTGCAATACACCGACGGCTCTCCATGCGGCCCATCTTCCTCGTCTTCTTCGTCTTCGTCCTCGTCTCCGTCCCCGACAACCCGCCGCAAATCCGCCACCATCTCCTTCCTCTGCGCCAGCGACCCGCTGGTAACCTCTCTCGCCGTATCCTTTATTGGCGCCGACCCCGACGAATGCGCCTACTTTTTCGAAGCGCGCTCGTCGCACGCCTGCCTATCGGCTGAGCCGCAGCGGCCCGGGTCGGGCTCTGTCGGCCCTGGCTCTGTGTTTGCCCTGATTGTGTGCATTGCCGTCTTGGTTTACGTGCTCGGCGGCGTGTTTTATAACCGCACCGTCACGCATGCGCGCGGGTGGCGCCAGTTGCCGAATTACGCGCTGTGGGCCGGCTTGTGGAGCGCTCTCTGTGTATGTGTCTCTTGTGGCGGCCGGCGGCGCCGGTGGTAGCCAATGATTTCTGCATCTGCACCTTTATTTTTTTTTGTCATTTTCTGCTTGCTTTGCCTTGTCTCACTGCTTTTTCACATTTTTTGATATCTATGTTGCTTCGTGTTTTGTTGGCTTCTCTTTTCTATCTGAACTCTTGTCGTCGCCGTGTCTTGTTTCCTGTTCAGATCTCTCTCTCTCTCTCACGTCTTTTCTGACTTGCAATAAAAAGGGCTTTACAACTATCTTCACCACCTCGTGTCTCCGCCTCTTCCCTGGCGCTGGATCCCGCTTTTCCTACGCCTACGGCTCTTCCGGTCGGTACCGCCGTCTTGCGCACTCGCCGAGTCGCAGCCGCGAAGACGAGAACCATCTGATCGACGAGTTGGATGAGGAATGGGAGGACTGAATTTCTGCTTTTTCTTGTCGTGCTTGTTGGTGGTGACGTGGACGGCGAGAGAAAAGACGGGAAAAGGAATGTCGGGCTGTAAGGGAGAGACTTGGTTGGAATGTCCTTTTGTTATATTCTTTCGTGTACATATTATATTCTCATGCAGTCGTGGATGACAGTGCTATACAATGATTATTCGTTATTCGTCACCAGTTCTGTATCTCAGTGTGCATGCATATATTGCATCTGTATATCCATCCCTCTAGTCTTACGATACCCTAAAATAGAAACGCCATTACCGCTTACATCCACAGTTGTAAATACATACATACCATCCGACAAACACCAAGTAAAATACCAACCACCAACTACTTGCTCCAAGAAACTCCCCCATGATCAAAATGGCGGCTACTTCATGTCTCCAGCGAGATGCATATTTCTAATTGCATCTTGACTCCAGTCATTGTCGCCGCCCATTTCAATCGGATTGCCACTATTCAGCCACAGCGCCTCGCGGCCATCGATGCTCGGCAACGGCCCGCTCAGCGTCGCCGACATGCTTCCGCCCGAATGCTGCTGCTGCTTCTGCTGTGCCCCCTGGTCAGCGGCACTGCCGATTCGGCCGGCGTTGGCCGGGACTGAAGCTACAGTTGTGTTGGTTGACGATGAGTCCCCGAGGCCAAAGTCGAAGCCGGGAAGAGTTGGCGGCTGTGTGCTCGTGATGGAGTTTAGCCGCAGATCAAACTGCTGTTGCTGTTGTTGGGCGGGAGGGGCGTATTGCTGTTGCTGCTGCTGCTGCGGCTGGGCCGCGTATTGTTGTTGTGGTTGTTGTGGTTGCTGTGGTTGCTGGTACTGTTGCTGATACTGTCCTTGGTCAGGGTAATGCTGCTGTTGAGGCATTTGCTGCTGTTGGTGCTGCTGCATCATGACTTGCTGTGGCATTTGTGGCATGGGAGGCGCCTGAGTCATTCTCATCGTATCCAGCCGCCCTGATGACGGCACGCTCATCATCGACATGCGACGATTCGCCATGGACAGCTGATCTGCGCCGCTGTGAAAACTGCTCATTGATGACCGACCAATAGCATCAGCACCCAACGGGCCGCCGTCGAGAATGCTCGGGTCCGTACTGCGAATGGCAAATTGCGCCAGTGTCGGCATGGTGCGCTTGATCCAGCCGCCGAGAATCTTGCCGCGCTGTTTCTCGCCCAGCCGGGAACGGGGGAACGAGCCTTTTTCCACAAAGGCTACAATGTCGACTATGATCTGGTGCTCGCTCAGAACAGCATTGACAATGACAGGCACAATAGAGGCGAGGTACGGGCTGCGTGGAACTTCGGCAAGGACAACAACAAGACCGCCTGCTTGGAAGACAGCACTGGGATGTGTTAGTAATCGTACACAAAAGGCAGTCAGACATGCAACAAAAGACTCACCATCCGCCAGGCACAATACGCCGGTGAGACCGCTCAATAGATGCCTCGATATCCATGGGAAAATGGCTGAGACCATTGATATCAAACGTCTCTCCAATATTGCCCAGCACAAACAGCACCTGCATATCCACCAACGCGCCACCCGGTCCAATCGGCCGACTCACGCTATGCAAGAAGCCCAAATCTCCCGTGCGCACGTATGCGATACTCGGGTCTCCGTCAACCGTCCGCCCATTGAAGCGCTCCACGTCAAACGGTGACGTCGACCCGTAAAAGGCCTTGACACAGGCTTCACTATCAACCCAAATCTCGCCGTATTCGCCTTCGTGGCAAAGCAGACAGCTCTCCGGGTTAACAATGGCAATTTGAGTCGACACAGGCACCATGCCTGAGTCTTGCACCAGCAGAGCCGACTTGGTATCCGATCCAGGATCCAGTGGAATCACCAGACCACGGCGCAGGGCGCGCGTATCCAGCCACAGCTCAATAGGCTCAATGCACATGTACGAACGCGAGGCAATCATGGGGTTGAGCACATGCGAGTATACAGTGTTGATGGCTGTGCGGTCCAAGCTGGTGGCCGCAAAGTGCAGACGAACCTTTTGGAAGACATCAACACGCGGACGGCCGTCGGATGAAATCATCATGTTCTTCATCTCGTGCAGCGTGAACCCCTTGGCCGTCATGGACGCCATTGCGTGGTCCAGCATTTGGGGCGTGGCATAAGTGTCCTTGATCTTGTACCGTGAAAGGCTGATAAAGAGCGAGAGTGGCTGCTGAGCAAACTCTAGTGGCGAAAGCAGATACGTCGGCGCACCGACATAGATACCCATGACAATCGAGTGCAGGAAGCCCAAGCCAGACGTGCTGCGGACACAGCCCAGAACAGGTCGCTTGCTGCTCATCTGGCATGTCTCTTTTTGCACTTTGCACATGCCCAGAATAGTATCATGGCCCAGCTGCACAGCAATACGGCGCTGGTCAGGAGTCCAGTATGTCCAGATGATGACGGGCCAGCCGGGCTGCACCCAGGCCGGGTTCATCGTCAATCCGAGTTCGCGAGAGCCACTGTTCTGACGCGGCGGCTTCGTGGTGTTGTACACGTTTGGCAGGTTGATCTTGGCAATGCTGGCCGACTGCTTGATGTGGCTGGCTACCACCTTCATTTTAAGCAGGTGGTCGACCTCTTGGTTAACAAGCATGGCCTTGACTTTGTAGTCCGACACCAGATGCAGAAGCGCCGGCACATCTTCGCGCAGACGGTTTTGGTCAAGAGGCGCAAGCGGAATGATAATCAGACCAAGACTGATGCAGGCGTGAACAGCAAACACAAACTCTTCCGAATGCGTGTACATGAGAATAATGTGGTCGCCTGCCTTTACCTTGACCTTGTTACGGAGGTAAATCGCAACAGCCGCCACCTTCATGTCAAACTTCTTCCATGTGATGCCCTTTCCTTCGCGGCCTTTGCTATCAATGGTGCAAAACGCCAGTTCTTCAGGCTGCCGGGCCACACGCCACTGAATAAGATCGGTGATGGACATGAAATTGTTGAGGGGTGTTGATGTGCTGTCGTCCATGACCACCTCGCGCTTGTCAATGCCCGAGTATTGCTTGTCGTTGGGCATCAGAATGTCGGCTCTGGAACTGGAAGCCAGCGGTGACCAGATACCGCCCGTGGGATCAACTCCAATCGGCAGGTTGAGAACAGCATGCTCGACTCCGAATCTGACGTGAGCGCAGGGCAGGTTTCCCAGGTCGAAATCCCGCCGACACAGCATGTTACCAATCTCGCGTCTGCCATTGCGCATGACCCGGGGCAGACTGTTGGGCGGGCTAATCATGACACAGTACAGCCGCAAATGGTGTTCTTGCATCAGAATTTCCATGCACTTCTCCGCCAGACTGTCCAACAGTGTTGGGTCAAGCTGCTTTGGTGCTCCGCCTTGTTGCGTTGGGGCCGTTGAGGCTATGCTAGACTCAACTACCAGGATCGGTAGATGCTCCTCGTTGACATACACGTCAAATGCAGAGCAGTCGTACACCATAGACTGCATGTTCTTGATGATGCTGACTACAAGGTGCTGCACAAAAAAGTACCGGTGCTCAGCAACTTCGGTACCGTGCTCAACCCATTCAACTTTTTGCCGGATCCGGTCTTCGTAGAGTCCAAGCACAAATACCTTGCCCTCGATAACCGTACCAAGTAAGCCAGTACGCAGAAACTCGGGTTCAATGGGCGTTGGCGTCGGGTTTCCAGGGTCAAACTTGTACGGCCGAGCATGGAAGATGTGCTCTGTGTGCTTTGGTAGCGCCCAGAACCCGCCAGAGAGCGATGGTGAGTCAACCCAAATCTCACCAATGGAATGAGATGAAGCTAGTAGTCCCGTCTCAGGATTCACTACTGCCAGAGTAGCATCAGGAATTGGATATCCAAAAGCGCCGACACGGATTGTCGTGGCATCACCGGCGCCTTCTTTGCGCGCTTCGTCGCCAATCGCAACCACCACCACTTCGTTGCTCTTGAGCGCCTCGCGGTCCAAGAGAACCTCGCCCAGTTCGTTCTTGGCACGCGATTCGGTCTTGGTACTGTTGTTACCGCCAAGAAGACTGCCAAAGCCACTCGTCGCAGTCTTTTCCCTTTCCTTTTGCTTTTCGTCCTCGTCCTCTGCCGGCTCCTCGCTGTTGAGCAGCTTGAGCGGCACTCCCATGCGCTCTTCACCGCCTACCCAGTCACGCACACTAATTACCATGCCGCCGTGCTCAGGTAGGCAAAGCATCGGTGCCACAACTTCGCGCGCATGTGTGTTGCGAAGTGGGCGGAGCCAGCGGTCTGCCAAAACCTCGTGAAACTCACAGTTGACCGTGAGCGTATCAATGAGACACAGCTTGACCGTTTGGAAATTCGGCTCCATCCCCTTTTTGTAATTTCGCGTAGACATGGGATCCGTCTGGTAGTTGCTGACCGCCTTGTTGAGGCCAGAATAGTCGGCAACCATGAGCGTTGCTTTGTACTTGGTAATCAGATGAGCATAGAGACCGGGCACATCAATGGCCTTGCTCTCCATCCACACAGTTGTGTGACCACCGTAAACTCCGTAGAGCACACCAAGAATCATACCAATGCCGTGACGCGGATCAAGATAT
This sequence comes from Thielaviopsis punctulata, assembly GCA_036034705.1. Taxonomy (NCBI): domain Eukaryota; kingdom Fungi; phylum Ascomycota; class Sordariomycetes; order Microascales; family Ceratocystidaceae; genus Thielaviopsis; species Thielaviopsis punctulata. The sequence goes on from CM069897.1 coordinate 522,186, forward strand.
GTCAGGAGAATTTCGCTACCGGGGTTTGAAGCCATGAGCTTTCCGTTGCGGTCTCGGAGATTGCTACCGTTAAATGTGTCTTTGGGTCCGTCCTTTGGTACTGTAGATGTTATCGCACTAAAGCAAGCCATTTGATGCATGATGGTACGGTGGCTGAGTACCACACCACGATGATCTCCAGTAGGCCCACGAGAAAACTCAATATAAGCCAAATCAGGTACTTGCAGTGCTGGAAGATCTTCCTTCTTCTTAGGATGGAAGCTGCCAAAGTCGTTCGTCTTCCACCATTCGACACCCTTGGGCCACGTGAGCTTCTGCATGTTGATGTCACGCTGAAACATTTTCAAGTTCGTGTCCGTAGTAAGCGCGAGATGCGCCTGTGTGGACGTCAGAATCATATTCAGACGTTGGTAATCCTGGAGGTCATTGATGGGAACTGCCACCACACCAGCGATAAAACAACCCAAAAGCGCAATCGCAAAATCAATGACCTCGGTGTCACGGTAGATCAAGGCCACTCTGTCGCCCTTGTACAGAGTGCTCTTGTCGCGAATCACTTGCGCCACCTTTTCCGCGCGCGATGCCAACTTGTCCCAGGCAATGGTGCCAATCTCCTTGCCCTTGCTATCCAGCACCCAGTATGCCGGCAACTTGGCATTGGTGCGGCCGCGGTATCTTAACACAGTGGCAATATTGTCAAACTTTGACATTGGCTCGTTGAGGTCGTGGGGGTCGTAAATGGCGAAGGGGACGTCGCGAGGCTCCAATGGCATCTGGTAATCGAGAGCCTCGGGCGGAGGCAGATCGCTGGCGGTAAGCATGGGTGGCGCCATGGCGGCAGAGGGAGAAAAGGTTTCGTTTGTCGAGTATCTCTGCGCACCAAACTCATCGCCCTGTTCGTTCCCTTGTTGGCCAGCAAAGTCGGGAAAAAAGGCCTGTGAATCCATGGTTCCAGTGTGGCTGTCGTAAGAAGGTTGCTGTTGGTGTTGAATCCCCTGAGGTTCGCCCATTGGCGCTCCGTATCCGGGCTGCTGCTGATCCGGGTTGAAAGCATAGTCCGAGGATATCATGGTTTGCGCTCGCGAGGGATCGACGTTGGGAATCCCCTGGCCGAGACCAGTTCCCAAAAAGAGCGAATCTCGTCTCGAAGCGACACTATTTTCGGCAGTCATTGGGACGCCGGGGCGCAGCGAAGAGATGGCCTGAAACACGGCGTCTGATGGCGAGTAGGATGCTCGGCGCGCACTGTAAGACGAGTCGGGACGGCCAGCAAGAGGTTCGTCGGGGTTGAAGTTGAAGTCTGGCTGCGGAGCCATGGATAAACGGTGGCTGGTGCTTGCGGGGTGTGATGAGCTGTCGGGCGAATGGATCTTGAGCCCGCCGCCAGTCTGTGGGCGCGAGGGTTCGACGATGGAGGGCGGCGCAGTGTTTGGCTCTGAAGGCGCAACCTGGTACTGGCTAAGAAGCTGCATGCGGCGCTTCTGGTACCTGCAGATAAAGACGACGCACAGAGGTTAGCAGGAGACGCGGGGCATCGACGGAGCAACGGAACAAAAACATGAATGGTGTCGGACAGGGTGAGAGGGGATCTGTGCCCCGGAGCTTTCATACCCCTTCTGAGTGATGTCACCTTCCTACATTGAGAAAAAACCGGCGAGTCAGTCAGCATTGATCTTTTAAGCGGACAGCGTTGCATGGATGAACCAACCTCGAGCTCCCGTTCAAGCTCGGCCAGCATATGCTGGAGCTCGGGTGGGTAGTCGGCCATTTTCGAGATTACTTCCGGTCAATCGGAGACGGAAGGGAAAGGTTGGCTAGAAACAACAACAACAATAATGATAATAATAATAATGATAATAGAGATCCCCGGGTGTTCCTTGAATTAAATTGGCAAGCAGAGAAAAAGAAGAAAGCCAGCTGCAAACAGCCGACGATGCTGAGGCCGAAAACGGGATGGAGAATTGACGGAATTGAGAAAGGGAAAAGGGAAGAAAAGAAGAAAAGAATTAAGGCAGAAGAAAAGAGAGACAAAAAAAATTGCAGGCGGAGGAAGAAAGGCAAGGGCTGCTTTTACTGTGTTCGTTCGTTGCGTGTTGCTAACTGCTGCTGTATGTACAATTGAAGTTGAGAGATGGTTTACGAAGGTTGAAGTTGGGTTTTGATTTCGCTGACTAACTATGTAGTACTACTTGTATGTACTATGTACGTACTATGTACCTGCTTGCTTGGATTAACCCCAAGGTCGTTTACGATGCGATGCTGGTTATGGTGATTTGCACTCGGTTTGGTGGAGTGGAAACAGGCCGTGACAAAAGTGGCAGGACCCCCGTCCACAACCAACCCTCGGGTTTAGGTACATACTACATACACATGTACATACATACAGTGGTGAGAACCGATGTGATCTTGTACAGTATTTTCACTTATTCAATTATTCGTACATGTGAAGACGCATGCACATTCATGACGTAACAAGATTGCTCCGAGTTTTCGTCGATGGTGCTCGAGTTCAAGACCCAGGAATTCCAAGCAAAAGCAGTTGAGAAAATTACTTCATCCCATCTACAGTTGTCGTGTCGTTTTCTTCCCCTTTCAGTCCAGTCAGCCAAAAGCTTGTTCTTCGTATCTTCTATCTTCTTGGTCCCTAATCCCTGTCCCATGATCCGATGTATGTAAGTACTACATACCAACATACCTTTTTCATGTAAAGGATATTTTGTGAGGTCAGTAAATATTTCGACAGCAATATCACAGCCATAAGCAATTGATTACCCATTACACTAATTCCTTTACAATATACTCGCACACAGGAATGCAAACCCATTTTGCTCTTAATAAGCCTACGTCATTCTCTTGTCTGCAAGAGTATCAGTCTTTGCATCCTATGCTTGTTGGTGACCTCGTATTACAGATTGTAATGCATTGGCAGGGGTAATGTTAGTGTGTGTGTGTGTATTACCTCTGATCGAGTCCGGGGTCCTCCTACCTCCATTTTATATACATACATACATCATATGTAGCTCCAAATTCCACACCCCAGTACCTCACACCTCCTGTTGAAGCTGATACTATCTATAAGTTCGGTAACCGCCAACACCTACCTTATAGTTAGCACCACTTGATGCTGGTGACTAACTATGGGGGCCCAAACCCATAGTTAATACCAGCTCCAAGAGGAAAAGTGAGACCCAAGCCGGATTCGAACCGACGACCTCTCGAGTTAACCAAACTCGAAAAGCCACCACTGCGCCATTGGGGCGCTGGCAATGTTTCGGGTAGGGTTAGGGTTTCATGACTACCTAAGAGTATAAATACTCTAGTTAAACCCGCCTTTCAGCGTAAACAACAATTCCTCATTAGTGTAGTGGTGATCATACCTGCTTGTCACGCAGGTGACCTGGGTTCGATTCCCAGATGGGGAGCGTATCTTACTTTTTGCTCTTGTTTTTCACTCTATATTTTCACTAAGCTTTGCTCAACTTTGTTGAAACTCGTCGTCAGTGGGGGCGATAATGTAGACAATTTTGCCCTCGTACAAGCTTTCACCGCCTTTAATCAAACTTAAACCAGACTCCACTATTCTGCCGGTCCTCTTTAAAAAGTGTGTGCAGCAGAAATTTCAGAGCATCAGAGTTTTTCTTGCTTCTTTTCTCTCGCCAACCTTCCAGCTTGAAAACATCACAGTTTTCAAGTGTTTCCGAGGCAGCTCAATTTAGGTGGCCTCTTTTTCTTTCGTCGTTGCGGTGTCCTTCTTTCTCTTTTGTGGATTGATCTCTATTCTAGCTTCATGCTATATCTTTGGTCACTATCGTCTCTTTTTTTGGGCTGGCTTTAGCGAACAAAGAGCGCATTCGCTATCAACCGAGTTGAATCTTACACAAAGATTAAGAAGGGCGGCGTTGCTGTCTGCTTCGGGCCTGTCATTCTCTCTGAGTAATCCAGACCAGCAGACAGCATGCTCAGACAAGGTAATTATTCTCACGCCACAAAGCAACAAACATGCCTCTCTTTCATGATGATACAAAGCATTTATTCACAGACCTGTTCTGAACTTTTTTTGTTGATAACGATGTTATTTATCTGACTGTTTCCTTCCCCCTATGCTTGTTTTCTCTTGACAATTGTCTTGTGGACTTGGACTAACAATGTCTAGGAGTTTATAACATGTGCGCTTCAAGCTGCACACCAATCGCGTAGCATTCTAATATATGTCTTTTGCTCCAATGTTTCTCTGTACCGTGACTTTATTTGAATCGCCTGTTCAGGGGTCTTTGTTCATGTGGCACAAGCGTTGTAGTATGTAGTACATGCCATGTATGTACTATACACTACATATACACTACATATTCATAGTGCATTTTATATATCTATGTATGTACTAGGCAGCAGTAGTGTACATTATACGCCGGCTTTCTTTGACGCGAAGTACCAAAGCTCTCTTTGAACCTCAAAATAGTTTTTCCTTTTCTCGTTGAACAAAATATGGACATTGAATCAGTAAGTACATACATACGTACATATGTGCTACTAGTATTTGGGCAGGATCAGTACTTACTATACGTTAGTCAACCTTTAACATTTGAGAATACGCAATGAGGCTATGTAGCCAGTGCCACAAAGGTATTGGACAAAGACTTGTCATGCGGCGGCGATGGCTTCACTCTAGTCTTTGACGATTGGCTAAGAGCCACAAAGGAGACAGACAAGAAAGAGTCTGAATTCAAGAGAACGAGAATGAAGCTAACAGCAACAAAATTGACGTCGTCTTTGTCCGCAAATGCTTATAACCAGGGCAAAGCGAACTACACCATGCCCTCTCGATTCTGCTCTGGTCTCTATCTTCACTTCACTTTCACTTTTGGTTTCTTTTTCTTTTATTCTTCATCATCACTTAGTCGTCTTTGCCGGCCATTGACACTGTTTCTTTCTATATTTTATTTTGCTGTTATTCTATTTTTCTTGTCTTGTTTATTCTTTCAACAATAAAAACACATCATGACTTCCACCACCATCACTGACGACGTCTTCATTGAGTTCTTTGACAACAGTCACCACGACTTCATGAGTGCCGCCAATGCCGATAGCCCGTTTGACAATGTCGAGACGCCTGGGGCCACTCACGAGGTTAACTTTGGCGTCGAAGAGTTCCCGGACTTTTCCACTCCGCAGATCTCACCGTCAATGGACTCTCTTTTCGGAGACACCCTGTCGACGCCTGCTCAAAAGACTGCCGAGGCCCGCGAGGGGCTTGCCCTTCCCACACCTCCACAGACTGATATGAATAATTCTGGCCACGTGCAGCTGGCGCTTCCAGAAGCTCCAGAGACTACGTCCATCCCGGCTGTGATTGTGTCGGAATCTGCGCCGGTGCCTGCCAATGGCCAAATTATTGATCCGGCACTGCTGTTTGCTCCGCAGGACGAGATGAGTGTTGGCATGGACTCTATCACCGATGGAATGGTCTGTGATAGCGACTCTGATCTGGAAGATCTTGACTTGGACGTGGACTGTGGCTGTCAGGGCGGGGACCCCGACTGCTGGTGCCAGCTGGAGCATGGCTACAAAAACAATACCCAGCCCAAGGCCTCTTCCGCCTCAGCCAACACGTCCGTTGCTGCCCTGGCAAACATGCCGCCTCCTACCTTTGCGCACAAATTATCCCCCGCCGCCCGTCAGGCCCAGGCCATCGAAGCCAGCCGCCAGCAACAAGCCGTTATGCGTGCCCAAGGCGCCCACATTCCACCGATGACGCACGCCTCTCCCTGGCTGCGCCCGGCGCCCATGGACCTCGTCGTCACAGCGCACAAGTACTCCAAGCTGACGTCGCCGCCGCGGTCCTGGAACCCACCCCGCTGCAAGACGCTGTTCAAGTACACGCTGGGCGGGCAGTGGCAGCCGCAGCTCAAGTTTACTCAGGACGACCTGCGGCATTATGTGCAGGACTTTGTGTCTGCGCAGCGCACTACAATGCGCTCGCTGAAGTTGTGGGTGCAGCATTCGCCGGGCGAGAGCGAGGTCAAAGTGCGCAAGACGGCGCACCAGCAATGCCGGTGGGATGAGTGTCCGGCGGTGGGGCACGAGATTGGAGAGGGATTTCTGCGCGTGGCGTTTGACGAGTTTGCGGCACAGCGCGGCACGACAATGAGTCCGTTTGTGGTTACGGGGTACATGCATCTGTACTGCTTCGAAAAGGTGTTTGACCTGGCCCACCTCGAGGTGCTAGGGCTGGTCAGCCTGGACGTGCGCGTGTTTGCCGACGAGGAGCGGAATCCGTATGCGCTGAGCTGCGGCGGGGCTCACATGGTTCAGGCATACACGCAGACGGTCGCGGCGATGCGCAAGTATCTGGCAACGTGTGGACAGCAGCGCCAGATTGGGCCCGAGAGCATGCTGTGGTACCACCTTACGCGAGCGTACGTGCAGGGCCTGTCGGGGCAGCAGAAGCAGTGGCTGAAGCAGACCAACTCTCTGCTGGACTGCATGGGCGATTTGGATGCTTTGGAGGAAAAGCGCATCTTTCCAGTCTCGCGGAATAACAATTACTACCAGAGCAGTGTGGCAGCGATGGAGGAGCGGGGCAGTGCCAAGCGGTCGTGGTCGAACAGCCAGGTTGATGTCGACATGGCGCAGGGCTTCAACCAGGCTCTGTGCCTTGGGGGCCAGACGATCTGGAAGCCGATCAACAAGCGTCTTCGGCTGTGAATACAGAATACAGGGGACTAGGGTGTAGGTGAAGGTATGTATACGTACAATAAGTGGGATTGTCTTTTTGTGTGTTTGGGTTGCTATAAGAGGAATTGATTGTTTTTTCAACGAAGTTCTGAGAGCGATGGTCAAGAGGGTTATGTGATTAGGGTTACACCTCACCGCTTTGTTGTTCTGGTTGGACGTCATTTGGCGGCGGTCATCCGAACGAACCAAAGAAAGACAAAGGCACAAGAAAAAAACACAAAACAAAAAAGCACGGGCATTTTTGTTTGCTGGCAGCTTTGTTGACTTGTCCGATTTTACGCCTGAGCTCAGAACGGACGAGGCCTGTCCTGTCACTTGGGGTCGGACAGATATGTGCTGCGTATGGTACATACTACGTACTTGTAGTTTGTTGTGTACCGTTTTGGGAAACAATTTGTGAAAAGATATAGAATTCGTGCGGGCTTCGCCTGCAACAGAAGACACGCTACTGCATTCAATCACCGGCAACCCTGGGCGGGTGCATTGCAGCTGTTGTACATTTTTGCAGTGGCAGCATGTATGGTATAATGTATGGTATGTACATACATTAGGTAGACAAAATGCTACTAGTTGATTCCTTGTTCCCTCCTGCTGCAGACGAAGGCGAATCCTGCCTTGTCTATCTGGGGGAGTTCTCATTTTTGTCTAAAAGAAAAAGACAAAATTATGCCGGGGACTCCTCTGGTAAAATACTTGAGCAAATGGACAGGTGATATATAACACGTCTTTGAATCACACTCCCGTGGCGAGTTGGACTCCGAATCCCAAAACATGCTTACTCATGCAGATTGTGTATGCAGAATGTGCCAACGCGATCGGATCGATTCACAATTAGTGTTTTGTTGCATCTTGTACATATGCCAAATCAAGCACAAAAAGACCGCCAGCAAAAATAGCAACACGCAACACAAGAATCCACCACGATTCAACCGCTGTGCCTTGCAGCAGTCTTGATTCTTGCTTTCGGGTTTCTTCTCCAGCTGTTATTGCTGTGTTCTTTGAGTCCCCCTGTCAACTTCCGGCCTGTACATATGTACATACTGGTATATGTACATAACATACTGGTATGGTACAAACATATGTACATACCACAAGAGCCTCCAAGAGAAGAAACAGAAGGGGAAAAAACAAAATCCCCCTCCCCGCTTTAAGTTTATGCACCTCGGCTGCAGCACACGCAACAAGTTGTACAGCAGAGATGCATCGGCACCACCGAAGAAAGAAGCCATAGAAGCTTTCTCTTGTCTTTTGCATCCTTGGCTTTTCTTGTATCCGTTTTGGGATCTTTCTTTCTCTTTGCTTTTTGTTGCTGGCTGCAGCCCTTGACTTTCAAGTAGGACAGGCTGGGCTTGTTGGGTATGACGGAAGAACAAGAAAAATAAAAATAGAAAGACAACCAAACAAACCCTGGCGTCCAGCAAGCATGACATGACGATAGGGCCTCAACGTCCATGTTTGTTGCCTAGTATGGCCTAGCCTTGCCTTATTTCTTGTTCCTTGAGACTTGGAGTCCATAATCTCGTCTCGGCCGATTTTTTTTTTTTTTTTTTTACCTTGTTCCCCAGCTTTGACCACATCTTGCTTTTAGATCGTCAATCTAATCTTTTTTGTATGGTAGTATCTCCTAGAGGAGAGCTGATTTGCAGCTTATTTATTTGATGAGTGGTTTTTTTTTTTTTTAATTACAAAAGTTTGTGTGTTTTGCATTGTTTGCTTTTTGTGTGTGACTTACATATAACTACATACAAAATTCGACGTGATCTCTTCTCGCCAAACAGGCAAAAAAGGCGAAAGAATCCCGCCGCTCTCCGCCGCCGTTTTTTTTTTTTTTTTTTTTCTTGGGGGGGGGTAAAGAAAAAAAAAAAAAAGTCCCTACCAGAAAATGGTCCGCGCTTTTTTCTCGTGACGTCTTGGCCTTTCTACAAACAGCAAGAAATACAACAAAGAACAAATGCGAAACGCGCTTAGGGCCCGTGAAAACTCCAGCAAATATGTATGTATACGTACATACATAAATACATACATACATACAGAGTAAAGTACAGCTCAAAGTTGCAAGTTCAAAGAATGACATGTCATAAACAGCTAGGGCCCGTCAGTCCCTGCCTCAAGTCAAGTCAAGATGAAATTGATCCCAAGAGATCAACGCTTTTATTTTATTTTATAGCATTTTATTTTATCTTCAGCGCATCTTGCTTGGGCTGGTTGGGCTTCTTTGACAATGCGACTTTGGGACACAGCGTGCTGATAACCTATCCAGAACAGAGAAGAGCACAAACAAACAGCAATATATTAAACATAAAAGCAAAGGCAATAAAAAGAACTGCCCAAGTTAACAAAGTCTTTGTCTGTAAGCCTGTCCTTGATTTATACAGAAAAGCTTTTGTCACTTTTCCTTCCCCTTTCACGAGTATGTACCTATGGTATGTATGCAGAATCTCGATTCTTCAATGCACCTTGTCTTTCTTTGTGCCCAGCTGTCCTTTAAGAGATTGTTTACAAAGAGGTCTTTGCAGGTTGGAAAGACGCGGAATCTGTTGTTTCTTCCTCATAAGCGTAGAGAAGAAATCTGCACAGATATAACGGCCTCCATGGCCACATCACCAACTTTTCTCTTGCCTCTATACCAGTATGTACATGTTTCCTTCTTATATGGCCCAAGCACCTTTGAACAAGACCAGCCGTTTGCTACTACCACCAGCCCCAATTGTTATTATAACTTTATACTGAACTGCAGGCAGTTTTACATTCCTGATACGTACATACATACAATTTACTATTTGTCTTCCAAGACAAAAAACACAGCTGGCCTTTCTTTGTAATACTATTTCTTTTTAATACTATACATACATGGTGCTTAGGAATTCTCGCTTTTGTTCATTTTTCAAGGAAATATCAGCCACTTTATTCACTTGTTGAATCGATATATCTTTGACTTGTTTTCGTCGTGCTTCTCGGCGTCTCCAGTTCCGCGTCTTTTTCTCTTATAGGATATACCAGTATACATATTAATTCGTCGTTATCGTCGGCCTTATACCTGCCGTCTCATACAAGTACATACATACATACCATTCGACAGAGCCTTCTCATCCCATCTCTCCTTATATTCTCGCATTTTCATCTCTTCTTCCATTTCATCTCATCTTATCTTTGTCCTACTTTCCCTTGCAATCTTCCATCAACTTGACGCCATTCTTGTCTTCATTTTTCGTCCTTGACCTGCGCCCACCAACCAACCCATCATCGAACTCACTACTTATCTTGTTCTTTTTTTCTGCCAAATCTCGTCACAACCGTCAACTCAACACACACTCAACCGCATCTTGATACTACGTACAAGTACATGTATGTATGTATGTATGTACATACTCGCAAATACTACTATCCTACATACTTGTACCAGGACATCCATCTTCCTCTCGAGATTCGTCACAACTCTGTTTTTATTGTTTTTTATTTTTCCAAGAAAAAAAATCAAAGACCCTGGGTCCTTGCTTCTCCTCTTGTAGCGGCTAACCTTGCTCGTCTTTCTTGTTTTGTTTAAATCCACTTCTGCTTCTTTGACGCCCGCCTTATCAAGAATCGAAAAACACACTCACTCTTTATTTCACGGCCAGCCTCTTTTTGGACAACCAACTCTGTTTCTCTCCTCTTTGGACTGTTTGTACATACATACATACACATACATACTTCTTTTTCTTTCCTCTTCACAATCTGTTCCAAGTTTACTTGTCATCCTCCTAGTCCTTCACTTCAGCCTTGTTTGCGTCTATCAACTATCAATCCGAGAATCTGACGCCACTCGACTTTTCCAATTCTCATCTATTTTTTCCTCTTCCTTTTTTCCGGCTTATTCTTGTTCTCCCTTCAAATCGTATTGTACCAAACCCAAAAAGCAAGGCAACAAACAACATAACCAGCTCGCCCTAAAAGCTTCCGTCATGGTGGCTGCACACGAAAAACCTGCCATGCAGGTTATTGTCCTTGTAAGTCAAACCATAACTCCCTCCCCATGGGACAACAGAAACCCACCTAAAATCAACAAGTTCTCCCCCCCCCCCCCCAAAAAAAAAAAAATAAACCACTTAGAACCACTGCTAACTAAGCCACTCTCCAGGGCTCTGGCGGTGGTCCACTTGAAAACAACACTACGGCATTTCTAGTCCGTTCCATTGCTTCCGGCTGGGCCAAAGGCTCCGTTGTTGCTGTCGACGCCGGCGTTCATCTTAGCGCTATTAGCCGCATTCTTGAGGAGACCCAGCCACGACTGCTGGGCTACAGCGACGGCCCCAAGCTACCGCATACCCTGGACAGCGGCCCGTTTGCTGGTCTCGAGTTACACAGCCGAAGTGCCATTGCCAACGGCGCACACATCACCCGCAACTTGATCGACACCTATCTCATTACGCACCCTCACCTGGACCACATTAGCGGCTTCGTTGTCAACACGGCTGCACTTCCTGGCACGCGGCCCAAACGCCTGGCCGGCCTGCCAACCACCATTTCGGCATTCAAGAACCACATCTTCAACAACGTCATCTGGCCTAACTTGTCGGATGAGAACAACGGAGCTGGTCTTGTGACGTACATGCGTCTGGTCGAGGGCGGCAGTCCGGCCCTCGGTGACGGAGATAACCGTGGCTATGTTGAAATCAGCGACGGCCTGTCGGTCAAGATGTGGAGCGTCAGCCACGGCCACTGCATGGAGCGCCACAGCCACCGTGGCTCAACAAGCAGCCAGGGCGGCTACCGCAACAGCATCGACACCACGCGCGGCAGCCTGCTCAACCCGAATGCCTCCAGCCACCGCAAGAGTTCGACGCCCAACCACTGCTCGGCGCTTTCGCGGCCTAGCCACAGCCACAGCCTGCTAACCCAGGCCGTATCTCTGGCACAGGCTGGCGACAACTGTCGCGAGCGCATCTGCGTCTACGATAGCAGCGCTTACTTTATCCGCGACATTTCGACGGCTCGCGAAGTGCTCATCTTTGGCGACGTCGAGCCCGACAGCATCTCGCTGTCGCCGCGCAACTACCAGGTGTGGATCGAGGCCGGGCCCAAGGTGGCCCAGGGCCATCTGGCAGCCATCTTTATCGAGTGCAGCTACGACAACAGCCAGGCCGACGACCGGCTGTACGGCCACCTGAAGCCAGTGTACATAATCGAGGAGCTGCAAGTCCTTGCAGAGCAGGTGCGGCTGGCGCGGCGCGAGGCCGAAGCCACGCGCGAGTCGTCTAAGAAGCGCAAGCGCGAAAACACTCTATCGGAGGAAGCAGGGCGGCCGCGGCGGCCCGTGGTGCCCACATTTGAAGACCCCGTGAGCCCCAAGTCGCTACGGCCCGTGGCGGTGCCGGCCATTGCCACGCCCGAAGGGTCCAACACGCCGCGCATCTCGTCGCCGCTAGTGCATGCCGAAAACCTGAGCGACCTGGAGAACCTGCCCGAGAGTCTGTTGCTGCTGCCGCCGACGCCGACGCCGCACCGCCACGAGCCCATGTCGCCGCCGCAAAAGGAAAAGCACAAGGAAAAGGACGACGAGTATGTGCTGCGTGGCGTCAAGGTGGTGATTATCCACATGAAGGAGAAGATTACCGACGAGCCCGAGGTGGGCCTAACGATTAAGAAGGAGCTGGATGAGCTGGAGACTGTGGCCAAGCTTGGCTGCGAGTTTATCATTTCGTACTCTGGTCAGAGTTTGTATGTGTAAGTATGGGATATGACGTTTTTCTTCTTGGTATTGGGCTTTTTTATTTCTTTTTTATTTCTTGTATAAAGTTTCGTGTTTTGGCTTGGGCTTAGGGAAGGTCTTGTCAGATCCAGGTCCTATATATACGGATGGGCGAGGTCTTGGTTCTCTTTGGATTAATATTTTATCTGCATTTTGGTGTTATATTTTTTTTAGGGGGGGGGGGGGGGGGGGGGAGAGGGGGGGAAGGGTCTTTCTTTTAATCGTGTGCTGCATCTATCTGGGTTTTCATTTTGGTAGAAAATAATGATATTAGCATTGGTCTATTTCTTGACGAGTCTGTTGTAGCCATCCATTCCTCCAATATCACGGTCGAAATCGGGACGCGGGATTTCAATGACGTCCGTGGTGCGGCCGTAGGTGATACCGCCGAGCCGGCTGATCGGCCGCAGAATCTGACAGTTGTTAGCAGGTGGCCATGACAAATACAAAAGGAAGCCAGTTGACCAACCTTGGGATCAACCATGTTCTGCTCCTCGTTGATGGCGTCTTCTCTGGCCCAAAACTGCGTGCCTTCAATCAAAACAATGGCACCGCTCTTGGTTCCTGGATTGGCCTTGCTCTCAAACTCGCGAATGCTGTCTACCTTGCCCTCAATGCTGACGACGGCCTCCTTGACTCTCGACACCGCCACTGTTTTGCAGTCATCCAGCGGCGTCAGCCCAGCAATTTCCCACTCGCTTACGCCCGCCGGCGCATTCACACAGGCCGCATTGGCCGCCTCCACGAAGCCCTCGGAGATGATGTTGATGGTGCACTCGCGTGAGGCGGCCAGGTTGCGCAGCGAGTCTTTGCCATCCACCAGGCCGCGCGAGAAGCCAATGGCAAACATGGGCGGGTCATGGTTCATCATGTTGAAGTAGCTGAACGGCGCCAGGTTGCGCGTGCCGTCGGCCGAGCGCGTGGCAAGAAAGGCAATCGGCCGCGGCACGACAGAACTGATGAGGAATTTGTAATTGAAGCCCGAGGGCCGCCCGGCTGCGTGGGGGTCAATGGCAATGTGTGGCGTGTCCGGGCCGCTGCCAGTACGTGCATGAGAGGCGTTGGCACCAGAGCCAGCGGTCCAATCGGGTGCGACGGTTTTGGTGTAGTGGAAGGCGGAGGTGGAATCCCAGTCGGGACGGGATCCTTCGACGAGCTTGAAATCGGGATGCTTGCTGGCCATTTTTGCGGAGGTGGAAATACGACGGACAAAGCAAAGAGAAAGAGAAGAGTTGGAAATTTTCATTGGGAGTAGAGAGAGAAGTAAAGGGAGAGGACTTGGAGATTGGTGCGGACAGGTGCAGCTTAAATGTCCTTCCGTGGCTATGGTACTACATACATACAGTACACCTGCGTGACATGCATACGTTTGAGGTTTACATGCACTTGGCAGGCATTTGAGTTGTATACAGTACATGCATACATACTAAAAATGCAGCTACTATGTCATCCGGCTACTCCGGTTCTTTATCACGGCATATACATACACATGATTTGGAGAGATCACAACAAATGGATGATCTATGATATGTGTGCAACCCATACCCTAACACCTATCACCACGTGATGTTCAGATAACACTGAACTCTTGATTTTTTTCGGACATCCAACAAAACCAACTTCTCCAGCTTCTCATTCCTAAGCTCCATACACTGCGAATTCGCTCCTCAATGACCATCAGAAGGCTTCCTTCTTCTGTGCACAAGTCTTTTTCTCACATCAAGACCCGTGCCCCCGGAACGCGCTCCAAGTCCCCGCCGACTCCCCGCTATCCCAGCCATAAGCACAAGCCGGCCGACTACTATCAGCGGCCGCCGCAACATCTCGGGCCGAATTATTCTCCCAACGTAGCATCGCGCGAGCCGTCGTCAGACCGCTTTTGGTCAGACTCGTTTCTGTACGCCCACCCGCCTGGAGCGCCGGCCGGATCACTGCCGCGTTCGGTGCCGATTGACTCTTCGGTGTACGGGCTTACCGAACAGCAAGTGTTTGCTATCCAACCGAACTTCTCCACGGAGCATTTCTCGTCGTCGACCATCTTTGCCTTTTCAAACCGGCCGTCGAACATCAAGTTGGCTTGGGAAAAGAAAGCCGAGGAAATCATCCGCCAACAGAACTCGGAACCCCAGCCGATTTCTCTACCGCAAATTAAACCCCGACAAGATACAAACAGACGGGAACTCATGACGAGCCACGTGGACATTGTCAGCACGCCCACGGCTGATACGCCGGGCAGCTGCCTGTATGTGCACTTTGACAAGAGACGCTACCTCTTCGGCCGGCTGTCTGAAGGCACGCAGCGAGCTTTGGGCCAGCGCAAGTATGCCATGTCTACTCTGGAACAGTTCTTTGTGACGGGAGACATGTCATGGAAGACGCTAGGAGGCATGATGGGAATCATCATGACGGTTTCTGACGTCATCAACACCAGCCGCGATGCCATGCAGCTGGAGAACGAAGCCCGCATTGCCCGAGGCCGGGCGCCGCTGGCCATTGACCTTATTGAGCGTCTCCACATGCATGGCTCCGACAATCTCTCATACATAATGGCCACGGCTCGGAGCTTCATCTTCCGCACAGGCATTCCGTTCAAGACGTTTGAGCTTTACGAAGACGCCCGAGCCGAGACTCCCGACCTGGACAAGCCCGACTGGGAAGACGACTGTCTGCGCATATGGAAGGTGCCTATATACCCCAAGACTAACAAGAGATGGCACGATGGCGAGCCAACGTCTCCCGGGCCGACTGCCGAAACGGCTGAGGCTAAGGCCCAGCGGCGCCGGGACAAGGACACGCTTTCGGCCGTGGTGGAAAACATGTTCAACTCGTCGTGGCGCATTGATAAGTTGGTGCCCACGATGCTGCACAATGTCCAGATGCCGGCCAAGATCTTTATCAAGGGCGACGACGGCGTGATCCGGCTGTACACGGGCCCACGGCCGCGCATGGACGGCGACAACTCGGGCGTGCCCAATATCGAAGTGCTGGTTCGCGAGCCGTGGCCGGCCACCAAAGTCTCTGTTCTCCCGGCGCCTCTGCTATCGGGCCAGGCTCTGTGCTACATTGCCAAGAACCACCAGCGCCGCGGAAAGTTCAACCCCAAGGCTGCCAAGGACCTCAATGTGCCCACCAAGATGTTCCGTGAACTAACGGCTGGCCGCAGTATTGAAGTTGATGGCAAGACTGTTACACCTGATATGGTGATGGAGCCGCCGATTCCCGGAAAGGGCTTTGTGGTGGCGGACATCCCGGACTGCAGCTACCTCGAGTCGTTTTTTGCTCGGCCCGAGTGGAAGAATACAGCTATCATGAGCGACGTCAACATCTTTTACTGGATGCTCCCTGCTGGTCTGGCCCAGGACGCCAGTGTGCTGCGTTTCATGCGGCAGCACTCGCATATCAAACACATTGTGCTTGCCCCGGATGTCTCGCCCAACATGCTCGCCTTTGAGTCCCACGGCACGATTCTGACTACTCTGCATCGTCTGGATCCCGACCGCTATCCCATACTCAAGTTTGACAATGCCGCTCCCGAGATTACCATTCCCGGCGGCGTGCCCTTTGAAATTGGCCGTGTCGGCAAGCGCATGATGACCATGCCCAAGTTTGAGGAGAAGCCCGCCAACATCCTGCCCTTCCCCAACCTCCTGGAGCGTCTCAACACCATTGACCCGGAGATTCTGCAGCTTGCCGACGAGGCTCGGCAGCGCGTCTCGACGCCCGAGTTCCAGGCCCGCGTCGACGCCGAGGAAGCCGACATTCCCAACCGCGACGCCCAAGTTATCACGCTGGGCACCGGCTCGGCCGTGCCGTCCAAATACCGCAACGTGTCGTCAACGCTGATCCGCGTGCCGGGTGTTGGCAACTACATGCTGGACTGCGGTGAGAACACGCTCGGCCAGATTCGCCGCATGTACGGCGCCGACGAAGCGCGCGCCATTATTGCCAGCCTTCGCTTCCTCTTTATTTCTCACCTGCACGCCGACCACCACCTGGGCACCATCACGGTGATTGAAGAGTGGATCGCGGCCACGCAAAACACCGAGCCACAGCCGAAGCTGACGGTTGGCTGCACACGCTTCATGAAGGTGTTTTTGGACGAGTACGCCAACGCGCGCGCCCTCGACCTGAGCAACATCATCTTTAGCGGCCTGGACGCCGGCGACGCTGACTTCCTCGACACCTTCCCGGCCGAGCACCCGAGCGGGCTAGTGTCGGCGCACTATGTGCGCGTGAACCACTGCAAGGGCGCGCACGCCGGCGTGTTTACGTGGGCGTCGGGGCTCAAGATTAGCTACAGCGGCGACTGCCGGCCAAGCCCGCACTTTGCGCGCATGGGGCGCGACAGCACGCTGTTGATCCACGAGTGCACGTTTGAGAGCGACAAGCAGGCCGACGCCGTCAACAAGAAGCACTCGACGATGGCGGAGGCGCTGGACGTTGCGAGCAAGATGCGCGCGCGGCGCGTGATGCTGACACACTTTTCGCAGCGCTACGCCAAGCTGCCGGCCCAGCACCAAGCGGATGCGGACGCGCAGGACGAGCAGCAGCTGGATGAGGAGGAGCGCAAGACGAGGGCGGTGGATAAGCAGCGCGTGGTGCTGATGGGGTGTGACCAGATGGTGGTTAAGATTGGAGAGTTCCAGCACGCGGCCGAGTACTTGCCGGCGGTGCTGCGGTTCTTGCAGGATGAGGAGAAGGAGTAAGGTGGAAAAAAAAAAACAAGACAGAATGGGAGGGGTTCTGGCGTTTTTGAGGTTTTAATTCTATTTTTTTAAGAGGGGGGGGGGGGGGGGGGGGGTTTGTGTTACATGGCATCTATTCACTGTTATATTCGCGATATCACTGGGGAGGGAGTTGTGGTAACTTTTCATTGGGCAATCAACTCGCAAGCAACTTGGGCATGTACATAGTACACAATAGTAGACTTGGTCCCATAACACGGCGTATTGTTGTTTGATTGGTCCCAGAACTTGTTGGTGCATGCATAAACGGGAAGTTGCAACCCTCATGCATACATACATACAATGCTAGCCCACCTCACGGTACAGAATTGTCATCCGCTACTCCAAGCTCAGCAATTCCTGTTGCCATGTCTCCCCAAGTCTACTCAGAATGAGCCTCTTCTGGCATGCTCCCGGGGTAGCTTGAACCTCCTCCTACCTGCTGAGCGTCATGGCCGAAAAAGGTATAAGGGAAAGTAGTACAAGTATGTATCAGGACATGGGATATAACAAAATCTAGTGTGCAGCTATGATAGCAAGCAATGAGTCTCAGTAAATATTCCTACTAAGTAATAGCCCTCAACCCAACAGTCAAATCGACAAAGGAAATCCCTGAAAGAGTGATAAATATAAAAACTCCAACATCACCAAAGAAAGAAGAAAAAAAAAACAGCCGCTGGTGTAAAGAATAAAAAAAAGGTAGAAAATGACAAAAAGAAAAGAAAAAAAAAGGAATTCAAGAGTCGAAGAAGCAGATCAGAAGCCCGTTAACAAACATATCAAGAAAGAATAAAAAAAAAAAGACAAAGAAAACATTCTCTCAATATACAGATCCAAAAAAGAAAAAAAAA
>CM069897.1:540243-557249 GCA_036034705.1 Thielaviopsis punctulata
AAAAAAAAAAAAAAAAAAAAAAAAAACCGCCAACATGGGAACAAGGACAAAGAAAAAATTATAAAAAAGAACGAAAGGTAGAGAAAATCCAAAATAGAAGAAAATAAAGAGAGTGAAGGAAAAAGAAAAAAAAAAACGCCGACAACATAAATCCACAAGTATACAAAACGATAACACCACAAACTCAACGCCCGTTTTTAACAAACACTTCCCCCCTACCCCCTTGCTCTCTTCTGCCAAACAGCCCACGCCGAAGGGTTTGGCTACTGCAGGTCTCATCTGTGGCCATGGTCTGATGAAACCCAAGCCTTGCCCAAAGCAAGCAGCTCACGGCCTAATAGACGCAAGCGTCCGCTCGTCCATGTGGCCGTGGCTGCGCGGCACCAGAGTCGACCGCGACATTTGGTCCATCCGCATGCGCTCAGCGCGAATCTTGAGCGCCTCGGTGCCGTCGTCGGGATTGGGATGTTCCTTGAACCACGGATGCTGCAGAGCGTTCTTGGCCGTGATGCGTTTTGCTGGGTCGTATACGAAAATCTGCCGAAGCAGGTGGAGGAAGCTCCGGAGGAACTGGTTATTTGCGGGAATGATATCCTGGTTACCATTAGTACTTGCTTTATATCAACCTCAACCAACTATAGACAAGATAGAAAAAAAAAAAAAACTCACCTCCAACGTCTTCATGGCTTTGACGAAACGCTTCGAGGCTCGCGTCGTCTCCGCAGTGGGAAAGTCTAACCGCAGCCGCTTAAAGAATCTATGCCGACAGTTAGCTACAAACCCAACAAAGAAAGAAAGCCAGCAAAAAATACTCACTTTGAAGCGGAATTGCTAGAGCTGGACCGGGAAGACGCGCGGTTCACTGCCTGCACAAGAGGCGGGTCAATGCGGCTGCCGACAACAGCCTCCATCATGGCTAGGTGCTCAAGGTTATCGTGAGTTTGGAACAGAGCGTCTCCTGTGAAAAACTCAACAAGAATACACCCTATGCTCCAAATGTCGCATGGGTATGACCAGCCAAGTCCAAGAATAATCTCGGGCGCCCGGTAGTGCCGCGTGGAGACTACCGAGGAGTGATACTCGTCCTGGAATGTCGCTGATCCAAAGTCAATGAGTCGAATCTCAGTATCAAGCAGGACTCTCCTTTGGTTCGCTTGACGCGTGACATTGGTAGAGGCCGACGGAATCTTGCGATTGTACGTAAATGTTTGGTACGTATTGTCGCATAGCAAGATGTTTTCCGGCTTGAGATCTGTGTGAATCAGGCCCAGATCGTGAAGGACTATTTAGTTAGCATCCCCTCCCTCCTACAGACAGATATCAAGAGTAGCAACAACACTTACAGGCCACACTGGTAAAGAGCTGACGCGCAAAGCTCTGAATCTGGCTGTTGGGAAACGGCACAAAGTTGTTTCCCTTCAAAAAGTCAAACACACTCTGTCCCAGCAAATCCATGACAATGCAAATGTGATTGCGGAAGTCAAAGCAGTCGCGCAGGTGAATACACCGATTGCGGTTCTCTTCGTCGTTGGCCTTGAGCGTTGCAAGAACACGGAGCTCAATCTTTGAGGCGTCGCGATACTTTTGCACCGATCTAATGATCTTGATGGCCACCAGCTTATTACGACGCCGGTCCCTAGCCTGTACCACTTTGCCAAACGTGCCTTGGCCCAGGAGCTTGACGATTTGGTCTATACACACTCAGGTTAGCGTCTCATTCATTTTACGACCAAGAATACCAGAAGACCACCAAGAAACACATACAACGCTCAGTAAGATCGCCCTCGGGCACCACAATGTAATGGCCGTCGTCATCGTCAACCTTGTGGTTGCGGTGGTAGTGCTGTCGAAAACGTCAGTAACCCAGAACGGAAAACCAAAAGAGCTTGGAAACAGCTACACTTACGTCATGAACAACGCGGATATGCACATCGGGCGCTTTCCGCGGCGGATAGGGCGGCGGGTGGTAAGCCACAAAGTTGTCCGTCAGAATCTCAGTTTCCTTCATACGGGCCTGCTGCTCGTGGGCAAACTGTTGCCGGGTCCGCTTGCGCTTTTGGCCAGGCTGCGTCGCGTCGATATCATGAGTCGAAAGCGAGGTTGCCGAGCTGTTGTGCAAGGCAGAGGCCCGGTCCGAGTGACTGTTGGGAGTGGCTTGGAGGTGGGGAGTTCCCGTGTGCGAGTCCGAATACTTGGCGTTGTGATAAAGGGCATCATAAACAACCTCTTCATCATCGCGCTTCCGGCGCTTGGAGGCTTGCTGCGACGAGTGCGATGGTCGCCGGTTCATATGCGGCAGCGTCGAGGTTGAAGCATTGGATGTGGCGACAACCGGTGGGCCAGGTTCTGGAGAGTCATCGTCAATGACAATGACTTCTTTGGGCAGTCCGTTTTTGTAAAAGTCGCTCCAGTTGGGCTCGCGCGACCGTCTTCGCTTTCGGGGGATATCGTTTTGTAAATGGGCAGGCGGAGACTGTAGGCGCTGTTGCTGGGTAGGCGGAATGACGGATGAGTGAGCACTATGAATGGGAGGCGAGGCAGTGGTAGCAGCAGACATAGGCCCCATGTGGTGAGCATGAACATGGCCATTACTGTTAGCGTGGCCATGCCCGTGGCCGTGGCCGTGACCATGGCCATGATGGCTGGGCATTCCCGACATTGGAGGCAGTGAAGACAGAGGAGGAAGTGTTAAAGAAGACAATCCCGCAGTAGTAGATGCGACAGAGGTGACAGGAACCGCGTAATTGGACGAATGGTGGCAAATGGGGGCCAAAGGCGAAAGTGGTTGGTGATGCTGATGCTGATGCTGATGTGGCAGCGACGGCGACGGCAACGGGAGTTGGTGTTGGTGCTGAATAGCGAATTGGTGGTGGTGGTGGTGGTGGTGCTGCTGCTGAATGTGCTGGTGCGAGAGCGAGTGGTGATGACGATCGCTAGAAGCAAAGCCTGTGACTGGCGTAATCGGGGCAGCGTTAGCGGTAGGAGTGTGTGGAACAGTGGTTGCAGCACCAGTAACAGCAGTGGCAGTGACTGTTGTACTGGCTGTAGCAGCAGTAGCAGCAGCAGTAGTAGTGGTGGTGGTAGTGGTGGTAGTAGTAGTATTAGCAGCAGTAGCAGCAGCGTATGCGTCGTGAACCGTATTGTGATTCGCCAGATGAGCCGGGGGATTGGCTGGCGACTGCAGGGCGTTGGCTCTGGAGTTGCTATTGAGACGGGAATTAGGATTGGGGTCGAGACCGTTGAGAGAATGGCCGTGGCGATTGTAATCGTGCACTGGATTGTCGTAGTCGTGTACCCGAATGGGACTCAAAGCCTGGCCGTGATAAGCGGCAACAGGATAATTTGTTGTCAGCGATGAATAGGGTGGAAGCCGCGATGGAAGCGACAGAGACGAGGCTGTCGAAGAAACCGCGCTGCTAGATTGCGGATGCTGGTGCTGGTGTTGGTGCTGGTGCTGATGCTGATGTTGGTGCTGGTGCTGGTGCTGGTGCTGGTGCTGGTGAGTATGAGCGTGGTGGGTATGGGTGTGGGTATGGGTGTTATTGCTGCTGTGGGCGGCGTAGAGACTGGTGCTAGGGTTCTTCAAGCTGGGAAGTGAGGTAGGTGAAGGCGCTGGCTTTAATCTCGCGTTATCAGAAATGGCGTTTGATGACGACGATGGGAATGAAGCCAAAGGATCGATGGGGTTTGCCGATAGAGACGAGGCCGAGGGTTTGACTGGAGCTGCAAGAGACGAAACTGAAGGCGAGGAGATTCCAGCGGCCGTAGCAGAAGGAGACGACGAGGTGGTAGCGGCACCTCCAGTAATCGCAGCAATATCAGTAGTGGCAGTGGCAGCAGTGGCAGCAGTGGCAGCAGTGGTAGAAGCAGTGGTAGTGGGAGCTGCACTAGCCACAGCGCTGACAGACGCTGAAACAGACCCTACAGGGACGCCAGGAGAAGCCGCAGCTGCTGAACCCTGCGATTGCAAAAGTGAATGCGATTGGGCGGGTGCAGAATGAGGCAGGTTAGTTTGCGATGAATGATGGTAATGAATACTTTGAAAAGATTGCTGCGGGTTTTGTAGCTGATCTTGTTGTGATTGCTGCTGTTGTTTTTGTTGTTGTTGTTGTTGTTGTTGCTGCTGCTCTGAGTAAGAAGAATGCGAAAATGGAGGGTAGTGTCGAGGGCGATAGTGAGGGAGCGTCGTGGCTGTTGCAGTAGTGGGTGTTGACATTTTCAGAGGGTCCTGCACTGGCTACGTGCCGTACCGTACCAGTGATTATTGTGGTTTTAGCGCTCTGAAGCAGCCTCTTCTTCTTCCTTTTGCTAATCAGCCTGGAGTTTTACCCGTATTTTCCCTTTTGGCTCTCTGGCTGTGATTAATTCTCTGGTTGGTCTTGCGGAAATGCTCTTTGCCCAAAGTGCAAAGCTGTGTGCTTTTAGGGGCGTGCTTGCTTCGATATCAAAGGAGCAACGTGCGCAAAGCAAATATTAAAACAAAGGATGATGAATACAAAGTGAAAAAAAAAAAAAAAATAAAAATAAAAAAAATAAAAAGCACGAGGCTGAGATGAAAACATGAGATAAAGTCGGCAAGAAACTCAGCCGTTGGACTTGGCTGACAAGTCTATGGGAGAGGCGAGGTAGGATTGTTAGTGTTTTTCTTCTGGAAGTATGTATGTACTGCGTATGTACATGTACATATGTATGTATGTATGTGCAAGTAGTATAAGAACTAGACTAGAGCCTGGAGGAATAAATAGAGAGAAGGGGAAAGTTAGAGGTCAAAATTTTTCACAAGGGACACACACATAAAAAACAAAAGGTTGTTTTGCTAAGCCCAGAAACTGAAACAGAAAGGCACAAAGAAGAGATAGGACGAAGAGGGAGGTGAAAAGAAGAGAACAAGAGCAAGCGGGCAGGTTTAGAGGGGGAAGAAAATGTGAAAAAGAGAAGAAAGGAAAAAAAAAAAAAATCCGATGCCAACTTTGCAAGTCAATCACGAGACGAAACGAAACGAGAACGAGACGAGAGGAGGGTAGCAGGTTGTTGATACAACTTGTTAATATGTAGCCTGATCGAGCGGACTGACTACGCAGAGGAGAATCAGCTTGCCTCTTGTGTTGTCTGTCAAAATTTTCAGGATTTTTTTTTTTTTTTTTTTCCTCGGGATCGCTCAAAATAACGTACTGCCAAACTTTCCGCGTCCTACTGTAAAAAGCTTGGAATCTTGGCTATCTCAGACTCTTGAGCTGTGAATTCACCATTTTCATTTGATATTTTCGTTACAAAACAATAAAAAAAACAGTCCCGGCTTATTGCCACCTTTGGAGATCGCGATATTTTCTTCTAACCCTTACTACTAACCCTTGTTCGCATCTTGCTTTCTCCTCACTTCTTCGGCTCTTCGCTTCACTCCTTCTTATTCTCTTCTTCTTTCCAGCGCTTCCCAGTTGCTCATGATTCAACACAACAGAACAAATCATTCCCTTCTTAATTCCCCAACTTGCAAAATCCCAGCGCAAATCTCACTTCACTCCAAGGTCCTGTGTGTCATTGTAAATGCGGAAAGGCGCCGACACCCAGTTTTAGTATCTTGTTTTCTGGAACGATATCTTTCTGTGTACTCCATATGGTATGTACAGAGTATTCCTGCTCTGATTGAGGCCGCCTTTTCCCGTCTGATCCCAGGTTTGCCATCAACGGGTTCTTGCGCGGCCTGGGATTATCAATGCTTTCGTAGTGGCAATAAATTCGCGTCCTAGCTTTTGTTCCATTGCCATCTCATCGTCTTGTTACGTACGTAGTATGTACAAGCACTCTACTTATCACTTGTATGTACATATGTATGTATGTACAACAGTATGTACATACGTAGTACATATGGTACATAGCACATTTCTGTCTGCTATCAAACCAGTGCGGAGAAACAAGCAAAAATCCGCGCCCCGTCAGAACTTTCTTGCCGCTGTTTGCAGTTCAGGATACTTGACTTGTATGTTGATCCCCCATTACCTTGAAACTTCTATCAGAGTGTGCTTATTTGTCCTTTGTACCAAAAGTACTTACGTAGGATGTATAATCATTCATTGTACATACACAACTCAATACAGAGTACATTAATACAGAGTACATTTGACTTTGAATCGTCACTAGAATGTAAGCCGTCAATCAGAGAGGAAGCAGCCATCACGTGCTTTTAATGTACTCTTTGTGGAATACATACACCTTTTGGCCTTGCTATTCGCTACATACTCGTACTTGTACTCTGTACTTGTACGCAGTGTATGCAGTTATGTATTACTCTAAACCCATGTTACTGCTTACGAGTTTTCCTAGCAGTCAAAATCTGCAATATGACGAAAAGACATAACAAAATGCCGCAGTCTATTCCGGCAAATACTAGAAGTACAGGTAGCATGTCTACTTCCGGAGAGTTTCCACATCAAGCCCAAACCCAAACATTGTAGCCCAAAATGTATCTCGCCATCAAGAAATAATCTATATATTCTATAGTATTACAGCCTCCATACCCCATTCTTTTAAATACCACGGTTAAACACCACCTGGCCGTTCTCACCACCACGGCCGTGGAACTCAGGCTCCAGGCTATCCGCCGAGATTTTCTGGCGCTGCGGGAAAGCCGCCAGCGCCAGCGGCAGCACCGCAAAAGATGTTCCCAAGATCAGGCCCAGGTTAATGGGCATGACAAGCTTAGGACGCTGCTTCAGCCACTGTGTCTGCTGCATCTTGACCAGCACCAACGGCGGAATGACCATGATGGGCGACGAATTGAGCACGCGACTGAGCGCCGTCTCGCCAACCGCCAGCGTCGCCGCCTTCCTGCTCTTGCCGAGCGACTCGACATCGGACTCTGCCTTGCCGTCGGCCTTGAGCTTGGCCTTGTCGGCATCGCTGAGCACCGGGAACACGTCGATGCCCTTGCGGATTTCCTCGCCACGCATCAGGAACACGTTGAGCGCACCGGCCGACGCGACCGCTGCAAACGGCACAAGGCGCGAGAGAATCACGCGCGTGCCGGGAGAAATGTTTTTGAGACGCGGCACCAGCTTGTTCAGGCCAACAGCCACGGAGCATGAGGCTCCCACGGCAAGGAAGTAGGATTGGGCAATCTGGCCCCAGGAGAGGGGAGAGGACTTGTTGGCGTTGGCATTGTTGACGGCCACATTGAGCGACTGGTTACCCCATTGCCAGCCAATGGTTCCAACGGTCTAAATGTGTGAGTTACTGTTGTCCCAAAGGAAAGAAAAAAAAAATACTTACACCCAGGTTGGGCTGCAGCATACCCGCCGTCACAACCAAGTTGGACAGAACAAAGCACGACATGCGGAAGGGAAGAAAGACCTTCTCGCCGGTATCTAAGTGTATCAACGCTTGTTAGTTCATCCATCCATCCATCACAGCTCCCGAGAAGATAGCAGTCTCATACCAGGGTGAAGCGTCGAATCAACAATCTTCTTGGCCTTCCACAGCTCGGGAGTCATCTGCGCAATCCTGCCTTGCTTGTACTCTGCCAACTGCTGCTTGGCCTTTTCTAAACCGGTATTACTGACCAGCAGCGTGCTACAAAACTTTTCGTCAGCCATTTCCTTCACCTAAAAAGCAAAACATGACAACAATGATAATAAACTTACCTGGGGTCCGTCAGGCCAACAGCATGCTGGACTCTTCCCCAGTAAGTGTCCAGATCAAACTGAGACTCGGGTAGTTCACGAGATCCGGGAATTGACGCCGACATTTTTGTCCTTTTTTTTTTGCTTTCTTTGTCTTGTATGCTCTGTTGTAGTGTTCTGCTGTAGTTTTTGATGATGGTTGGTGGTTTGTTAGGAAAAACCCTGTACCGTTTTGGGGTTACGTAGAAACCCAAGCAAAGTTCAACTGAGTCACGTAACTTGGGTGTGTTGTAGCATTAAAGACCTAAGATAAAACTGCCTGATAAACGTCCAAAAAAAAAAAAAATTAGAAAGCGCGGGTTCACTCAATTAAAGTGTCCAACGCATATTTTGTATTGAAATCTCTATCATGACGACCAAAGCCCCGACGATTTGGCTCTATGGGCAATGCCGATTTCGGTTGCTCCGAGCGGACCCTAATGATAATAACCCTAGTTAGCTACGCCGATGCTGGTTGAAATTTTTTAAATGTTCAACATCACCTGTAGTCAATAACATTTTGGTTCTTCTAAGGTAATATTGCCTGCCATCTTGAGATTGTAAAACGATGTGCTTGACCAATACGTTATGTTGAAGCTACTACGCAGTATGTACTATATACTCCGTAATACATAATCACGACTTGCTATAGACTTGTCAACTTTGTAAGGGCTCAATTGGGGTTGACATGCTTTCTTCATAGCAACTGGGACTTATCGTTTTGGCATGTATCAACTGAGAAAGTTTTTAGGCGTTTTTTTTAAAGCAAGTGTGAAAACCACGTAGCGTTATACCATAGAACCACCTAACCACATACATAACATATACATGATGGCTATTCAAAGCAAAACTCCGTGCTTGAATATGCCCCAGCGTACAAGTCAGAGCAACGGTAACACAAAAACTATGGCCAGTAATGAAGAAAAAGCTGGGTAGGCTAACGATTCATCCCAGGAACTTAGAGCCTAGACCTTGCTTCGATCCTTAGAGATAAGTCATGTCAACATGAGATGAACAAATGAAGAAAGCTCAGCTTTGCGCTTGTTTTTTTTTTTTTTTTTTTTTTTTTGCTGCGTACTATGTATTTTCTCCTTTCCTAGTTAGGAGCAATAATGTCAGAACACTAAACGGTAAAGAAGCGGCTTAAGCTTCACTCTATCATTCTGCACAGACAGAGTCAAGTGCCCTCTTCTGCCGCCCACCTGAGGAAAGGGCTAAAGCGGGGGACAAGATGCCAAACAACGGCTGTCCTTGAGCATTTCGAAGAAGTCTAGGGAAGAACTAAGGAGATACAGAAGACAAAAGAAGCGAGGGAAATCGTGCCCAGCCTCCGGTTTGTTGGCAGAAGAGATGACAACAAATAGATCAGGTAAAGAACAACTTAAATACATACATGTGTGAAACATGGAAGGTGGCTCTTGTTTGATGCAAATGCTGTTGTATGTTGTGGTGTTTCTCGTTTACTATACACTGGGAAAACAATGCGAAGTATCAGATTGAAAGGCTGCGGGCTGACGGACAACTTAAGCTTTGTACTTGCATACTGATTTTGAGCAATTACACATTGCAAGTTACGCGTACAGTATGTTTCTCTCTCACATCGTCGATGAAGCAACATACATACGTATACAAATTTATACTGGTATTGTATTCCATATAACATACATACATACATACAGTCTCCCCTTCCAGCATCTAGCATAGCTTTCAAACATTCCATAACCCCAGGGACCGTCATCCCGACCCTTGATTGGCCAGTGACTGGGTTAGCTCTGCCATGATTTACAAGTTACGCTAGTTTAGATCAACAGGAAAGCCGGCCGGCCCCAGTAAAGAAGCAAGTTTACGACTCCTAAAATTCCAGCCATCAAAGAAAATGGACTAAACAAATACCATACATACATGTAGGCTTAGCGTTCTAGTAGGAAGAAAACCATTGTTGTTTCGTTGTTAGCATTTCATTGTACATTGATTGTATTGTATTGTATTGTATTTATTAGAGCAAGCGGTACATACGTATATTGAGTTGTTCTAAGCACTGTCCTGTCACTGTCACTGCAATACTACTAACTTCTGTGATGGCTCTCCACACAACGACCTCGCGTTCTACACGTATTTGCTCTCGATGTTTACTTTTCTTCTCGCTGTATTTCCCCCCCTTATGTGTTTATGTGATGCCATGCCGCCCATCCCCCCCCCCCCCCTATGCAAGGACTGACAAGAAAGGGAAGGCTTGCTTTCGCTTGCTCGGTTTGTCTTTTTCTCAACATTCGAATTGGGATTTTATACTCGCTCGTTTATGTGCTGTATGGCATGTAAATACATATGTATACCTGTTTTAGTCTGTGAACAAGAATAGGCGAAAGGCGAGTAATGGCATACCAAAGAAAAGCACCTGCATTGGAGGAGGGAACCTCCCATGATATACATGTGTACTATGTACATATGTACAATGCTATATGTACATAGTATAGACAAGGCAGGTACAGCTTTGATGCCGCATAGTTTATGATCCAAGGAAAGTGCTATGTACGGTACATACAGAGCAGAGCAGACTGGTACAGAGCAGAAGAGGATATGTTTGTACACTGACATCTCCGTAGCCAGGTATTGTGTACCTCCGCTTGCTATGTACTTTCCATCTAGGAACATAAGAAGAGCCGCTTGTACTTGTACATATTTGAGCACATCCTCACCTGCCACGCCTAGTACAAGATTCATCGTTCTTTTTCTTTTCCTCATCCTTTTCCTTTTCTCTTTATCTTCATCTTCGTGGGAACTCATCTCCTTTCTTTTTACATGCCCATACATAACGACATACATACATACATACATACATACCAGTACATACTTCTAATACCTCGTTCCCCCTTTCTCCATTCTTTCTTACTCTTGCATATTATTCCCGCTTTTTGCTGTCACTTGCCGCTGTTTTTACAACTTTATGCTGGCCTCCTTGAGCCGTCTTCCGCTTCGTTTCATCTTGGCTGATTGAATCATCAATCTAAAACTAACAAAAAAACCATTCTTCTTTATCCATACTGCAATAGTATCAGTCCTCACCATTTGCAGGTCCATCTTGTTTTTGTTTGGAGAAGTTACAGCTTCACCGAAAGCTGCTAACAAGCCTGGACTATAATTATAATGATCCTGCTCGCCCCGTGATCCCACATACATAACACACATACATACATACATACACCGATGCAGCCAGCGCTATACAAGTACACATGTGCATGTTAACTTTTCTCTTCCCCCTGGCTTGCTTATTTTGTCTTGGTGGCACATCTCGAAAATCCAAACCTTTACTTTATTCTTTCCATTGCAGCCACGGCCAAGGCTGGCAGTAGCACCCGAACTTCACACGAACGACGGCCTTTTTATCTATTCTTTTTTCCTTCTTGTCCAATTGCTTTTACCCGAAACAAAACGAAAACCGCACAAAAAAGACATCAATATTAATCCAGAGACACGAGACCAACGACCGCCTACGCCTGATACCAATTAATTACCTATTACCACATATCCTTTCGCTTTCGTCCGTTCTCTTCCACATACTTTTGGCTCTTCATACCTGCAACTTCTC
The DNA here is from genome assembly GCA_036034705.1 of Thielaviopsis punctulata. NCBI lineage: Eukaryota > Fungi > Ascomycota > Sordariomycetes > Microascales > Ceratocystidaceae > Thielaviopsis > Thielaviopsis punctulata. The sequence continues at coordinate 551,485 of CM069897.1, forward strand.
TGCCAGGATGTCTGACGACGTCTCACAGTTCCTCCAGCAAGTGGAGGAACTCAAGGGCCGCCGCATAGAGGAAGATGAAGCCCGATCACGAGAGCTGGAAGAGCGCATTCTACAAGAGAGAAGCGAACGAGCTGCTCGTCGAGCCGGTATGTTTTGCTTTGTTTTGCTTCCATTTTTCATCTTTTTCCTCCCATGTTTCTCTTTCTGTCACCGACACCCACCCACGCCACTATTGCCGTCGGTACATTTGAGTAGCTGATGTTTACGCTTTTACATTCGTATATTGTCGTAATCTGTGTACTTTCTTTTGTGCTTAGCTCTCCCATGAACAACCCGTTTAGTGGAGGCTGAGCTTGAGTAAGATTGGCTATCAGACTGGTTACTGTGCTTAATGGTTTCGGCGAGCTTGCTTTTGCTCTCCCTTATTGTTGTCGCGTCGACTTGAAAGCATAACTGCAATCGCAATGCAATTTATCTAGTTGCTCAAGTAGCTCCTCTCAAGCTGTGAAGAGCACTCACTTGTACTACATTCAAGATTCAATCTTCACGATGTCTACCAGCGATGAAAAGCGTCGTAGCCTGAGACAAAGCCGACTGACAGCTTCCTTTCACTATTCAGAGCGAGCTAGATCTATATCACCTCAAAAGTCATCGCCAGCCCATACGCCCCCCGTAAACTACCGCTCAAGCTTTATCCTTACCGACAACCTCCGCTTGGAGTCGCCTGTTCGCCGTAATACCACGACAGAGTCACCCAACTTTAGAGCTGATTCCGCTTCCTTCTCGACCACTGCAGCCAAGGAAAACTCACTGTCCTTGGATACAAAACGTACCGATTTGGGCAGTGCTCCGACCCGGGAATCCGCAAACCCTTCTTGGCATCGCCGCGCTCTTTCGCAGTCGCCGGACAAGTACGAGAGACGCTCTCGCCCTCTTTCTATGCTTGCCAGCGAAAATGCGTTTGCTCGCATCAACCCCGATGGTTCTCAGGCACGCGATCAAACCCTTACCAAAGACCAAATTGCGCAAGCTCTTGGTTCCAAGGATGCTTCATGGTTCCGCCAAACTTCGGACAGGGGCGCCAATTCGCCAGCATACCGCCGCACACAGGTTGAGGACGACGACCGTCTTGACATGAATGCAGCGTCCAAAGGTCTTCCGGGGATGGCGTCGGAGCAGTCCCCTACAAAACGCCTCATGACTCGTAGCGGAAATGCGTCACTGGACCTGGGTTCTCCGCCCAAGCTCGATCCTCCATCGTTTTCCTCCCCCAGTCCAGGCCCTGACGGCGATAAATCTCCTACCCGCTCTATGTCACCTACCAAAGGCTTGGGGGGGTTTGTGCAGAGTGCCATGATGAAAAGATCAGATAGCGCTAAGCGCTGGAGCGTAACATCGCCTGCTGGGCTCGCACGGGCAGACTCTATTGTTGCCTCCAAAACAGGAGGCAGTCGTCCGACAAGCATTATTCGTGACGGTTCAGCAGCGCCACTGTTTAAATCTAGACCCTCGTCTCGCCAGGGTCTAGACGAAAAAGACGAAATCCAGGAGGAACCGACCTCTTCTATTAGACCCCCGGCAGATCCCATTTTTGACCCAAAGTACGTTATGAAGCATTCTACGCTTGCCCCTGACAAGGACGTGGAAGACGACGAAAAGGACAAAGAAGGCGAAAAAGACAGGTCTACACCTCCTTCTAGTCCTTCTAAAGCTCTCGACACTCGACGCTGGAGTCCTACCAAGGCCAGTTGGCTAGAGACTGCTCTCAACAAACCCGAATCTCCCAAGAAAACGCACGCTCCCACTACGTCGCAGCCTGCCTGGATGGTTGAGCTCAACAAGGCAAAGGCCCACAAGACTGGCGGCCCCAAAACCGAGTCCGAGTCGGCGCTCAAGAGTCCCGTGGTGAAGCACGAAGTCAAAATCGGAGGCCTTATGCGGAACATTCCGATGGGCTCGACTACTTCACCCACTCCGATATCTGGCGTCTATCCGCCTCCTTCCATTACCTCGCCTTTTGGTCCCACGATACAGCGTAAAAACACCCTCAGTTCGGCTGCCTCGCCTCCTCCTCTTGACGACGTGAAGCCTCCGGTAGCTGCCAAGCCTGTTCTCAACAGACCTTCGGCCGCTTCTATCTCTGCCAAGCCAAAGCCCGAGGTTCCCGGTAAGATTGACTTCCGGGCCAATCTAAAGACACGCAAGTCGTCACCGTCAGTTTCCGAGCCCAATGGGGCTAATGAGCTTAAGAATGTTGTTGGAAGCCTACGCCGCACGACTACCCAAAACTATGTTGCTCCAGACGAGCTTAAAAGCACTATTTTGAAGGGCAAGAGTGAGCTCAACGCCACTGGTGGGCCTAAGCGCTCCGAGATCAGAGACGAATTTAAAGACGACATTCTTAAGAAGCGTGACTCTTTTAAGAAGGCTCAGATGGAGGGCAGAGGCATCAGACCCAGCTCTAATTCTGTGTCTAGCAACGATATCCCTGAGGGTCTGCAACGGTTTAGACAGATGGGTAGATCTGGATCGATAGTTTCGAGCTCTCCTTTTACTGCCTCTGGAAAGTCTATTCTCTCTCCGCCTGCACCGGCCAAGCCAGCTTCTATCTCGATGCGTCAAAACATGGAATCTGTAGAAAAGGCTACTGAGAAGTTATCGCAGCAGTTTAAGGAAGAGACCAGAGTTAAGGAGGAGCCTGTAGTGACGTCTAAGCCTGAGCCGCCTGTTCCAGTTAAGACGATTGGCCGGGCTGCTGGAGGCGGCCTCGCCAGCAGATTTAACCCTGGTCTTGCTGGGCTTCTTGCCCGTGGCCCGCCTCCTCTGGCGTCTGGTGGCGGCAGCAAGCCTTCTGCAGTTTCTGGCGAGGGCGAATCCGGACCATCGGCTCCTCTGTCTGGCACCACGGAGACACCTTCTGCCCCTGGGCCTCAGCTTACACATCTCACCAAAGGCAGAGCTCGTGGTCCCCGGAGAAAGGCGCCGACTGCGACCAAGAGCGCCCCCAGCGCGGCCCCGATTGTTGAGGAAGTTGAAGAGAAGATTTTCAAGAAAGTCGCTGAAGAGCTCAAGGTACCGGAGCCCAAGTCGGTTGTCTCTCCTGCCCCTATTCCTTCTCCCAAGGTTGACCCTGAGGACAAGAAGGCTGATATGATTGAGCCTACTCAGATTAAGCCGCAAACTTTTACTCGTGTGTCTCCTCCTCTCTCTCCTTCTTCCAGCCCCATGGCTGCTGAGTCGACTAAGCAGAGCCCTTCTCAGGTTGATAGCGCCGGTGTCATTGGTGGTGGTCGCAAGCCGTGGCAGCCCGTTGCTGTGACCAGCGGTGTTGTTGAAAAGGCTGCTTCTTTTTCTAGTGGTCGCCCTCTTCCTGGCCCCAAGCCTGAGCTTAAGAGTTCGCCTATGTCTGAGAAGCCTGTTGTTCGTGAGAAGCCCTCGCCGAGCCAATTTGTGCCTTCTCGCATCATCAAGGAAAGAGCTGATGCCCCTGTGCGGTCTCCCTTTGCCAGAAATCTTCCTGCTATTCCCGTTGCTGAGCCTGAGGTCAAGAAGGTTGAGTCTGTCAGCGCCCCTGAGCCTCTCCCGGCCCCTGTTGCCAGTACTCCGACTACTGAGCATCAGATGGACTTTTCGTCTCGCAACAACATCACCAACACCCCTGCCAAGACGGTCTCGTCTCACGCCACTGGCAACAGCAGCTCGGGAACGCCCCGGTCGCTGACCAAGCCTTCTCTGGAAGCTGCTGCTGCCCTGACGGAGTTTTTTGGGGACAAGAAGCCTCTGCGCGAGTACAAGGTTGACACTGCTAGCATTCTGATACAGAGACCGCAAGGTTCGCAGGTTACTAAGACTCTAGCTCTGAAGCTGTTTCAGCTTTCGGGTGACGGTCGCCAGGTGCCTGTGCCGGCGCACAATGAGCGCATCCTGTTTGACCACGAGATGTACATTTGCATTCACAGCTTCACTTCTATTACGGGCTCAAATGTTGCGCAGGTGTACTTTTGGGCTGGTGACGAGGTGCCTCCTTCGGCCCTTGAAGATGCCCAGGTGTTTGCCAACCGTGAGGCCCGGAATGCCGGTGCTGATCTTATCCGGATGGCTCAGGGTCGTGAGACTGCCGAGTTCATCCATGCTCTCGGCGGCGTGGTGATTATCCGGCGCGGTTCGAGTAACAAGTACGACTCTCTGGCCACCAGCATGCTCTGCGGTCGCCGCCACTTGGGCCAGGTTGTCTTTGACGAGGTGGACTTTTCAGTTGCCAACCTGTGCTCGGGCTTCCCGTACCTGATTGCCAAGTCTGGTCGGTGTGTGCTATGGAAGGGCAAGGGCAGCGATGTCCAGGAACTCAGCTGCGCACGGCTGGTTGGTATGGACTTGACGCTGACTGGTGATTTGGAGGAGGTGGATGACGGTCACGAACCTGAGAGCTTCTGGGCCATGTTTAACGGTAGCACCAAGCCCCACTCTGCAGACCACTGGCGGCTGAAGCCCAACTACGACATGTACAGTTCGCGTCTCTTCCAGTCTGACGCCAACACCAAGGAGCAGGTGAGTTTTGGGAAGGAGAGAGGGAGAAAGAGAAAGCGAGAGGAGAGGGAATAGAGAGAAGGGAGGAAGAAGAAGAAGAAGAAGAAGAAGAAGAAAAAAGGATGACTAACAAGTGGCAACAGATTGTCGAGCTCAGCCCGTTCAACCAGAGCAACATGAATCCGACTGGCATCTATGTGATTGACGCGTTTTTCGAAATGTACATAATTGTGGGAGCCAAGGCACAGATGCAGTATGCATCGTTCCGTAATGCACTCGACTTTGCACAAGAATACGCGATTCTGGCCAGCAGCATGGAAGACCGGCCTTTTGTTCCGATTTCGACGGTTGTGCTGGAGGGCATTCCGCGTGACCTGAAGAGCGTATTCCGCAAGTGGACGGATGCACACAGCCCGACGATTATGACGGAGGCTGCAGCTTCGACGACAGCGACAGCGGCCAGCGGGGCGCCGGGGTTGAAGAGAGGACGCAGTCTGAGAATCGTGCCGTTGACGCATGCGCTGCAGGCGTTTTCCGAGTAGTGGAGAAGTTCTGGGCAGAGGTACATACATATGTGTGTACTACATCCTGTTAAGAGTGTGGGTTGATGTGAAGATTCTGCAGTAATGGATGAGGGTGTTAGGAGAGGATGGAAGTATGAAATGGAAGGGGATGAACATGCGATCCGGGGGACAGAAACACAACACATGCAGTGTGTGTATATACAACTTTTTTTTCTTCTTTTTGTATTAGAGGTTTACGCGCTGCGGGATAAAAGGAGTTTCCACGTCTTTTGTTATTAAATTTTCTGCTCGTTTTCATATTCTCCAAGGACTATTTGGATGATGCTTCAAGTTGTGCAGTTTCTTGGTTATGCTATGTGAGAAGGACCAGGACATGCAGCATGTAGAAGTACATGGTGGTGATGATGAATGAAGTTGGGTGGTTGTCTTGCTTTATGTGGCCTGTATTTTAACACTGGGCAAGGGTTGATTTCATACTGGGTCAAAGCTGTAGGGGCCCTGATACCGATTTCCACACATAGTGGGTCCACCAAATCAAGGCTTTGGCCCTGTGCTTTTTTCAGCATTCAGGACCTTTGAGACCGGTTAGTATGTATGTATGTACTTGTACGGTTAAAGCTTGCAAGTCTAGAAACAGAAAAAAAAAAAAAAAAAAAAAAAAAACCGCCAACATGGGAACAAGGACAAAGAAAAAATTATAAAAAAGAACGAAAG
>CM069897.1:563776-606315 GCA_036034705.1 Thielaviopsis punctulata
TTTTTTTTCGTCTGTGACTTAGCACTCACTACCACTATAAAAAGAGCCGCTTCTGTTACCTCTTGTCGTACTGCTTCTTCAACTGCTTTCTCTTCTCTTCTTCTCTCTTCTCTTCGTTTCTCGGCCTTCTGTATACTACAATCTCATTTCCCCCTTCAACCCTCAAACCCTTATCCCCCCCACCAGTAACTAAACGGCCTTTGAAGGTACAAAGTACATATGTTATGTACATACATACCGTCAAAGTAAAACCCCCACCAAAGAAATAAAAGGACTCCAACAGAAACAGAAAATTTAATCAAGAAAAAAAAATACATACCTGTTCCCCTCCGAATTTCCCTCCGGCTTTTTGGCCTTGCTTCAGCCTTGCGTCTTTCTCTTTTTGGCCTAATTCTTATCCTTAATTAGTCTGATTTTTTTTTCTTCCGCTCTTGCCCTTTTTTTCCTCTTCCTTTTTTCCTTCCTTCCTATTATGTGGATAGTCTCTGTCCTCCAGTACTATGTACTGGTCACCGTCTTCCTCTACATGCTGTCCGTGCTCGGTCTCTCTAAAGCCGGCTTCCTAGCCCGGTCCTTGGGCGCCTACGTCGGCGGCCTTGCCGCGTCGGCCGTCGGCGTGCTCGCCTCCATTCTCTTCCGCATCACGGGCCACTCGCACAGCGCGCAGTGGTTCGCCGGCCGCGTCTACAAGTACTTTAGCAAGGTGCTGCTGGGCGTGGAATTCACCGTCGTCGACCCCAAGAACCATCTGGGTAGCGTGCAGCCGGCCGTGTTTGTCGGCAACCACCAGACCGAGCTCGACGTGCTCATGCTCGGCTGCATGTTCCCGCGCCACTGCAGCATCACGGCAAAAGCCTCGCTGCGCCGCGTCCCCGTGCTCGGCTGGTTCATGAGCCTCTCGGGCGCCATCTTCATCGATCGCAAGAACACCAAGGACGCCCGTAGCGCTGTCGCTTCTGCCGGCCAGGAAATGAAGAGACGCAACCAGAGCGTCTACATGTTTGCCGAGGGCACCCGCAGTTACTCCAAGGAACCTACTCTCCTGCCTTTCAAGAAGGGCGCGTTTCACTTGGCTGTCGAGGCCGGCGTGCCCATTGTGCCGTGCGTTGTCGCCAACTACAGCCACATTCTGTACGCCAAGGACTGGGTCTTTAACGCCGGCAAGATTCCCATCAAGAGTGAGCTGTCCCTCCCCTATCCGTTCTTCTTCTGCTGCTGTAATCGTGCTCATGCTAACCAATCCTCCTAGTCCTTGACCCCATCCCCACCAAGGGTCTTACTACCGAAGACGTCGGTGCTCTGTGTGAGCGTGTTCACAAACTCATGTACGAAGAGCTAATCACTCTGTCTTCCGAGGCCCAGGGCAAGAAGTTTGAGATGCCTCCTCTGGCCTCGTAACTCTGTGCTGTGTCTCGCGTCTTCTTTCTTTCTCTTCTTCTTCTTCTTCTTCTTCTCCTCCTCTTTCTTTTCTTTTTCTCTCACCGTCACGCCTAACGTCCTGATTTTCTGTCTTGTCTAACTACATGCATATATCCCACTCATCCTCCTCGGACATATACCCTTCACGTCTGTTTCTTGTTTCTGGAGTTGAGGGCGTTGCTTAGTGTCTGATCTTGACATGACACGTCTTTTTTTTCCTCTTCTGTGTATAACAAAACATATGTATCATCATGTATCGCATTAGCTATTAATATTCATCATCTTTTTTTTTTTGCCTCTAGAATCGTTTTATAGTATTTTTGTTGAGACCGCCAAGCATAAAGATAAAGCAAAGACTTGACATCACATCACTCATTTCTCTCATTCCTGCTCCATAGAAGAAGAAGAAGAAAAAAAAAAACAAAGGATCCCCCAACATCTTCACCTTCGCGCTGATGCGCAACCGTCATAAGCCGGAGACTCCCGCGTGTAAGACGAGGGACATATACAAGGGAATATAAATAAAATAAACAAAGAGAGAGAGAATAAATACATATAAAATAAACAAAGAAATATGAAACCCACTCGTACACAGTATTTCATAACAGAGCGAACATCATGTGCTTATTTTGATACACGCCCGGCCACAGACAGACACAGACAGACAGACAGACAGACAGACAGACACATTACACACAGTACAAACACATTTACTTGAGCAGAGCCTGCAGAGTCTCCAGAACCTCCAGCTCAACCTTGGCCTCGGCAACCTCAGCCTCGCTGCCCGAGCCGTTGGCAACCTTGGTCACCTCCGAAATCTGGGCGCGAACGGCCTCGGCAGAGAAGTCCTCCAGGGGGTACGCCTCGGGGGCGTTGATCGACAGGCTCGAGTTGGGCTGGACGACGGCAAAGCCACCCGACACTGTGAAGATGTTGACGTTAGCATTGGTGGGGTACAGATACGCAGTGACAAGACAAGCATAAGACGAGAAGCACAGCGGTGGGGGCACGGAGTCAACAAGCACTATGCTAACGAAGCACAGGCCGGTGTTGGGTGCCCCCGTTGCGTGACTCCGTCTCAGTCCGCTCGGGTCCGGACGCCCGGATGGATGGAGTGTGTGTAACGTACGGAAGAACTTCTTGGTAGCACCACCCTCCTCAACAACCTCAACCAGACCAGCCTTCAGCTGCTCGATCGAGGGAACGTGGTTGGCCAGGACACCCATCTCACCCGACTCGGCGGGGATGTTGACCTGAACAACGTCCTCAGACTTGTAGATCGACTGTGTAGCGCGGGGCGGGTTAGCGACTATTTTGGTCATCATATCGCGAAATAAACAGCAAAACCCCGCAATTGCTCAAATCGGATTGATTGACTCCGTATTATCAGAGACGATTGGCTTGTTTCGGCGACCAATTGGTGTAATCGGGGCGCGGTGTGGAGGTTGGCTGGAGTTGGTAATAGTTGAATTATGAGTTTCGTTTTGATCTTGGCATCATGACGCGGCATATTCGGGTTCATTGTAAAGACCAATTGTTGTCGGAAAACGTTGATAGCAGTCGCATTTGAAAGGCAGTCAAGGCATTGGTTGATATAGCGTATACGGCGCAATGTCGACTTGAACAGCAGGCACAAACAAAACATCGAGTGTAAAACACCATCAAGTCATACCTGGAAGGGGAGCGACAGGCTCAGCTTGATCTGTATTCGCAATATTGGTTAGCTTTTGTAATCCTGGACAAACGCAAATAGTGCAGTAACGCGCCCTGCAACTTGAGACCCATAACAATACATTGCCCGTAACAGGGCAGTTTGCTTGCCCGCTATTCCACCAAAGGGCCAGCCGGATAGACCCGGATTTTTTTTTCTTAATGCGCTGACCACGACATAAAGCAACACAAAAAATACCAACAAAAGTCCGCCAAATACAAAGAACAAGAGAAAAACAAAAGTCACTTGCCTTGTCAGAGACAGCCTCAGCATAACCTCTGCGCTGAAAAGGCAGACGAACAGCGGCGGGGCGGGCACGCAGAGCCGCGCGAGCCACACGAAGAGAGTTCATTTTTGTGAAATTTTTTGGGGGGTAGGAGGAGGGAGAGGAGGGAAGGGAGAAAAAAGCCGAATCGGTTCGGGCGTTGCGGGATCGGTAAAAGGAGGAAAGGTCGTTTCGGAAGAAGAGGGACAAAAAGTTGTTTGGTGATGATCGGAGCTTGGGTGAGGAAATTCGACGCTTGCCTCGGCTATTCTCCGGCTGAATCAGGCTGGGCTCGGAATCTGAGCTTGGCCCCAGTCAAACTTCGGGAATATGGACTCCACTCTGAGAGTCATGTGTTGGTCACGTGTACTAACCCTCAGTAACCCTGTGTCCACGATCTTCCTCAGGCATCAGTTGAAAGTGGTGAAGGTGGCCAACTGTCACTCGTTGATTTCACAAGCACAAGAGCGATTTTTTATTTTAAAGCTGGCTGTGTAGCTTTTCTATGTCTGTCACATGAATATGACTACTTTTCTTTTTTGTTTTACTCGAGTTAAATCAGCAACTTTGTCTCCCTAGGCCGCAATCAGCGCACAGCAACTTTGTATCGCAACAACGGGACGTCAACTCAAGCGCTAAAACCAAGCGCTATTCTTCATCCGGTACGTTGTAATTGCAGAAGTAAACAGTGACGTCACAAACAGTTCTCCATTCTCGCGATCCACGAGTATATGTCTCTCATGACAAAGGCTAGAAATCGGTGAAGAGTGATGACGATTACAAATACTGATCAGCACAAAAAGGGTATCGTTAGAGTGGTCGATAGGAATGGAAATATAACCTTCTATTCGGCGTGCTTTGCTGGTTATTCTACAGTTTTATTCCTGATCTTGCACATCTTGTCTCACCTGCCACGCCATCCTCTCAACAAAGCGTGTATTTCGAGACACAAACACAATTCCAACAAACAGGCTACACCGAATACTAGCGACTATAACTCGGATTTTCAAGCCCATGTTAATCTAGTTCACAAACGGGCACCATCATGTGTACGTTTGACTGCGCTGAAAACTCTGGGCATAGTGGGCACGCTATCAGATTGAAGCCTATGAACAGGAACAGCAGGTTGTCATGAGAACCACACACTTCTTGGATTCAACTTGTCATGTGCTCTATGAAACCTTACGCCGCTAGGGACCCCGCCTAAAAGCTTGAACAACGCGAGAACTGTACCCCGCCTCGTTTGTCGATGAGCTAGAATGGATTCTAATGTCTTTTTGAGTTTCTGACGGTAAAGCTACTACGTACTTGTACATGTTTCAACTAGCAATAGCGCGAGCTGTGCTAAGACACCATACTGTCCGACGACGTGTATTTATCATATACAACACACGACGGACTTGTATATTTAATCAGTCATTTTAGTGTAGCCAAGCTGTACTACGTAGTCATCATGTCTCACAACCGACATGAAAATACGGTTTATTAAGTTGGCTTAGAAGCCGGCAATACATGCCAAATGGCTAGCTGCTCCTGTCTCTTCTCGCCTCGCATGCAGCTCCGAGTTTCTGTAGTGCCAGTGTTTTACCTCTACAATTCATCTTGTGAAGCTCTGTGAAGCCGGGACAAGTTGGCAGTACAAGTTTGCTTAGCCATTAAGCATTTCCCTTATGTCTCGCTCGTCTAACATATAGAAGACCCTTGATTTTCACCCGGCTTGCGTGGCTTTTGGTCAGTTCTGAGCTGTTATGGGCTTGTTTTGGCATGCTGAGGAGCTTGGGTAGGTCTGGCTTCACCGCAGATCAAAGGTCTGCATATCAACCTGTGCTGTTGCAAGATTGTATGCACATACACTTCTGTACTGTCCAAGCTTGCCTTCTTTACACAGAGCCCGTCTTCTCCCTCCTCAGTCCCTTGATATATTTTTTTGGTCAAAATCGGGCTGCAAAAGCCCAAATGCAAAGCGAGGGCCAATACAACAGGCCTGCCTTTTGTTGTGGAAACGTTTTTGTTGTCAAGAAATGAAGGGCAAATACTTGTACATACATAGCCTCTTATCAAAACCCAATTTGAGCAATGACGCCAGCCTGTGCAGGTCAATTATGCGCCCATGACAGCAAGCCCTGCTTTGATAAGATAGATACAAGTACTTGTATGGGCATACACACATACATACAAGTAGATACATATTGTACAAGTACCATAAAGAAAAGAAAATAGAAAATGCACCAAAGTCATAAAGGAATATGCAGCTTGTTCAATGCCAAGAAGGAAGAAACGCCAACTCCTGCCACTAGAGTTACGAAGATGGAAACTATAGCACTCTGTGTTTTTCTCAGGGTGATGCTTTGCTGCAAATGCAGTCAGTCTACCATACATGTATAAAGAAGAAAAAAAAAGCATGCATCTTGGGCCTTGCGGGCGCTACACGATCACTTTAATACAAGTAGTAGCACATACCAGTACAGTATGTACATGCAGCTCTAAACTTCCAGCAAACGTCATCAATGTACATGTTTTTGTTGTTCTGTTGTTTCTTGGCCGACAATCGTCATTGACAAGGATGATCAACCTTTTGTCTTTTCTTTGATTGACATTGATTTGCCATGGAACAAAGAGAAATAGCATTTATTCCAGATCGACAGAAGCTGATGCTCCAATCTTGAAAATCCAAAGTCCTCTTTGTACATGTTTATTCTTCACTAATGCTTGAGCTACATACCATGTATGTACTACGTACTTGTAGTATGTTTGGGGCTACAGGATTCACTAAAAAGCTCTACAGACAAGCACTGGTACAGAACAAAGTACAACTAAATAAGCCTGGTCTTGTCATCTGGGTGAAACGATATCTTGGCTTTAAAGGCCAAGAGTTCGAGAGAATAAAGATAAATAAAGATAAAAATGTAGAGGAAGAATTGATCTCGAGATTATAGGCATGTACATACATATACAAGTAGTACTTCTTGTAGACAGCTTAATACAGGCACCGTTTGAAGACAAACAAATCACGAACTTGATCGCAGTAGGAGAACACATGCGACAATGTGTGCGTACTCACACATATATACGTCAGTCTATGCTTCCTGCGGTTTGAAGTGGCTTGGACCCTACATATGATTGGACCTCATGATTCATCAAGTTTCAAGTTATTATCCTCTAGAACTCCCAAAAGAAGAAGAAAACGAAACAAGGCTCCGACGTTAGCTGACAATATTTGGAAACTGGCTGTGATGTTGCTCGGGAACCCGTCTTTGTCCTGCACTGTGTCCTATAAGTCTATGCGGCACAGCAGACTGGGTTCCTTGTTTCCGTTTCTTGTTCTTTTTGGGTAATATTAGATCGACAGTATTTCCCAAGTTGTACGAGCCACTTTGAGTTTCCGGCTGTTCCAGGTTATGCGTGATATGTACGTATACATACATACATACAAGTACGTACTATGTACATATTTGAAAAGGTGATGTTATGTGCACTTGCGCTTCATCTCCACACAAGTACTTGTATAATGCATATTACATAGCAGTAAGTCCATCTGTACATACATACTTGTATGTATGTGAGCAGTAGCGGCCTGTGGCAAGAGGACAAACTTCCAATCTTCATGATACTAAAAGACACTGGCCTGAGAAAACAATGCGAGTGCTGCAGGAAGTGGATATTGTTGTTGGGAGGTTATGACGTCTTTTGTAAACGGTGGTGTTGTTAAGTCATGTATGTATTTACATACTACATAGTAGTACTTCTGTCTCGCCGTCTGTCTCATCTCATCTTGCCACAGCTCCTTCTCGCGTTTGCCTCGTCAACCAGAACTCTATTCTTTTGGGGGAGACAACATTCTTGGGAAGCTGTATCTGAGAGCAACAGCTCATCATGGGGATGACTAGACAATCAAATCTCCAAATTCTCTTTTTTTTTTTGGCTTTTCCCCTCTTTTGTTCATGGCTCGCGTATGTAGTATGTATTCATCCTGCTGCCAAAGCTTATGACCTACTTACATACATACCAGTACATAAAAGAAATTACCTGTACATAACTATGTAGTACTTGTATATCAAAAGTTACTGATTACTTCAGAACATGTGCCTGCGTATTGGATCGATGTATGCATCGAAATTAGACCCTTTTCTGCTACCAAATCCTCTCTTTTGTTCATCTTCTCCTTGTTTGCCCCTCACTTTAATCATCAGCAGATGATCAAATTCCTTCATCTTTTCCTTCGTTTAAGCACCCCGTTTGTTACTTGCAGCTTCTGAGTTGGCTTTGCTTCTTGTTGTTCAATGACAAAGAACTTGTAGACCTGCATACAAGTACATGCTTGGATGCATGTATGTATGTATGTATGTATGTATGTACATACATATGTATGTACTTGTACATACGCAACCGTTTCGTTTTTCTTTATCTGTCATATATTGGTCACAGCCAGCCTTTTTTGAGGGCATACATACATATGTACATACATGTGCATATGTGCAATACATACATGATTCGCAACCGAGACAACAGTCGGCCGAGAGACCTAGAGTCCCGCCTTTGTCTAGCCACCATCTTCCGATGTTCCGGCGTCCCGTCCCACTTGAACTTCTGCAACAGCTCTGCTTTTCTTTTTGTGATTTTACATAGTACAATTCAATCAACCTCAACATTGTTCTTCAAGTCCAAACCCCCATTTATCTTATCACTGAGTGTTGCTCGAAACTCAAAACTCAAATCAATCTAAAAGACCCCTTCCCCCTCCTTCAGATTACATCCTTCTGCATTCTTTCAACTCCAACAAGAGTAGATGGCTTTGAACGACGTCATCAAGGCAAAAAAAAAAAAAAAAAAAAAACATTCAATTCCAATTCCTACTGAACAGCACACAAAAGCTTCTTTCCGGGTTTGCCCCGAGTAAGTTGTTGAGCTTTTTGTGAGATTGCCTGCCCAAAAGAGCCATGGGTGTCTTTCTCAGTGGGGGGTTTTCTTTCCTATTTTGTAAAAGTCTTGATGTCAGGAACATCAGATCAGCAATCTTTTGTTTTCTTTTCTTTACTACTTGTACATACTGTACTATGTGTGTATGTATACAAATATACCAGTATGTATGTTTGCAACTTGAAATGGCATTGCATGATGAGTGCTTTGCAATCCCCCAATAGAAATGACACAGAACTACATACTAAATACATTTATAATCTATATGCTACCACGTACCTGTATACATCATCCAGTCTGCTCCAAACAGTAAAGCGACCGTTCCAAAAGGGAAAAAAAAAAATACATGTACAAGTATGTGTATGTACGTCGAACTGCAAAAAGGCTGCATGTATATCAAGTGCTACTCTACGACTGTTACATTGCAGCTGCAACTACAGCGACAACTGCGGCTATGTAGTATTGTATGTATGGTATGTACATACTAGTACTTTGTAAGTAACATTCCCCTTCTTGCCGCACATTCGCGTTTCCGCCTGTTTCTTTGGCCATTCTGAGACCTGTGATCAAGTTTCCCCCCTTCCAGGTTGTGATGATCGAGTACCGTATACGTGTATGTATGTACATATGTATGTATACCATACATATATCTCACCACCTTAATTTATCCTTCAAAATGGTCCGACTGATCTCACCTGCGTCTCGCCTATTGCCTTCTCCTCTTTCTTCTTGCTTTTGTTTGCCATTCTTTTCTCTCAAGCTTCTGTAATTACGACATCCCATCTTCTTTTTTCTTGTTTTGTACTTGGAAATATGTAGTATACATACACATGTATCCTCGTTCCCCTTTGTTTGTTATAACAGAACTCACGAGGCCTGTTATGAATCTCTTCTAAGCTCTGCTGTCAGGGCTTCGTCTGTGCTTGACTTGGAGCTGTATCCTAACAGGTGCACTTACATACTAGATACGCATGTAGTACTATGTACATTGATATGTATGTACTTGTATATGTATTCGAGGTCATCTGGCTCGCTTAATCATATACATATACAAGTATAATACGTACTGGTAACCTTATAACATATATACATACATACATAAGCCTCTCCATCTCTCAAAAGTTCAGTGCTACGACAACCTTTACTCTTGCCAACTAAAAATATACCAGTCTCCACTACTTATAGAGTCAATCGGTTCGCTGTGCCCACCAGGCGCATATTCAGCTCTGAGCTTCATTCCGTCCTCACTTAAACAATAGCGTCCTCATTAATGACACCGGGTTATAGCCAAGGACGAGATTTGAGTTTGGGTTGGTCAGCTACATACTTGTATAGAATCGAATTCCCAGAAGGAACAACGTGCTTGTATGTACTATGTGTGTACATAGGAAGTATGTACATACACACCATACAGTGCAAAGTAGAGCAAAAATCAAAATCACACACGTCAATTCAAGCCAAAAACTTCATTGTCACATTACAGCTGACAAGGGCATTGATCCCGCTTATTCAAAAACTTGCCCATTGACTGCATTCTCGCTTGTCCGCTTTGTTTTCTTCCTCCTTGGTATTTTTCTCGCAAGCGGAATACCAGTATGTAATGTATCGACTACTAGCAAACGAGAAAATATCAACATGTCTGCGTGCTGAATTGTCACTTGCTCATTCATTGTTCCTTGGCTTAAACAGCGATGCTACGCACACTTCCTTCTCCTTTTTAACACAATGTCTTTCTTGCCTATCATTTTTCTTTTGTCATGTCCGGGTCTTCAAGGGCTCCTACCATGAGAGAGGGTGTTAGACTTAGGCCAAGACTTGAAGTAAGTGATGTGTAGCTGCGTGTTTATGTACAGCATACGACATACAAGTGTACATACTATGTATGTATGTACAATATGTTCAATAGAGGGAATGGAGAGAACGGGGCGGACGGTTTTATTTTAATTGACAGTGTTTTTCGCGTGTATGTATGTACATGTGCGGAAGTTAAGCCATACAGCAACCGAACCAACCAACCACCTTAATGGACGCGAGAGATCTTGTTAGTAGACGCAGACCGCGTACCAGTACAGTAAACCGCCCACTGTTTATATATGTACATAGTACGTACAACTCCAAACCTTACTTGGGTTGTCTGTAAGTATGTCTGATTACTTTCTTCAAACGAACAAAGCTTGGTGGTCAGCAACCAACAGGATGCAACCCTAAGCAATATCTTTTTGCTCTTAGGGGGGTCTGCTGGTAAAAAAAAAAAAAAAAAAAACAACGGCCGCGGGTCAAGAGGCGGTATAATGAGGTTGCAGCAATAGTAAAAAATCCCATCATGTCACAATGGAAATGCATAATACTACGTACATACATATGTACTACAGTACAAGTAAGAAGACGGGAACAGAATATTCACAGTCGTCGCAAGAAACATCCTTTGTTTTTTATTGCAAAAGAGGGTTATATTCTATATAACCCTAAGGGAATGAGGCGTATTTTTCGATAGCGGGTGAAACAACAAATACACAACTGGAAAATAACATCCGCCAAGACTAGCACAAAGGAAACAACAAAAAAAAAAAAAAAAAACCAGCCGGCATTGTAAGTAAATAATGTACAACTCGTTAGATAAAGGGCCAAGTCTTTCATGTGGAGCACATGTGTTGTTGATGTTGGACGCACTGCATAGAAAAAGCCACTGTCTTACACGTTGAAGTTGTGGTACAAAAGAGCCAAGAAACTAGAGGTAAAGGCAACCGCCAGGTGGGAGTGTAAGTTTGCGTTCACGATTTCAGGATACTTGTACAACCAAGATTTGCGTAGTGGCTTGATGGGTTCTTGTCGGTGAAGAAGAGACACAGGAGACAGAAGTGAGTTTAGGGGCTTTCTTGCAAAACAGCAAGTTGGTAAAAGGCCGTACATATGTTTTGTAACTTTGTCTTCACCAAACTTGTAGGATGTATGTCAAGAGCGCTTGCATATAGAAACATTCAACCTTGGTTGTAGATACTCAATCCGTCCATGCATGTATGGGAGCGTGTTGACTAGGCCATATCCACTGGTCAACGCCCATGACGGCCTGTTTATATAAAGAGAGAGAGACAGGAAGATAAATTGTGTGTGCTCATACTATGTAGGTTTTTCTGCAGGCCAAGCCCGTTACAGAAAAAGAGAGTTTGTTTGTTTGTCGGTTGTAGCAGGATATGAAAGCTGCTATTTTGTTTACGTGACGTGCTATACCATGTATTGGAATTGAACTTGTAGACCAGGAGAAAACAAAAACGGCGGCCAGCGACGGCAAACAAGTCCGGAGCTAGAGCCACTTTGACCCAATTTTGACAGAATTTTTTTATTAGTTCCCCAGCCATAACTTTGGGGACTTTGTTCTAGAATTGTGTATGTACATGTATACTGTGTACATATGTACCATACGTATGTGTACATACTGTTATAGCAACTGGTTTACAGAGGAGGTCCAAAGTAGCCCCTTTGGACTGGGATCCGATGGGGAAACTCGGGCTTTCACCGCTTTTAGGCCCAAAAAAATCCAAGTCTTCTGTACCCACCGGATAAGAAAAACTTTTTTTAGTGAGTGCTGGTACAAATTATACGCTTGATCGTTCCTCACGTAGTGAAGCTAAATAGGCACATACCATAAGACCAATACTGGTATATTCATGTTACTTGTACATAGGCAGTACATGCGAAGAACTTGGGAAACAACATACATACATAAATAGTTCCTAGAACACAGCGGGGAAGTGGATATCATATGCTGAAAAACACAGCTTCAATTAATTGTGAACCTGCCGTGACCCTGTAAAGTGAGAGAAGAGAAGAGCCTAAAGGATGGGAAGAGAATTTTGTGCAGCAAGTCAACCAAACCCACGACCCAGGAGGAAAAAGACGCACGGAAGGTCAATCAGTACAAGTAAGTCAATGGACGATGCTATTACATGTATGTATGTACATACATATACGTACTAATACTTGTCCGTTGAAGTTTGGCTTCAGTAAAGATGTGGGTCGATTAGCTCAGATTTAGCAGGCCCGGTCAGGTTCAAGAGAAAAAAGGGAGAATGAGGGATGAGAGAAGAAAGAAGAGAGAGGGGGCTTCAAACAAAAACGAACAAGGGGGGCTCTTTGAAAGTTGAAAGCCCGAAATTACAGAAAAATTGACTGCACTGTTGGGGTTGATATGGGGACAAGGAGTCCAGCCAAGCGTTGAAGATGAAGGGATGGGTTTGGAATGAGCCAATGTACATACATACGTATATATATACAGGCAGATGGATGGGTCGAGTTACGAGTGAATGAAAGAGCCTAGATGAACAAATACATACAAACGACGGGTGCCAAGTCCCGGCAGCAAATTTTGAGAGGCGTTTAAGGGTGCCTGTATTCTCCTGTCTCTGTTGTTTTTGAGCAAACGCCGTGTCTTTGTTCCTGTACCTAGATGCCAATCACCGTTGAGCCTCTTTTTTCTTATTATTGCTGTAGTATTTATTTTTGTACAAAACTAAGAGACATTGAGCAGGGTTCCATGGCGGTTGCGAGTTATGTATGTAGTATTTTACCTGGACCACTCGTTAGCAATATGTATTGAGTCAGTTCAATCGATTTGTTGTTCGGCAAGTTGAGTTAAGCAAGTAAAGAATTCAAGAGAGAAACAGAACCATTTCTCTCTCTTCCCCAAGAACAATCACCAAAAGAAAACAAAAGGTGTTAAACCCAGGAATGAAGCTAGTTAAAACATTGCATTTAGTGTCCGCCAAAACAAGAGTAAAAAGTACATAAGTCTAATCCGGATATGTATGTATGTATACGTATGTAATGTAAAGAAACATATTCCCAACATGATTGAGCCAGACGTCATTTTGAAGGAAGCGAGGTCTTTTTTTTTTATTTTTTTTACAAGGCATAAGCTTAAGTAAATACATACCAGTATGGTACTTGTTAAAAATAGGTCAGTATCAAACAAAATTCAAGTAAGCATTTACGGGTTTAACGCGTTTTGTTTTGCCTGATGTCGTCGTCGTCTTTTTATTTCTTTCTTTCTTATAAACTATGTATTTTTACATTCGTTTTTTTTTCCTCCTCTCTCCTCTCATTCCCGAAAGAAAAAAAGTAAAAAGAAATATAGAAGCTAGAAGAGAAAAGGGAGAGGAATCGCGGGAACGGAGCAGCACCCGTCCAAGTCGGACCTTTGCTAACTCAAACCTGTGCACTTGCATAGCATGAGGTTGACACTGCATAAAGCAAGGGGAATCAATTCAACATGTAATTGTATAAAGACTAGCAAATACTTGATGGGTTTGTACATCACGGCATCAGCATCTTGCACAGATGCGGCTACTTAGCTAAACTTAGCTCTCATTTGCCTCCTTGAAAAAGCTCTCCCTGCACCAGAAATGCCTGATTCCAACAAAAAGACAAGCTCGATCATGGGGAATAAAGCTGTGAGAAAAAAAAAAACCAGCTGACATGAAAAAAAAAACGCATTTCTCTTTTAACCTGATCTGATGTTAACTTCTGTGAAATAGCTTAAGTTACGTTACGATATGGATAAAGAGCGTGATGATACTGATGATAAACTTCTGGGCCCCTGGTCCTGCAGAGTTCCATAGTGCATAAGTATAGAAGATCGGATTGTCAAACATTTCCTTTTGCGAACTGGAGTAGCCATGCTCACCGCAAATGCCCAATATGTGCGAAGAACGCACTTTGTTCTATGCTTTAAACTTGTTTTCCTCTGTTTGAAAAAAAAAAAAAAAAAGAAAAAGGATAGTGTGCACAGATAACACGGCATGCATAAGTCTTACGATATTGTGCTTGTACATACAAGTATATAACCAATATTGAGCAGTTGGCATCATCAAGTGCTCTGGATTCAGCTTTGTAGAAGGGGGTGGCTTTTGCTTGGTTTTGTATGATATAATTTGTACGGGCTTGTAGCTAATACAGATAGACACTGCCAAGCCTACAATCCGCGGTTGGAAACCCCTATCAAGCATTGTGATTCACTACCGTGAACAAACAAGTCTCTTGTTACGTTTTCACTTGCTGGTCAGACATTCGGTTGAATATACTATGTACTAGAGTCATTCAAATGTGAATGCCGCTGCAAGTGTGCGTAAAGCTGGGATGCTACAAAGCCTGCAACTATAGGGAATGGTGCAGGTTATCGTGCATACGCAAGCACTTGGATGTAACAAGATATAGGGAGATCAGCATGAGTTTGACGAGCTTGACGAGCGTTCTAGGAAAGTTACATCCCTCAATACTAGATATGTATACATACATACAAGTACTTGTATGTATATTGTTCTAGGTATACATGTACACGATAATTGCTCGTGTAATTTATGTACTGGTCTTTTTCTATTACGGGGTCTCTTGATATTCTGCCGATGTTCAACCGCAAAGGAGCAACTTATAACTTTTATTGATGTAGACTTACAAGGGCTTGTATGCAGCGCTTCTGCTTTAAGCAGCGCCCGCGTTGTACCAGTACTTTTCGTTCCTGTATACGTGTGTACATGTATGGAATCGTCAATTGGTACTTGAACGTGAAAAAAAAAGCCCCTGAAAGGGTGATCTAGTAATGTATGTACATATAAGAGCAACTGCGCTGTAGACAGTGTATATATTGTTAGACAAAACGTTTAGCTCCTTATGCTTAGTTTTTGGCCCTGAGGTGTACTGGATTTCTCGCAGGGCTCGAATTTTCTAGCTTCTTTGTTAGCGGCAGCTCCGCCGTGGTTGGCCGATGCCGTTGGTTATGCGGTAGCGGGGTTGATTTTATTTTATTTTATTTTATTTTTTCATATGTAAAAAGAGATAATGGTTGTCACACCATTTCCTCGAACTAGAGTCAAGACGTCTCTGATTTCAAAAAATCATTTCATGGTTAAGCATTGATACCGACGTTCGGAAACAGTTCAGTTGCTTGGAGTCGTAAACCCTAATTCTTATACATATGTACTCCAAGGTGGCGGGAGAATCAAGCCAAAAGGAAAGCAAAGCGGAAAAACAACAAAACTCATTTATGCCCGTATATTCCCGTTGGACTTGCCCAATGGCTCAGCTGATTAAGACTTTGTACATACAATTTTCTTGCTGCCCAGTCAGCTAGCAAGGACTAACCTAGAGACTTTGGAAAAGTTGGGGATGGAGGTTCCGCAGAATGTACATATGTATGTACATACTACAAGTACAAAGTAGGAACTAGGATCAAGGAAGATGAGCCGGTATAATGAGAGAAGACAAAAAAAAGAAACCAAAGCGATCTTTTTCGTTGAAGGGTAACGAAGGAAACAGGCTGATTGGAATGGGCTGCAGCCAGCAGCTCAACTTGGTTGATACTAAGATTTTTTTTTATTTCTATTTTTTTTTACACGATATATCAACTGCATACATACATGCTATTCTTACTATTGGTTTATAATTCATTAGCAATGGGTATGTATTGGAACCTGCCAAGTTCTAGGCTGGCATGCTGGCGTAGGTGAATTTATCTACATGTATGTATGTATGTATGTATGGTACATCTAGACAGCAATTCCGCGGTAAGCGATTTAGAAGTGATGTGTACATAAATACACAATATTTTTTCTAGTCCAGCCAAACATTTGAGCCAAGACTTGACAAGCTCTGGTTGCCGATGAACAAGTCCTTTCTTTAGCAAGTTAATAGCCGTGGGATTGCCTATTCTCGAGAAGCCTGGGCTTTGGAGCAGAAATGCGTATGTACTAGTATGTATATCAATGTGCAATGACAACACACAATACGACGCAACATAAAATGAACGGGTATAAAGGATAAACGCATTGTTCACATCATAGATAGTACAAGTACTGGTATGTGTGCATAAACACAACCTTGACGGCTCTGGGTGCCGGTACTTAATACAGTGTTTTCCAGAATTACTTGACACGGCTGCTTTCTGTTCGTCCGAATGGGCTTTGATGATTGAAGTGCATATACATACACCCTGCACCCCCCTCTGTGACTGCACGCCAACCAATCAATGGCGCAGCCCGCACCCCATTGAGGCTTTTTACTAGCAACACACCTCATTTTATCCCACGTTCTGAGTTTCTGTATTGCAACAGAACCAAGCCAGCAGTTATTAGAAGCTAGTTTGTGCGATACAAGTACATACACATACATATAGTACTTGTATCCAGAGCAGCAGCTACGTATACATACTATCTAGATACATATGTACAGTGTACATGATGTATCCATCTGATCCAACAGGTCAAGTAGTTGCCCATCACAGGACATGTCGTAATTGCTTTACAACAGGCCGCCACTGACTGACTCTAGGACTTTCCATTAGAATGCCATTGAAAAAAAATTTCTGCCCAATGTACATAGTACGTATGTATGTATGTATGTATGTACATACATACATTACTAACAGTGAGATGCCCACTAAATCACCACTGTTCGAGAGGCGGCTAGTTGGGTTTTAGAAGGGCTCGTTTTATTATGTATACATACATATAAATCTTGTAGGATTAACGCACGCCCTGCCAAAATCTTTTTTCCTGTTTTCGGGTTCCCACTATTTTTTTTTTGCTCTTTTGGCTTGTGGTAATTCGGGGATTTTCAAAATTCTGCTCTTCTCTCTTTTCTGTGCTGACGTCCAGCAAACCTTCATAAACTTCCTTTGACTCCCTCCTTAGCAACCTCTTGGTTTTTCTCTCTTCTTGGCCTTCTTATTCTTTTTCTCCGCTCTTCTACTTGTATATCTCCGGCTCTTGGCCTTCTTTTCTTCTCGTCTTCTCCATTTACTCTGTTTCTTCAATAGCCGTAGAGGCGCCCTACCTTTCTTCTTGCTCTTCTCGCGGTTGCGACCATGTCGATGCAATTATAGCCGCCTGTCCGTCTACGGGCATATCACATCACACTTCCTTTCTGCTTCAACTCATCTTTCGACGTTGCCATTTCAAATATTTTGACTTGGTTTCGCTGTCTGGGTTTTCTCTTCTGCTCATCAGCTTGGTCTGCTTCGCGCCCTGCAGACTTTCGTATCACCGCTGAACTGCAACTACGCCTACCTACCTACATACATCCATACCTATATTGACATACATATATTCATCCGAGACCTTGTTTTTTCGAGCCTTGCTTGTATCTCAGTATTTTCTGTACTACGAAGACTCTTCTTTTCTCTCCACCACTTCTTTTCCACTTTATTTCTTTTATTTCTTCATAATGTCTGCCCACATTGCTTCACAACACTTGCTGGGCGGTGCCCTTCCCCAGACTTCACAAGCTACTTCTTTCTCCATACTAGAAGAGGAAGCTGGTGCCGACGTCGACGAGCCTCCGGACAATCGTCAGCCCAAGTCTGCTTATACTCGCTCTGAGGCCAACCGTCTCTTCAGCAAGGAGACTATTCGCCGTCCCTCCTTCATGAACTCCCGCTCGCTGCTTACAATCGCACTGAAGCACACTGACGACAACGACTCAGACGAGGAAGATGACGAGGACGACGACAACCAAGACAATGAAGATGACGACGCTGCCTACGGTTGCCAGCGTTCTCTCAGCATGTCTTCGGTTGCCGACCTGACTTCTGATACCGGCCTGACTAGCCCTTCCCGCGCCAACACTCCGAGCCCTACTCCTCCTGACATGGTGCATGCTGTTCCTGGCCGTCGTGTCTCTATCGCTTTGTCTGATATTGGCCATAGGAAGCATATTTCTTTTGCCTGTGGTGCCGCTCCCCCCACTGACGCACCTAAGCGCAGAGGCATCTCGTTTGCTATGCCCACACCTCCCCACAGACCGACCATTGCTGTCCAGGAACCCCTTCGCCGCCGTACATGCATCACCTTTGCTTGCGGCAACGACAAGAAGTCTGGTGCTATGACTAGACAGCGCTGCTCCTCTCCTCCGCCGCCTGCTCCAGTTGGTGCTTCGGTTACGACCTCTGCTGGCCTGCCCATTGAGGTACCATCTTGCGGCCCGGCCTCGCCTTCGACTGTCAACGCTTCTTCCTTCTCGCGTACTCCCGTTGTCTCGCCTCCCAACGCCATTGTGCGCAACATTGCTCCTCTGCCTACTGGTCCTAAAAAGTTCCAGATCGACGAGACTGCTGTCAAGACTAAGCAGCCTGTCTACTTTAACGCCTTTGCTGGCAACCTCGCTAGCCAGGAGGACTGGGTCCGTGAGGCCAAGACTCCTATTGGCAAAAAGCTGACAATCAACGACACTCTGATGAAGGAGAATGCCATTCGCCGTCTTGCCAAGGAGGTTGAGGATGAGGAGTCTACCGAGGATACCGAGGACGACGAAGAGGTTGAAGACCTGGACATTGATGAGGATGAGGATGATGAGGATGACGACTGTGCTATCCAAGACGACAGTGAGGCTAGTGATGATGAGTACGACTCGGATGGTTACCACACTGACGAGGAGACTGGCTTTGCTGAATCCGACGACGATCTGGATGACGACCTTCACCTCTGGGTTCTCACCAACAGCACCCCTGTGCCCAAGTCTCTGCCCACTGCTGAGTCCTGCAAGCTTTTTGGCAAGGATTTTGACTTTACTGGCCGCAGCTCGTCTGCCAAGAAGTCCAAGGTCCAGCCTCACCGCCCCGGCACTCCCGAGCTTCCCGACAGCACCGACTTTGTCTGCGGCACCTTTGACGAGGACCGCCCGATGGAGAACGCCTACTTGTCGTGCATAGAGGAGCGCCGTCGCCAGAAGCTGCACTTTATCCCTCAGGACATTGACCCCAGCTTTCCTGCCTCGGACCCTGAAAACGAGACTGAGGACTTTTTGGAGGCCATCATTTCCAGCAGCGGCGAGCTCATGAACAGCGAGCATTCAGATGCGCTGGCCGACTTTGACACGAATGGCCGTCGCAAGAGCAAGACCAAGGTCAAGGCCCAATCACCCAAGCAGCGCTACCACTCGCCTCCTCCCCGTGGCCGCGCCAAGTCTCCCGCTCCGCGTCGCATGGCTTTCCCCCAGCCCAAGGCACGTGCCAAGTCGCCTGCCCCACGCTGCATGTTTTCTCCTCCCGCCAAGGCTGGCCGTCTGTTTGACCGGCCGGCATCCAAGGCCCACGCGCGATCTCCAACCGTCTCGCCCACTACCACTGCTGCTGCAGTTGCTGCGGCCGGTGATGCGTTCCACGCTGCCACGCGCACCAGGTTCGTCCTGCCGCCTGCCCAGCATGCCAGATCGCTTCCACGCGGCAACGCGGCTGGCCTGATGCCCAAGGCGCGCAAGGCGCGCTCGACTACAGCGACGCAGCAGCACGTGCGCGGCGCCATTGACATCATGAAGGGCCTGGAGCGCAAGCGGGAAAAGCGCAAGGAGAAGCTCTACCAAGAATACTGCAACCGGGCGCGCAAGGGCCACAAGGAGGAACTCAAGGTGCAGCCGGGCGAGGGTGCGTCCAAGATGAAGGTGATTGGTCTGTTACAGTCGTGCAAGAACCTGTCACAGGTCAAGTTGCAGCTGCAGCAGCCGGTGCCTCGTCCGGAGCAGGAGCAAGACGACAACTACATGATTTCGGTCTAATGTCTTTTCCTCGTTTCCCTTCTTCTTTTCCTCTATTTTTGATTCTTACTTTCCTCCTTCTCTTCTTACGCTCCTTTCCTCCCATATTCTGCCTTTCTCTTTTTCTTTCTAGCGGTTTTAACTCCTTTTTTTTTTCTTTTCTTTTCTTTTCACGACGGCGGTTTTTGTTTTCATCATTGTATCCTCATGCACATACACCACATCTTTTCTTTTCTTCTTCATTTTCTCCGGGTTGGCTTGGTTTATTTTTTTCTTTCTTGGGTGGTTTTGTCTATTACTGTTTCTGAATTCTGCTTTTCTTGTTATATATCTTTTTGGTGTTTCTTTTTGTTTTTTGGGGGGGTGGCAGCTACTACTTGTTATCTCTCCCTAAGTGTCTGAGCAGAGGCTGCCGACTTGGGGAGACGGGAAGGGCGTTTTTTCCACTACTTGCATCTTGTGCCTTGTGAGGGTTTTCTGGTCTTTTTCTTTTCTTTCCTTTTCTTATGATTTCCTGTGGGCATCTTGATTTCATTTCTGGTTGGACTTTTCCTTTCTTTATTTTGTCTAGTTATTCGTTCTTGATGGGCTTCTTCTTCTCCGCCTCTTTTGCTCCCCATCAAAGAGACGGAAAGCAGAAGACACACAAGATGCTTATTCTGCTACTATTACGACGGAACTGCAGAGGTTGTGGTCCCTCTTAATATTAATGGATAGCACTGGTTTGCCCAGTGTTGATTCTTTGGGACTTGGATCTCCTCTGATATCTGGGTCTCCTTGGATCTTGAAGCTAGCAATGAAATAAAATAAATCAAATCAAAAACAACCTTGATAAGCATGTCTTGTGCGGTGCATCTTGAAACAGCCCATTCAATTTCGAACTTTTCTTCAGCAAGTTTTGCTGCTAAAAAGTCTTTGTATGGGTTTATGTTGGCCATATTATTTGCTCAACGCTGGACAAGCATCGTGATGATATTTACATTTGCCAGTCCGACAAAAAGCAAAATCACCTGTCAGACCCACTCTCTTCACCGAGGCTGCAGCTGGCATACAACTCCTCAAGCTATAAAGCCAAATGTGGCCTGACTCCTCAGGTGTCTGTCACTTTCCTTTGGTTGGTATTCTTAGCGAGCCTTGGCCTTTTTTTTTTTTTTTTTTTTTTCAGCAACAAAGCTTCCTTTGTTCACGACAGAAAGCAGTAAAGAGCTTTGAAGCTGATGGACTGAAGCTGTAACATCAGAAGAGAGCCGTCCGTAATGTTGTTGGCATGGTTTTGACAAGGGCCGATTATTGAACACACGTAAGTATGTAAATACATGTTATCTACATATGTACAAGTACTATGCGATCTTTTGTCCGTCTAACGTTGTTCATCGCGTTGTCACACAACAATCAACAGCTTAACCCTGGAAATTCTTACTTTTGTTTCTCTATTTATGCAACATGTAATAGCTTACCGCCTGGAACAGAGCCCTGTGGTTTTTGAGATTAGGTGTCCTTTTCGCCTCTTCGTTGCCTGTAAGCCCAAGTAGAAGCCCATAACAGACACGCAAGAAGGGGCAGGGTTCCAGCAGTTACATCACCTTTTTCTGATCGATTCTACCATACTACATACTTGATCCTTGATAACGAGTTCTTTTCCCTTCTTTGTTCTTCCTCTTCGTGTGGTTTTTAATTCTCCCCATTTTTTCTTCTTCCCACAACATATCTTCCTTTTTCTCTTGATACCTTTTGTGACCTCAAGTCAACGCGCATCGGAACTTCACGACAGCGAATCCATCATTGAGTGAATAATTGCTCCCTCCTTCTTCTTTTCCTCTTCTTGTTCTTTTGGGCTGCCACTGCCATCAACATCTCTCACAATGTGGATTATCAACTGGTGTATGCGATTCTTCCTTTTCCCCTCTCATGTCAGCCCGACAACCCCGAGCCGCGCCACGGTGATACCGATGATGGAATGATACGAGATGCCTTCTTTCTGTCCGCTACGATCTTGTCCTAGACCACAGCTATCACCAAGCTCCATGCTCTAGCGAAATATCCACCGCCATCCAAATATCTACCAGCTCACCGATTCGAAAACACGAGCGCAAATAATATCCGTAATACACGTACACAACTTTGTCGCAAATTGCTGCACAAGGCTGAGCCTGGATTGCGATAGGCCCCGCTGTTGTCTAGCTTGCTCTTGTCATGTCGCCAGGCAAACCTGCTGCAGATTTCCCGGTCAAGGCTAGAGGCTGTGTACTTGTTGCTTGCCGCTTTTTTTTTTTTATTTTTTTTTATTTTTTTTTTTTTCACCGTAAACTGCAATTTTACAAATGCGCACGCCACTAGCTGAAGCTCGGTTTTGCTCTCAAAGATTACGAGAATCAAGCAAACGGCGGGCTCGACTTTTATGTGGTGTTTTCATGCGCATGTGATAGCCTCGCAGTGCGATAGCGGGGCCGAGCTTATTTGCCTTGTCATGGACATCTCAATACTGATAATGGACTTGGCGCAAGAAGTACAAACAAATAATCTTGCGCAGAAGAAGAGCAATCGTTGTTATATCAATCGGTGCCGGACGTTGCGTTGTGGTTGCTGGTTGGTCTAAACTCAATAATTACAGGTCGCTGACTGATATGCTACGTTCTAGTTTACGATGTCCTCTCCAACCTGGGTCTGCTGAACAAGCACGCCAAGCTGCTGTTCCTGGGTCTGGATAACGCCGGAAAGACTACGCTTCTGCACATGCTCAAGGTACATATGCATGCATTCATCGCCACAGCCCACGTTGGGGCTCGCGTGGCCCCAGCAGTCGGAGCGGGTTTATACTGAATTTCCGCTCTGTCCACTGTCTCGCCACCGCGCTCCCCAACAAATGAACCTTGATGCTAACAAATTTATTTTGTAGAACGACCGTGTGGCCATTCTGCCTCCCACTCTTCATCCCAGTAAGACTGTCCTATTCAATCTGCGCGTTGATGATGTGATTCAAGTATCAGCGTGAGTTAGCATGTAATTCTAACAAGACTAGACTCTGAGGAGCTTGCAATTGGCAACGTTAAATTCACCACCTTTGACCTGGGTGGTCACCAGCAGGGTATGTGTTTTTTTTATATACTCATGTTGCTATGTGCTAACAACTCCTAGCTCGTCGTCTGTGGAAGGACTACTTCCCCGAGGTCAACGGCATTGTGTACTTGGTTGATGCCAAGGACTACGAGCGTTTCCCCGAGGCCAAGGCTGAGCTGGATGCTCTGCTGGCTATGGAGGAGCTGAGCAAGGTGCCCTTTGTTGTTCTGGGCAACAAGATTGACCACCCCGAGGCCGTTTCGGAGGACGAGCTTCGCCACCAGCTGGGTTTGTTCCAGACCACTGGCAAGGGCAAGATGCCCCTGGAGGGCATCCGCCCTATTGAGCTCTTCATGTGCTCTGTTGTCATGAGACAAGGTGAGATGCCGTGTGTGTGTATTTTTAGTGGTGGATACGTGCTAACTCTGAGGGATAGGATATGGAGACGGTATCCGGTGGCTGTCGCAGTACGTCTAGAGCGTTTCCTGTTGACAAACGCGCCTTTGCCCAAACAATTAGCGACCGAATCGAATCGAGACGAAACAAAAGGAAACGGATGACAAAAGGGCATGCTCAGGCGGGTTTGTTATGTTACGACGGATGACGAGCAAAGGACGACTCTGGCACGACCAAGTAAAGGAAAGGAGAACGGCGTGAACCGAAATTTATTACCTGGAAATCATGATACCTTGAAGGTGGCGCGAAGCGAGCCATGGCTGGGGTGGGTGAAGAGTTGGGAAATGGCTTTTCTTTTAATTAGGAGAGGTAGAGGAGAATGAGGGAAGAGGAGAGGAGAGGAGAAGCCCTTGGGATATAGCGGAGGATAGACGCAAGTAGGAGAAGCAAGAGACACGGACTGAGTAGCAGTTGGTAGGTCGTGTTTATGTGCATATTCATTTCTTTCTTTCAATTTTTTTTTCCAGTTCTGCGTGTATTAATGAAGCTATTTGTTTTACACATACGAGAGATGGTCGGACAGGCGTATGTACTGTACATGTAGGTATATGCATATATGTATGTACATACAAACGAGTAAGAATGCAAGCGAGTCATTCAAGATGCATCAGGAAGCGAATCAGAGCCGCTGTCTCGAGTAGACTTTCTTTTGTAGCTACGGCCGATTTGGCGATATCTCAGGGAGAAATGAATTGGAAAGGAGAGGAGTTTTGTAGATAGTGTTTGTCATGCTAGAGGAAGTACTACATACCAGTGTTGAAATGTAACTACATTATGTACATACATACAGACATACATACATACGCTCTAAATCAAGGCCAGCGGCAGCCGAAGCAGGGGTTAAAATAGAGACGCAAAAGCGGGCCCTTATTCAGGTCGACTCGCTTGACCAAATTGCACCTAAAAGGGATTGACTTATAACTTAACTTATAAAGCAAGCTCAACAAAATGTTGGGGCAAAATGAGGAAGGAGCAAGCCCTTGTCGACGTCACCTGCCTGCCCCATTTGAGAAATGGATGTTTAAGTTAGTTTTCGTTGCTTACTGTGCATACACTGTACGAATGCCGCAGAATTTCATGTCGAGTTCTTTCTTTCTTCATCTACTTCGTTTTTAGAAATCTGACACGTTCTTTCCTTTTTTTCCACTTGCAGAATTTTCAGCTTTCTTGTTCTTGTCTCATCTCATCTTGCTTCCTTCCTTCCACAGTCAGCTTCAACAACAACAACGACAACCCACGGCTTTTGTCCACTGCTCCCCTCCCCTCCCCCCATGGAGCCTTTCGGGTAACGAGAAGCTACTTCTTCTGTTGGAAATTGAAATCATCCTGGTCCAGAAAACCCCGGCTTTGTTTAAATTGACTCGGCTCTCTCAAAAGCTCTACCTGTCTTTTCTTATATTACAAAATCTGATTGCTTCCACTGTATTCTGTTTTGTTTTGTTTCCTTCTTCCCTGAGCAAGAAACCCTCAGTCTTCTTGCTTGAAAATGGGCGATCCAAAATCTCCCTCTGACGGCACCGACCCAAAGTCCGTTGCGCCTTCTTCTGCGCCCGCTTCTACTCCTTGTTCTGCGCCCGCTTCTACTCCTTCTTCTGCGCCCGAAAAAGGCTCCACCTCTTCATCATGGGAATTTGCCGGCTTTCCCCCGGCCTACGGCTTCCATAGCCACAACTTTGACTCCTCGACTATTCCCGACATCGACACCGACTTCTGCAATCCCGCTCACATGGACGCCTTTGAGCAGGCTCTCAACGCCCCCGATGCCCTGCTCTCGCCTACGCTCTCAGCCAATGACTTGCGCCCATCGTCGCCCGATACCCTACGACACCCAAGTTCTGCCGGCTTTTCGCTGTCGCCCACCTCGCCATCCTCCTCGTACATTGGCTCGCCGCCCGCCGTTTTCTCCGGCCCTGACTATGCCTCGCCGCAGCTGCCCGTCCAGACCAAAGCCCTGTTTTTTGCGGCGCGCAGCGACTGGGCGCCCGTCAACGAAAAGGTCAAAAAGCCCGCCGGCGCAAAGGCAAAGCCCAAAAAGGAAAAGCGCGCGCCGCTTCGGCTCCAGGGCCAGCGCACCACGGACGAGACGCGCGAGGGCATCTTCTACTCGCTGCTGAAGTGGCCGCTTTTCTTCGGCGTCTTCAGCGTGCTGGCGTTTGAGTGGTTTGCCTACTTGCTGACTCGCTTCTACATCTGGTGGTACGAGAACTTTTTCACCTGGCGCGGCCGCCGCAATGCCCTGCGCACTCGCCTGCACCAGGCTACAACATACGACGAGTGGGTGCATGGCGCACAGAACCTCGACGGCTTCCTGGGCAGGCAAAAGTGGAAAGAGGACGACAAGTTTGCCTACTACGACTCGGCCACAGTGCGCAAGGCTTGCGCTCAGCTGAAAAAGGCGCGCGCCAGGGCCGAAGCGGCAGACCGCAAAGGCGAGACCGAGTCTTTTGCCGCTGGCGAGCTGGCTGCGCTGTTGCAGAGCTGTGTCAAGAACAACTTTGCTGGTATCGAGAATACTAAGCTGTACAGTCAGACGTACTACGGTACCAAGAATCTGGTGCAAGAGTTCAACGATGAGGGCAAGTATCTCGTAGCCTAACTATAGCAATACAAATGCTAACCTTTTCTCTCTCTCTTCAGTTGCCCGCTGCATCGACTGGGCTGCCTCCTCGCCGTCTCTCCCCGCCGACCGTCGCCACACTCTCTTCAAACACCTTTCGACCAACTACGGCCGCACTGCGCTCTGTCTCTCAGGAGGCGCCACCTTTTCGTTCTACCACTTTGGTGTTATCAAGGCCCTTCTCGATGCTGACCTCCTCCCCGACATCATAACCGGCACCAGTGGCGGAGCCATGGTTGCCGCTCTCGTGGCTACTCGTACCAACGCCGAACTGCGCCAGCTTATTGTGCCCGCGCTGGCTGCCAAAATCAACGCCTGCAACGAGCCTATCACCACCTGGTTCCCGCGCTGGTGGCGCACTGGCGCCCGCTTCGACTCGGTCGACTGGGCGCGTAAGTGCCAGTGGTGGACGCGCGGGTCGACGACTTTCCGCGAGGCGTACGAGCGCACCGGCCGCATCCTCAACATCACCTGCGTACCGGCGGATCCACACTCGCCAACGATTCTATGCAACTATCTGACCAGCCCGGACTGCGTCATCTGGTCGGCTGTCCTTGCCTCGGCAGCCGTCCCGGGCATCCTGAACCCCGTGGTGCTCATGATGAAGATGCCCGATGCATCGCTGGTGCCGTACTCGTTTGGGCACCGCTGGAAAGACGGCAGCCTGCGCACCGATATTCCCATCCGCGCGCTCAACCTGCACTTCAATGTCAACTTTACCGTGGTTAGCCAGACCAACCCCCACATCAACCTCTTCTTCTTCCACTCGCGCGGCTCCGTCGGCCACCCCGTAACGCACCGCAAGGGCAAGGGCTGGCGCGGCGGCTACATTGGCTCAGCTGTGGAGAACTTTCTGCGTCTAGACATGATCAAGTGGCTGCGCTTCATCCGCAGCACCGAGCTGCTCCCGCGCCCGCTCGGCCAGGACTGGTCGCAGCTGTGGCTGCAGCCGTTTAGCGGCACCGTGACCATCTGGCCCAAGAGCCGGCCGACCGACCTGGTGCGCATCCTGACGGACCCGGACCGGCCCGTGCTGGCGCGCATGATCCACGAGGGCCGCCAGAGCGCCTTTCCCGTCGTTAAGTTTGTCCGCAACCGGCTCGGCGTCGAGCGCCGCGTGGAACGCGCCCGGCTGGAGTCGCGCGCGCACCGTGCCGCTCGCGGACCTGGCCCGGCCGTGCATGCCGAGGAGCTGATGAGTGAGGATGAGATGCAGCATGTGCTGGCGAGTCTGGAGAATCAGCACACAAGCAGTAGTGGCGGGAGTGATGTCGATGGTAGCATGGATGAAGAGGAGTAATTTTTAGGTGGGGGAATTGTGCACATTATACAGTATAGAAAACAAAAGACTCCGTCCGCCATGGAGCAGGAAACAAGCATCATCAGATACAAGACATGCAATAAGCATCTATATAGGTTCCTCTGTTTATATATATCCATTGAGGTTCAAGTCCCTTGCAAATAAAAAAAAACACTCACAAAGTTCCAAGTCAATCCCAAGTCCGTTTTTGTAGTTGTACTTTTGTCTATGTAATATGGAACAGAATAAAAGACCCTTTTTCTTCTCCCCCCCCCCCCCTCTCTCTCTCTGTGCCCTCTGTTTTCATTATGTACATACATGCCCGCTCACCCCCAACTGGCCTACTGTCTCCGACTCTTCACCAACTGCTGAAGATACTGCACCACCGACTTGCGATCCTTGGACGTGGCCAGCCGCGTCAAAAACTCCGTCGCATCAAAGCCCAGCTGCGGCGCCAGGACCGCCTGCACGTGCTGAATGTAGGCGTCGCCAATCTTCATGTACAGCGTCTGTTCCAGCGACACAATCTCGGCTAGCAGCTGCCGCATCTGTGCGTCTGTGTCGGGAGCAAACTGTGCGTCCTTGATCACGTCCCACGCGAGCCCGTGGAAACGCTCCATGAGGAACCCGTCGAATCCTGGAATGGCCGGCTGCGGACTGCCCGAGGGCGCCGTAGGCGTGTCGGAAATGGTCGTCAGGTCGGGGCCGCCCCAGATCTGGGTCATGCGCGTCAGCGCGTTGAAGCCGAGTCTGCTCTGCGACACGTTCTGGTTGATGTTGCGCGCAATGTCGAGCACCGACGAGATGATTGTCTCGAAAAAGTGCTGGTTCTTTTCGCTGATAAACACACTCTCCAGGCCGTTGTTGAGAATCAGCTGGAAGAAGCTGAGGTACTCGCGACGCAACTCCTGCAGCTGAATTTCATCGTCAGTGCCCGTCACAGGCTCCAGCATGCCGGTGTGGATGCGCTGCACCAGCGGCACAAGCAGCAGGTCCAGGATCTCGAGAATCTCGCCCTTGAAGTTGTGCATCAGCTGGCCCAGCAGACGCAAGAAAAAGGCAATCTCGTCGTTGGTCGAGTTGCCTGACATCAGGCCGTCAATCCACTGCGGCAGTTGCGGCAGCATATTGGCACCCATGACAGACAGGAAGCGTGAAAAGGTCGACCGGGCCGCCTGTCTAATCTCGGTGTTAAACTTGAGCTGGCTCAGAGCCATCAGGACGGCTTCAGTAGCCTGAGAAAACACCTGAATAACCTCGGGAGGCGCCACCTTGGGCTTGTTCTCGGCTTTGCTTGCTGTGATAATGGCATCCGAGAACCCAGGAGCCAGCATACCCATGGCCATGATGGAGTGGTGAATCTGGAGCAGAGCCTGAGCGTCGTTGCTGGCTGCCTTGCTCAGGTGCGCCTGCATGTCGGCAAAGATGGGCTCCATGACGGAACGCGCGTAAAACGCCTGGCGATCAGCAGGCGTGGCACTCGTCGACGAGATAAATCCAATCGCTTCATACAGATTTAGCTGGCTGGTAAAGAGTGCATCTGCCGAGTGGTCGCTCTCATCCGATGAAATGTGGTCGTCAGCGTCGTCGCCATTAGTGACTTCAGCCTTGATGGGCAAAAGATCGCCAATTGACTTGATGACACCCTCAGCCACATTGCCAATCTGGCCGCGCAGCTGCTTGACAAAGCGCGAAAAGAGGTACCAAGACCGCGACTTGATGCGGATGTGGTTATGGTGGACGAGGTGGATAAAGTTTTCGAGGACGATCGGGATCAGATCGTGGTTGGATTCGAGGATCGAGCAATATCTGACACATATTTCCATGTACTGGATCAGAATCGCGGGGTGAGGATAGCTGGCAATGCCTGCACGCTTGTTAGTATCACTCCAAAACTTCTCTTACTTCTCGTACGTACCCGACTGAATCATGCGCTTCATCAGGATTACCAAACGCTCCGACGCAGCTGTTGAAGGGCGGTTCTTGGCCATCAAGCCCTGGTTGGGCAGAGCCAACTCACCAAACAACAGCATCTCATGTAACGCCAGATCCAAATCACGCCAGTTCATCTGGGCGCCCTGAGCATTCAGAGTCTGAAACGAGTTGCCGACAACATTGCTGAGAGCCTCAATGTACAACGGCTGGTCAATGGCGGCAATCAACTTCTGCAGGTTGTGCAGCTTGCGACGCAGATCCTCAAACTCGGCATCGTCCGTCTGGCTGTCCTCGTCGGCCCATTCCGAAGACTCGTCGTAGCGCATCTTGATGATGATGGCATTGAGAATGACGGGAAGCATTTCGGCATATGACCGCGGGACTGTCTTGAACTTGCGAATAGCCGTCAAAAGGTCTGTCAACGACGGAATGACAGTCGAGCAAACCTCGTCGTACTCGTCCGAAAAGAAGCGTAGCAGCAGTGGCAGGAAGCCCTGCAGATGCTGTTCGGCGTGGACCTTGGCGGTCGCAGGGACGTCGGTGTCATCAATAGCCCTAACAATGTCTGTCATGACCGTGTTGACAAGTTTTGCCAGAGCCTCGGCAAGATCCGTGTCGTACTGGGGTGTTGACTTGAATTCGTTGAGAGGCGGGCTGGCAGAAAGCTCTGTGCAAATCTCGCGCAGTTTGAGGAAGGAAATCAGCTCCATCTTGTCGGCTGGCTTCATCTTCTTGCCGACAATCTCTGTCAGCGTTTCGATGGCGGCATCTCTGATCTTGTCCTCCTTTCCGCTGGGGCTTGCACGACCGACCACAGGCAGTAAAAGGCTCAACATGTCCTGGCTGATAACTAGCGAAATGTCCATCCAGCTAACCCACTTGCCAATAACTCGCAGAATCATTTCTATGATTGCATCGTTATGAGGCGAATAGTGAGCCAGAAGGTCGCGCCACGACTGTGCCACCTTTTGCATGTCCTGTGCTCTGATTTGGTCCTTGAGCTCCGTGTTGCGCTTGGCTTCTTGCGAGTCTCGGGACATGAGCATGTCGGCAATTTCGTCGTGGATCGAGGCCAGAATGCGCAGATACATGACAACTCCGGGGACATTGTCAGGCTGAGAGCTACCGGGCAGGCGAGTCAAAGCAAGAAAGTCGTCGATAAAGGTGGACCAGCCGCTGCGGTACAAAAATACAAAAATGTACGTTAATGACTGGCACAGCTTGTTGCGGATGGCGGCGCTGTCGACTCTGTTCATGTCGCCCGAGCCATAAATCTGCTGCACATACTGAAACAGCGTGTTTTTGAAGTAGGCTAAGCTCTGGGCGTCCAGGTTGTGGTTGTGAATGGCATAGTTGACAATGTCTAAACTGTACAGTCGCGTCAACTCCGAGGTTCGCGGTTCGCGGGTAAAGAGCCGGAGCGCGGCTTCCCAGGCCTGTGTGTTGGAGCGTAGCTGCAGGATGTAGTCGACAGCCTGTTGTTGAAGGGCGCGATCGTTGCTGGGGTTGCCAGCAATCTGGACAGCCTTTTCGATCTGGGGGAAGGGCAGCGCGAGTTAGCAATGGACGGGCGGGACTTGAGGCAATAGAATAGACTAGGGTGTAGACATTTTCGGCGGGCAGGGCACGTGTGGAGGGGTCGAAAGAGGAGAATGAATGAGCAGCAGAGAGAGAGGGGTGAGCTTGAGTGACGACGATGAAACTTGGAAAGTCAAGCCCAACTCCAAAGCATCATGACGAACAATACGATTTATGGAAGCACGTGACAGATTTATCAAGTTGAAGCTAGCCCTTAAACCCAAGCACCAAAGCTGACGTCGGCATTTTTCATTTCTGCCTCTTTCGCGATATGCACGGTGATGATGGTGGGGCATGTCTTTCGTTTTGGCATCCCAAATTTTCTCTCGCATGACGAAGAAAAAGGAATCAAACTCACCTCAGCCTCCATGAATAGTATTAGTTGCTGTTGGCAGCAAGCCTTTGGGTGCCGTTGAGTTCGGTTTGGACTATGGACAACAAGTTGAAGCTGGTGTCTTGTAATATGAGCCCAATGGGTTCAAAATAAAAACGCCGTAGGATAGTATATTCAGGCAGACTGTTTGGAGTCGGGTTGGTTTGGTTCGATTCGATTCGATACTTAAGAGCTTCGCCCAAGCAGTAAGTGAACTCTGGCGACAGTCGGCCAGTCGGTCAGTTGGCGAATGGAGGTTTGCTGATGGATGGTCGGCGGCTGGTTAGATAGACGATATCGATCCCAGTATGTACATATGTATGTATGCAGTTGATTCGAGAAAATCCGTCAAGGCTTGTTCAGTGAGAATGATACTGGTATCGGCAGTCAATTTCAACAAGCAATTTTTTTTCCCACGCTCTGTATTTTCTTCTTCTTGTTGCTTCTGATGGCGGGCGTATTGTTTGGGGCGATAAACACAAATCGAAGCGAAGGAGAAGAGAAAATTAAGAATAGACTTTTTTTGGGATTCAATGGCAGGGAGAAAAATGGATATTACAGAAGGACATGGAAGAAGGATTTAATTTGCCTGTCAAAATTTTGAGGCCGAAAGCTTTTTTTTTTACAGTGAGATGAAGAAGAAGAAAAAGTCAAAAAATTGCGCGAGAAGAAAAAATGGTGCGTAAATTAGGGTCACAATTTTTGTTTCCTAAAGAGGGAAAAGGAAAGAGATAAAGGGCAAGTTGTGTACATAACGGTACTTGACTTGTAGTACCAGTATATACCAGATTCTTTGGTGGGGTTAGTGGGTTAACCACTCAGACCCGTACTCTAATCTCGTTTGCGATAGTGGAGCGGGAGATCGCTAGACAACCGTCACGATATAACGTACACGTTCGCTTGTACTATGTATGTATGTATGGTATGTTATCACGATGCTTTCCTGTGGCTGCTATTCATAACTCTAGCAATATTATTTGTTAAAGCGGGGTGAGTCATGAATGACGTCGTACCCTATCAGCTGGTGTAACCCTATTTTCTTTACTGTATCCATGCCCTCACCACCAATAAGCATATGTCTTGATTTCACAAACAACATGTTGGTTTGCAGCTCTCAGGCTTCAAAATACAAATACATACATATACTACATACGTGCCTACTTCAACATATAATTGCGTTTCTATAAAGCTATATTAATGTTGCACAAGCCAATACACACCGACATCTCAGAGCTACCCCGCCATTAGCGCCAGGTATGGAATGTGTGCGTGTAACCATCAGTGCTTTGACATCGGGACCTGGTATCGCTTTCTTGTGCGTCTAGAACACGCGTGGATGAATCTCGCTTAGAAGGAATTTACCGCTGATAATGTAGATACAATACGGTTATCAAATAAGCAGGAATGCTGTAGTGACAACCGGAGTTGTGCTGACACTCATGGTATAAGACTGAGAGCACATACGTACAATATGTAGATACTGTCAACTGTGCACAATTGTTTCCCTGGTGGATCAAGTCGAGCTGGTGTTCCCCGACTGGCACTCGAGAAGGTTCCTTTCAGAAACAAATGCATTGTCACTAGACACCGGCTCAAAGCTGGCCATATGTAACCTAACCCTATCGATAACAGCTAGTAGTTCCCTGTAGTATACACAGCAGCATTGGCTAAAACGATGATGGCGCAAACGTAGAACATTGGCACATATACAAAAACAAACTTGTATAATAAACATCACGATGCCTCTTTCCTTTGGTTACCTCCCATAATCCAATACGCGGCCTACCAGCCAATCGAGGTGAGTGCGCGTACCGAGGCTTGATGTACGTCATATCCAAGTACTTGTACAGATCGGCAACGAGGCTATGTCTGTCCAGGGCATGCTGCATAGTATCAGGAATTCAAGGGCCAAGGGGCTGGGTTTCAACATGGTGAGGCAGTTGGAAGGCTTTTTTGATAAAGCAAGGCACTTGGGTAGAATGGAGGCATCGAGCTAATACAAGCACTACATGCCAGTATGTACATATGTACATACGTTGAATATGGCCGAATACGATGGTTTCCACACCGGGCTGATAGAGACCTTTGGTACCAATGATGAAATATTGGCACAGTCTGGGTTTATCACCTACCCGGGGCCATATATTTGCTGAGGTTCTGCTATTATACCGTGACATCCGGCGCAGCACGTAGATCACAGCAAAGGTCCTGCCTATCTTGGCCCGGCTGTATGGTAAACTTGGATATCTCCAAAGCCGACATAAATAACCGGGTTGGGCATTCTGCTGTACATGTACTTGTCCATGTACATGTACATCGAGATACCCATGCATACATACATACGTTGCATGTGTGTGTACATACAGTATGTACTGGTATGTGTGTTTGATACGTATGTATATTTTTGTATGCCATAATGACAAAGCTACGATTTGCTGCAACATTGCATTACATATGTACATGCGTCCTGCTACGCCATTCCGCTCACGAGTTCAGACTGTACATGTACTGGTATGTATGTATGTATGTATGTATGTACATATACGTACATATAGTGAGAGTTCTACTTGTGGAATGTTCTATATGCAAGGAAAGGGGGCGGGCCTAAGATATCCACCGAATGACGTTGGATAAGTTGGTGATTACACTCAGTGTGCTGGCAAATTGTATAGCACAAAAGGCAGCTTGCCTTTTTTTTTCTTTTTGTTTATTCCCAATAAACTAAGAACTTGACACCGGCCTCGGTATCGGGCCAAACAAAGGCTGTTTTCGCCAAATAGAGGATTGGCAAACGAACCGCATCTCGTGGCCGCCTTGTATAGGCCCTCTAGCTATCCACGTTGAACAATCAGTAACAACTTTATTCCGATGCCTACCTTGCTTGGCCGCTGTTTTTTTTTTGGTTTTTTTTTTTATTATATAAATCAGAAGCCCTTTGTTTACTTGGTCTTTGTTTTGCCGTCTAGGCTCCCTCGTCTCACCTCTTCGGCTGACTTTGACGAGCAACAATGATAAGTAAAAGCCAGTACGTAGATACATAGATATCGTGTAAGCAACAAATAGCAGCTGGTAGCCTAGACCAATCTACGATGGAATATCCGTACAAGAGTATTATTATACGTGCAGATGTACATACTTGTAGAAAAAAAGAGGGAAAAAAGAGGGAAAAAAAAACGTACTCTGTCCTCCAGCTACCCCGTAGTCTCCTGATTCCCTCTTGCTTGTTTGCCATCTCGTCGGCTCTAGGAGAGTCCAGCCGAACGAACTATAGCATCCATTTTTGAAAGAAGGATGGATGGAAGGCTGGTTTAACCTCGACGGCTCGTGCTCCCTGGTTGAATTCCTAACGAAGTAGGAGGCCCAACCATTTACTAGAGGTACATACTGGTACATGCTGTATACGCATGGTATGTATGTATGTATGTATGTATGTATGTACATATGTATATAGTGCTGGTATGCGTACATGTGAAAAAGAAATAAAGAGGCGAGGAATACGAAGGCAAAAGGAAGAAAGGCTGACAAAAGCAGAAAGAAACAGACTGACAAAAACAGAGAGTGATCCTAAAGGAGACAACAACGAGATGGCCAGCGCGACCCGTTAAGTTTGACCGCCTTTTTTTTATTTATTTTTTTGTATGGAGTGCCTCAATAATACATAGTACTGCCATAGATGGGATGAAAAGGAACCAAATTAAAGGGACTTATTCATTAAACCCTCTGTTTATGGTACATATACTTGTATCTTCTTTTCATAAGCGCCATTAAAACCCAGGGCAAGAAGCGCAAGAGACTGTAAGCCTACATACTGTAAGTTATTTGGGTTTGGTTGCTCCAATTTCCAGACTTCCCCCCAGCCCGAAATTCATGGTCAGCGAGATGTTGCATGAAATAGATACTATTGAGATAACAATATTCCATGACGACAAGGCAAATAAACTAGACAAGGGACAATTGAGATGGATGAGTTAAAATGAGAGACGAGGTTTTTTTTTTTTTTGGGTTTTTTTTTCTTCCTGCTTATACAAGTACCATACACACTTGTATACTAAGAGAAAAAAAAAAAACACCTAGCTGAAATCTCCGGGCGATTATGATAGCCCTTCCTATCCTTGGTCTTTTGCTATTTGCAAAAGAGTTCTTTTCCTTTGCCGGCCGTTGCTTTTATGCTTTTTTTGGTTGCTTTTTTTTTCTGTTTGTGTATGATTATCATGCACTTGACAACGGAGTCGAAGAGGCCGAGATGTGGTTTCAATGCCGTTGGATATCGCGGGCTTTGCCGTACTAACAAATCCCATAATGATTTCCTACACTTCCGTATGCATGTATGTATGTATGTACATATGTACATATGGATTTGTAGAAGACATCGCCCAAATTTAAATAAAGGGGTCTTGGAACAACAAATCCATTATACTTGTAGTACATACTGCGTACATAGCTGCATGAATTCATCAAGTCCCTTGATTCCAGCCAAGCGATCTTCCCCTCTAACTATACCCAACTTGGAAAGATTAAAGTTGATTGCTGTCACGCTGCCCATGTATGGTAAATAAACACTAGCAAGGTATCAAGTACTTGAAGTTCCATACAAGCTTAGACCGTCGCCACAAGTACCCGCTACAACAGAGCTGTTAAAATACGAGAGG
Organism: Thielaviopsis punctulata; assembly: GCA_036034705.1. NCBI lineage: Eukaryota > Fungi > Ascomycota > Sordariomycetes > Microascales > Ceratocystidaceae > Thielaviopsis > Thielaviopsis punctulata. Next base: position 599,571 of record CM069897.1, read on the forward strand.
AAGAGTTTCTACATATGTACTCCACCCTTTTGGTCCACTGAATTCCATTGTGTTTCCACTTGCCACTAGCGGCGTTGTTTCGCTTCTACGCCCTAATATGAGCATCACACAAGTACCTCTCCTGCTTTTAATATTCAGGCACAGTTCTGTCGCATGAACAATTCAGAACCCTTCATGAAAGAAAAGCATATGTAAGCTTCATCTGTGGCTTGAAATGATTGATTCTCGTTACCAAAACCTTTATTTCAGAAGCTGGCTATAATTTAAAACCTTGACAAGCTCAAACCCGCTTGGCTTCCCATCACAAGTTTTATTTAATAAATCCAGACCGAAATGAGACAATGGGTTTGCTTCTACTATGTACCAGTACCATACAGTTCTCTCTATTGCCCCTTGTTCTCTTTGACTTCTCTCTCTTTTGCTTGTACTGGTATGTATGTATGTAGTTTGTAGTGGAGAATGAAGAAGTAAAACTAAAAAATAAAAGTAACGGATCCGATAGTTTAGGAATACGGTCTTTTCTTCTTCCTGCTTATCTCCCGTGCTCCCTTTTTGTCCTTTTTGTGAAAGCGTGTTATTGTACAAGTAAATATACCAGTATGTATGTGTGTATGTATGTACTTAGACGTATGCATGTATACATATGTATGTATATGTACAGGCTACGAACTTTAATCGGTAAATCAGCCCCGGCTCCGACCCGACTGACACTTCCCAATGGGCGCGTAAATAGCCAATTACATAATACAAAAATTCAATTAAATACGCGCCGCTCTTTTGCTATTCCATGTATGTATGTACTTGTACAATATGTATGTACAAAAGAGCTTGGTCAATCTTACTACTTACTGTACATACAAAAATACATGAATACACAACCTTAGTCTCATCATCAACCCAAAACCTGCCTCAACATGGATATCACCGCCACCAAAGTTGAGACGAACAAGAATAAAAACTGGTTAGTGAAAAAAAACAAGGCAATTGAAGGGATATCTATATGAAAAAAAAAAAAAAGGTTCAGGAAGTCAAAAAGAACATCAAAAGAAGCTTCTATTAATGGCTTTATATTTTTGTCTCACTACTAACATCTTTTTTGCCTATGTATAGCATTGCACAACTCCATATTGCGCTTCTTGGCTGCATGTAGTTTAATATATCTACAGTATACGTACATACATAGTTTAATATTAGCCAAGTAATAAGCCTATCGTCTTTCTTGGTGTTTTCTCCTTGGTGGCAACAAACTCTTAACAAATGCTGGCCTAACATCTCTAGTTTATGTACTAGTACAGAGTGGTATTTTCGGTAATTAAATTTCTACCTCTGTTAGCGGATTTGGTTCCTCCTTTTGTTATTCAGCCAGTACATACAGAGTATGTATAATGAACTTGTCACTCGATTTCTCTCTCTCTCTCTCTCTCTCTCTCAACGCCAAGCAAAGAAGAAAGACAAGAAATTCGCGCAAGCTTACAGACTGTTGGTTTGAGATAAGATGTCTTTTTGTCATTCTAGGCCATTTCAAGGTTTAACTTGCCTTTAATCTCCCTTCTCTGTTGATTGAAAGACCACGCCCCCGCCCCCTCCCATGCCCAGACGGTTGTCAAGCAGACGATCGAATGGCAGGACAAGACGCACAAGGGGAACAAAAAGCTTGTTATTTGTCGAGCGTTTTCTCGGCCTTTGACTAGGGCTCGTATTGTGTCTGCAGCCTTTTTTTTTATCTTTTTTATCTTTTTTTTTGTATTAGCCAACGCTATGCAGAACAGGACGATCATGATCACGGATGGAGATTGTGCGCTAGAATAAGTAAGAATACGAAATTTAACATGTTGAGTTCTTTCGTATCATGTATATACGTGTGTGTACTATGTACAGTATGTATATCGAAAAGTTGAGCTTGTATGTATGTACGTACGTACAAGTAAATCAACGATATAGCAGTACGCATTGATTAAAGTTTAATCACAACTATGAGATGGCTCTAGGGTCAATATCATCATGCCCAACTGAGCTGGAAATGGGATGCTGGATTAAAGTTCTTATGTATTCACATACTTTTATGTACCATACATATGTACTTGTATGTAAATATGTATCAAGAAACTCATAAACAGTCATAAACATCTCCAGGTTGAAAGCGACAAATTAAATTCTCATGCGGCCAAAGTACTGGAACAACCCCACTATCCACTCGATGAAGCTGTGTCTTACATGCCCCTTTATGCAGGAACCGATGTATATGTATGTATGTATGTACTCATGATATTTACAGCAAACAGTATTACTTTCATGCTGATGTAAAAGAAAGCAAAATTTACAGCAATCATAGATTGTTAAATTAGAGGTGTAGTTGGAAACTCTTCAAACCATGCTTTCACCTCACCTGGGATGTTGAAAGAACTTGGTACACAAAAGTAGCAGCATTGGAAGACCCATGCCCCTCGACTTGCCCGTGGTACGAGACTACCAGTACATACATAATCATTGAACCAAGTTACTTTTGCTCTGGTCAATACAGCAAACGAAAAGAATATTATGGTTGTATGCATGTACATATGTAAATGCTAACAAATTTCAAGGACCGCGACAAAACCACAGTTCCACAGATGCTGGAAGAAGGGGCTTATCGGCTATTATGCTTGTTATCGAACAAGACAGGGAGGGCTGTATTTCTTTTTCTTTTTGTTCTTCCTTTTTTTAGCAATCAAGGGAGAGTTTCGAGTCTTGAGGCCTTGTGGTTAGAGATCAAGGCAAAAAGGAAAACGCCCAAACAGGTTGTTGCTTATTTAGGGTTAAACCCTTACGGACACGACGACGCTGAATTTACAACCGTGCTTTTTGAATGAAAAGAAGAAGATCAACATCAATGGCGACAGAGCCTTATGACGCTATGGAGTCTTGACCCTGGCAAAGAGGTTCTCGGACTTTGACTTGGAAGGGTCTAACATCAGGGCCGCACAAAGACCAGCCAGACGAGAAATACAAGTATACGTGCGCATATGTACATACATGTATGTATGGGCATGTGTGTGTTTTTTTTTTTTATCTTTATTGTCCGTGCTGCTATGTCCTCGCCGATGAAAAGAAAAATCCTAGAGAGAAAAACTCACTGACCTTGTACCTTGTTTTGCCACTGTTGCGTTGGCCTAGATAGAGGCTTACCCTTTACTATTGGAAAGCATTGGGATTTCTTTTGGTCATAAGTACAAGCCCAAGTGTGTATGTATGTATGTTGTATTGTACTGCTCTTGTACCATACACTGTTACTTGGGATTTGGGTTGGTCTTGTCTGGGGCTTGATTTTGTCTGAGCGATGTGACTTCTTCTTACCCTTGTATATACGTATACGGCCTTTTATTTATGTTTACCAGTACATACTTGGGCTCTCGCCTAGTCCGTCGCTTCTGCTTTGTTACTCTTTTTTTTATTTCTCATTTCCTTGTCATTTTTTAGGGGGGCCCCTGTTGAAAAAACGATAGAAAGAACAAGGACGAGAGAGAGAGAGAGAGAGAGAGAGGGAGAAAGAAAGAGAGCCTTTACGAATGAACAGGGTCACTTATCTCAAAAAGAGGTAAATGACAAAAGACCCCAACAGCAACGCAGATCGGGGATAGCGAGTGGTTCTGTAACAAGATATGCAGCCCCAAACACGATCCAAATTAAGACGTTGTCAACACGAAGTGATGCTCTAAATGGAAATACCAGTACAGCATGTACATACATACATACATGTATATTGGTATGAAGTTAAGCCTGACAAGAATTTAAAGCAGAAAGTACTTGTAAGAAAAGTACTTGTAAGAAGAAGAAAAAAAAGGCTGATTCCCGCCTCGTGCTTCGTGGGGTTGGTTGGTTTGAGAGTCAAGGCCAGGCTTGAGACACTCTGGGCACAACTTGAGCCAAGCACTACCAAGCTCACTCTATTGTAAAGCGAAGAGAAGCTCGAGAAAAGAAGAAGGGAAAAGGCCAGGCCACTTGTTGCAAGTTGCAATGCAAAGTGGCCCAGAAGGGCAAACCCGACTATCGCAGGAACAACTAAAAACAGAACATCAACAAAATGAGTACGCCTTGGTTCCACTTTCCAACTTGGCGTCGGTGGTGGTGGTGGTGGTGGTATGTAGTATTTAGTGCAATGTTGTTGTTAGTACATACTACCATACATACATATACATACTTGTACATGTACCATACATGTAGTATGTACGGAGTACTTGTATTTGCACTTTTAGTGTGTTCCTTTGTATGTAGACGCTAGCGTCAGGGACCAATTTCGTGATATGAGTGCTTATTTTCTCATTTTTTCCCATTCATGTTGTTGGTTGTTGTCTATGTATACATACACGTACTTGTTTGTAAGGGTCTTCATTGCTGATGAACAAGCATACATACATTCATCGTCATCATTCTTGGCAGCTCTGGCTAAAATACGATGCCTTAGAAGCATTGCAATTCATGAATAAAGTTCAAACGACCAGGGAGCCATTCGATAACAAGAACAAGAGTCACAAGAAAAAAAAAACAAATAATAGAATAAAAGGAAAAAGGAACAAAAAAAAAAAAGGGGGGGGGGGGGGGGGGGGTGTATGCACAACCGGAAAAGGGCGTGTAATGTAACCAAAAGTACAAGTACAGTACAACAATACTTGTATCATCAGAAAATAACATAATGGAGAACATGGGCCAGGGCCAATAACATCGGGAAATGAGGAGTAACAAAATAGCTAGGAGATAGGGCCAGGATGTGCAATGCAAGTCAGTCACTTTGTTGCCCATCCACTACGCTTGGTAGGCCCTGGACCCCTGGCTAAAGGCCCGTAAAGTCGTTATCCCCTCATCGCCTAAGCGTTTGTTCAACCCTCCTCTCTAGGGTGACGGACGGCGGTGCAAAGCCTATATGTATGTATGTATGTATGTATGTATGTATGTATGTATGTATGTATGTATGTATGTATGTATATGTGCAGCCAAGCAAATATTTAAAGATGTCCGGTTCCCCCATCATTGACCACAACTCTCCTTCTTTTTCTTTCCTTCTTCAGCCCAGAAAGCCAATCTTACAAGCTTCTTCCGCTTCGCTCTTCTTCTCAACTCTTGACTTCGGTCGTCCACTCTTTACAAGCAGTTTTTTGTTTTATTTATACACTCTTTTTTTAATCCCTTTAAAACCGTCTCACGACACTCTTCCAAACAGTCAAAATGCAGTTCTCTACCGTTGCTCTGATTGCCGCCACTGGCGCCATGGCCGCTGCTCCCTTCAGCACTGGCACCGCCGCCAAGGCCCACACCACCTCGACCGTCTTCTCGACCCGTGTCTACACCGTCACTGACTGCCCCGAGACCGTGACCAACTGCCCTGCTCGCGCCACCAAGGTTGTCACCGACGTCATTGCCGTCTCCACCACTGTGTGCCCCATTGAGGAGGCCGAGTCTTCTGCCTCTGCCTCGCTGGCCTCGGCCACCATTGGTGCCTACCACAACTCCACCAGCGCTCACTACCCCGCTGTCCCCACCTCGGAGGCTCACTCGCACTCTGGTGTCGCCTCCACCACCAAGGCTACTCTGCCCGTTGCCCCCGTCGGCACCTCCCCCGTCGGCAACGCCGCTGTTGAGTCTTCGTCGGTCCCCCATGCCGGTAGCGAGACCCACCCCGCCGGCTCTGAGGCCACTCACCCCGCCGGCTCTGAGGCCACCCACCCCGCTGGCTCTGAGGCCACCCACCCTGCTGGTGGTAAGGACTGCGGTGCTGCCGTTGTCAAGACCATCACCACCTCGTACACCACCGTTGTCCCCACCGTCATCCTGGTGACCGAGGCTGGAGCGTGCGCCACCGAGACTGGTGCCACTCCCCCCGCTGCCGGCACCGGCGGCTCTGCCTCCGGCACTGGTGCTGTCCCGTAAGTTTTCCCCCTTCCCATCATCGCAAGTTTCCACTCACCAGCGAACAAATTCACTAACAAACAATCCAGCTCCTCCACCGTCCCCGTCACTGCTGGTGCCAAGTCACTGGCCGGCTCTGCCGTCATGGCTCTGGCCGGTGCCGTCGCTGCTTTCGCCTTCGCTTAAGCGGCGTCCACCTCTCGCCTTTTAGTCTTACAGCCAGCCTTTATCCTCTCACGACCTTTTGCGAGGACGAAGCCAGCCTATGATTTCCAGACGATTGGACCGACTTCGAAGCCACTTCTGGGCTTTGTGATTACGACAAATGACATGACAGTGTGTTTTCAGCGACTACTGCTATGAGAGTCTAGGGCTTCAATACAGCATTTCTTTTATTGGGATATCCTCTTTTGTTTTTGTGCTTGTCTTTTTCTTTTTTTTTACATTCCTGAGATTTTTTATTGAGCTTTTTTTTTGAATTGACCTAATGTTTATAAACGACTTACAAAAACCAATCCTACTTCTCCTTTTCTCGTGCATGATATTGAACATTGCCTGATGGTACCCTAATTTGCATGATACAGTCGCTAGGGTTTTCTAATACACACCCATTTCTCGTCCCCTGAAGAAGGGGGTTTCAGAGGGTTTTGGGTGGCTGGCCCTTGCTTCTTTGACCTCTGACCTCTGAATCTTGGGGGTTGGGTGCATGGACCCTTCAAGGCGCGTTGGCGAAATTGAGGAGCAAACATCATCCCCCCAGCCCGTATGTATGTTGCTAAACTTTTGGTCTTACAAGGCCTTGTGTTTGCAGGGTGCACTGCACGCTGTACACCGCTAGATGTACAGTATATCGTGTCTTTTTTTT
>CM069897.1:621441-633902 GCA_036034705.1 Thielaviopsis punctulata
TTTTTTTTTGACGTTTGGGGAAGGAAGTTTGAGTGATGTCATAATTATCCCGACGCGAAGCGGAAGGAGCTTAGCTGTTGTTTGTATGTATGTATGTATGTATGTATGTATGTATGCATATGTATGTGCTACTTGCTGGTTGTTACGACGACATTGTTTATTTATTTTATTTTCCCAAGGCAAAATTCAAACAACCGCGACAAATTAACGTGACACAGCAATCAATATTCAGTGCGTACCTACCATAGATGTAGGATGTAGGACGATTCAATCAACATATATATCCCTGCTAATCCTCGTCTGATCAATCAAGTCCTTCTTTCCACCTTCCGCCTTCCCTTCTCTCAAAGCAGCAGACAACAGCAACTAGCCTTTGCTCTATCGCCCTTGTGACAGTCGCGATCGTTGATGGCACTGTGACAGCCATCCTCTTCCGCAGTCCCACCAAATGAATTCCCCCTCCAAGCGCCGCGCCCTCAGCGCCCTCGACGCAAACATCTCCACCACGCCACTCTCCCCCGCACACAAACCGCCTGTCCACAACCCCCCACAGCGCATTCCCCCGTCATCATCGTCATCGACACATGTCCTGCCGCCGCCGTCGCCGCCGCCGGCTTCGTCTATCTGCAAGAGACCCGCTGAAAGCCACCACACGCCGCCGCACCAGCTAAAACGCCCACGGCCCCTGTTCCCCGTCGCACGCGACCCTTCTTCTCCAGGTCTCCCAGCTGACAACGACGACGACGTATTTCTCTCAGCGTGCGCTACCTCGCCTGTGACGCCGTCATCTTCTCGCATGCAAACTACGCGCGCGGTACTTCCCCCCCCCCTTTCCCTTTTCTTTTTGGCTTGTCAATAATAATACAGCAACAGACTGACAAGGGTTAAAAAAAAAAGACTGCTGATGCACTGCGCTTGCGCCTTGGCCTGGCATCGTATAAACTGCGCACGGGTCAAGCCAGCCGGTCGCTCGACGACATCGAGACCGGCACATCGCCGCGCCCGCCGCCGCCGCAGCCGCGCGTCATGCCGCGGATGATGCACTTCCGCGCGCCGCCGCCGCGCGCCGCTCACTCACAGCCCACTGCCGCGCCGCGCGCCGCCTGCCCACGCGCCGCCGCGGCCGGTGACGAGACCGAGTCTGACGAACAGACGCTGGGAGAGGATGCTGATCGCACAGAGTCGGATGTCGACTCGGATGGCCGCGGCGGCGATGCAGACTGCACCGAGGACGAGGAAGCCGTGACGCCGCCAGACCAGGTTCGCGCGCTAGAGGTGGGAGAAGAGGAGGAGGAGGAGGATAGCGGCGCAGCATCGGGGTTGTTGTTCCTTGCACGCTCGGGATGAAGATTAGCTGTGTTTTATCGATAAAAAAAAGCAAGGGGAGCTGCTTCGGATGGGACTTTCGTTTTGTGAAACTTGCATGCATATTGAAAGCGTTGGCTTCGTTTCTATTTTCACCGTTTCTTTTACTACATGATGAATATCCTGTTTCTAGGGTTCTAGAAGCACGCGGCTGACAGCCAGATACCGTGACATCACCTGTCAACACTACTCCAACCACACAGACTCAATCCATCCCGCCGGCATTTGCCCATGTAGCATTAAATCATACAGTGTATTGTTGCTTGTTTGCTTTACTTGCACTTGTAACCGTACAAATCGTTGCTGCTCAATCTCCCCTCCCGGATTAAAATCTACTACATACCTACATCTGAGGCCGCACCGCCGCCGCCAACTCACTAAACAGGATGCCCTTGAACACTGACTCACCCATATGCTCCGCCCACCTACCGGCCTTGCTCAGCCGCGCCTTCCACAGCGCCTTTTGCTCCTCGGAAATCTCCTCCCATGCCTTGCCCACATGTTCATCGCCCGCCAAGACAGCAGCCACATGGCTCACGCCATGCAGGTGCACGTCGTCGCCATCTTGAGTGTTTGTAGACGGCTCCGTGACCTCGTGCAGGAAGATGGGCCCGTTGATGTGCTCGGCCTTGATGTTGGAAAGGAATTGCGCCAGATACTTATCTTGGTCCGACGAGGGCGAGTCTGTGTTTACAACGGCATCGACAGTAGTTGTAGTCGCTTCAATAATGGTGTCGATAGCCGACTTGGACTTGGCTGAAGTCACAGCCGGCAGCGGCGCCACCGACGAGCGGATCTGGAATGGATTGTTGATGTACTTGCTCACGCCAAGCACATCCTTCGTCTGTCCTAGACTCTCCAGTAGAGCCTGTCCAGCAAGAGCCATCAGGAGCACAACCACTGTCAGCAGTATAAACACTCTGGTGCCCGCACCTCCCGATCCCTTGAGCGCCAGTGCATAGCGTGACTTCTTGTCTTCTGCCTTCTTGTCCACCACTGTCTTGAGCGGCAACGAGTGCACTGAAATCGTGTTACCCATGGAAATACTAGCCAGAGCCAATGCGCCTGGACCAGCACCATCCTTAGGCGCCACAAACGGCGCAAACGCCAACCCTGTAATCTGCAGCGGATGCGTTTCTGAGACAGTATGCACGAGCAGCAAATCCCAAACCAAGTCCACATCATGCATGCACTGGTGCTCCAGCGTGAACAGCGAGATCGAAGAGTCATGTCCTGCAACAGCAATCGCAAACTGCGCTGCGCCCAGCTTTTCTCCTGGCTGTACGGGTGCCGCAAGAAGACGCACTGCCAGGGCCGTGGCCTGGGCAACGCGCCGGGGCAGACGCGCTGTAGCTGCCAGACGGCCCTTTTCTCCAGCCTTGGTGGGTATGCGGATTACATTGAGCACCACGCCGCTGCGGCGTGGCAGATTAACCAGCAGCAGTACAAAGCTCGGCGTCAGGTAGCGCAGACAGCGAATTGTAGGGCGCGAGCCTGTGGTAGGGTCCACGGGTATATCGTATGCGAGAGTTGGCTGGGCGTCTTGGCGCACATCGGGGGTGAAGTTGACGGTGAAGAGTTCGTGGTTTGTGCAGTACGCCAGCTGGTGTTTCTCCCCATCTCCAAGACGCAGCACGTCAATATCATTAGCCTCAGCCTTGAGCTCGACCAGGCCGTGCATCTTGGGCGCAATCGGCCCGTTGCGCGACAGCTCTGCCAGGACAACCTGGAAGTCGGCACCAAGACCCGAGGCAGCAGCGGCAATCTGCACTTCAGGACCGGGGGCGGCAAGACGCAGCACGCGCTGGTATTTTTCGGGGTGCGAAGCAGGCAACAGGGCTGCTTTGTCGAGCAAGCTAATAGACGTAGTCTTTTCCGAAAAAGACACGGCAAAGGTGCGGAAGTGTTGGTTGATTCCAGCCTTGATGTCAGCCGGACTAGAATTAATGCCGGCATAAACCAGAAGATTATCGGCACGACGAGAACCAACGGCCAAAGAAGTCACGCTGTCTTCGTCGCGACTAAGCTCAATCTCGGCAGTGGTAGTTAGGGTTGTGGGCGACTTGAGGGTCAGTACGGTCTAACAGTCAACAGGATATTGTTAGCATCACAGAACCCGCAGCGGAATCATAGCAAAAGACGGGCGCGCACGATTTTGTTGCCAACACCGCTACGGCCGGCACCGCCACCGCCTCCGACAACAAGCGTCGAGGCATCTTCGGGATCAAAGTCGCAGGCATATAACGGATACGACAGGCCGGCAGTGGCCACGGGAAGCGGCGGAGGAGCCATTTCGAATGGGCGAGTTGGTAGGTATTGATATGAATTGATTGATGTAGGTTAGGATGGGACAAGCAACTAGACAAGGCGATAAATGACGCAAGCAGTAATGAAATGGTGAAGGAAAGCAAATGAGGTCACAACAAACAAACAGGTTGACCGCCGGGTTTGGAGAAGCTTCAATGAGGAAGGACAAGACAGCTGGAGCTGAAGCACGTATGTACATATGTACATATGTACCAGTACACATGTACTTACATATGTACTGGTACAAGTATATGTATCTGTACAATATCTGGCCTTGGGCTGGCTGACTAGCATCGCAATGGCTTGATTGGCTGCAGCTCAGCAGAAGTGGGTCTAGTGGGGCACATCTCTTTCTGACTGGACTTGATATTTCCGCTTTTGGAATTCTGATAGCCCGCTAAAGTAACCTGTAAATTCCCTGTGACGGGACAGAGCTTGCTGAACCCTATTTGCATGCCAACCCTCAGCTTCCCAGATTCACATGCACCGCCTTAATCTGGCTGTATCCCTGCAGGCCTGCCTCGCCCAGTTCCCGCCCGATCCCGCTTTGCTTGACGCCGCCAAATGGCACGCGGAAGTCCGAGTCGTTGCTGCTGTTGATCCACACCATGCCCGCTTCAATCTCGCGCGCCACTCGATGCCCGCGGCTGATGTTCTGTGTAAAGACTGCTGCTCCTAGGCCGTAGCTGGAGCCGTTTGCCAGGGCAATTGCTTCCTCTTCACTGGAAAACGGAACAACTACTACACACGGCCCGAATATCTCTTCTCTGTACACACGCATGTCTGGTGTGATGTCTGTAAAGATGGTTGGCTCAATGAAGAAGCCTTTTCCACTCTGCAGAGCATCCACTGGCGTTCCGCCCGCGTAGACTGTGGCGCCTTCACTGCGCGCTATGGAAACATACTCCAGCACTCGCTCGTACTGCGCACGCGTCACCTGCGGCCCCTGGAATGTGCTGCTTGCAAATGGATCGCCAACCACTGAAATCTGCCGCACAGTCTTCATGAACCCCTCCAGAAACTCGTCCATGACACCTTTGTGCACCAAGAGCCGTGAAGTCGCCGTGCACATTTGGCCCTGGTTGCTCATAACGCCCTCATGTGCCCAGTGCGCAGCCTGTGCAATGTCGGCGTCTTCAAAGACAATCAGTGGCGACTTGCCGCCAGTTTCCAGAGTGATGTTCTTTAGTGTGCCGGCAGCCATTCTCATGATTTCACGCCCGGTGGCGGTGCTTCCGGTGAAAGCCACCTTGGCCACATCGGCATGCTGCACGAGAGCCGGGCCTGTCTCGCGACCAGTGCCGTTGATAATGTTGACCACGCCTGGCGGAAACCCAGCTTCTCTGATGAGTGTGGCCACGTACAGCATTGACAATGGCGTCTGCTCAGCTAACTTGAGCACCACTGTATTCCCACATGCCAGCGCCGGGCCGAGTTTCCACGCTGCCATGTCCAACGGGTAGTTCCATGGGATGATTTGCGCACACACACCCAGAGGCTCTTTGATGGTGTAGGCAAGCTTGTTGGGGCCGACGTCCATGGTTTGACCGTGGATCTTGTCGGCGTAGCCCGCATAGTAACGAATCACTTCGGAGAAGTGCGGTACGTCAAAGCCCCGCGAGGCTGAGAGCGGCTTGCCATTGTCCAACGTCTCTATGGTGGCTAACGTCTCGGCGTGCTGGTCGATGAGGTCGGCGAGCTTGAACATGAACTCGGAGCGCTGAGTGCCTGAGAGGGAGCGCCATGATGGTGCTTTGAAGGCGGTTTTGGCTGCATGTACAGCAGCATTGACGTCTTTTTCGGTGGCGGCATAGACGGAGCAGATGGCCGATTCGGTGCTGTTTGGAGTTAGAACAAGGCAGAGCCAAGATATGGCAGGACTCACGTTGGATTCAAAGTCTCAAACTTCTGTGCATTGCTACTGCGCACAAACTCATTATTGATAAACAACCCCAGGGGCTGCACCCACGATATGCCATTTGGCGCCGTCAGCTTCACCTCCAAGTCCTGATGCACTGTCGTAGAAGACCATCTCTGTTGTAATGCGTGGTATACGGGCCATGCATAGCTTGAACTAGCAGCAGCAGTCACATGCTTATTCCCGTGAGCACATGAAAAGGCGCGTGCAATGCAGCCATATCGGGGAAACAAGGCAGCAGCAGGTCTGCATGCAACAGCAGTCCGGAAAGCGACGCTGCGATTGGACAGGGCCCAGGCCGAAGGGAGAAAGCCTTGGAGGCGAGCCATCTGAAAGAAATCTCTTGCCTTGTTTGTGTTTCTTTTATTATGCACCAAGGATGTATAAATCAATAAATGCGAGATGGCTAGCTGCCAAGCGCCCGCCTGTATCTTTAAACCCTATTGGCTCTTGATAAGCAACAAAAGACGGGAAGGAAAATACCTTTCAAAGGTTAAAATAAAGCAAAGGCTATTCAATCAGTGTGGTCCTGGTTGGTTGGTAAATCAAGTTCTGTACTGACATGTAGTCGGAAAAACAAGCGGGGTTTTCATCTGAAGGTGGTAAGCTTAGGGTTATCCGAGCGATTGATAAGGTTTTGTTTAGGCAAGAACGAACAGATAAGTTTGTGCAACCCAAATTCCATGTCATTGCTTGATATTCAACAACAGAATCACAGGTTTTCAAGGCCGTTCTTTTCTCTAGAGAAACAAGAAACTGGTCTAACCAGCCTCGTGGCTTTTGTAAATACAACTCTATACCGTTATTTGCAGTAGACTTGCATATATATGTATGTACATATGATCCAGATCCCGGCAAAACCTACAACCCGGTTGAGCACTCTTGATGTAGCGTTGCACTCAGCAAGTCACCAGACAATCAATACCTGTGGCGAAATGGATCCTGCAAGTCTTGGAAATCAGATACAAAGACATGCCGTCTCATCGTCATTTAACCCGTGCGGAACTAAGTATTGAGCATTTCGATGCTCTCTGCATCTGAGCCGGGAATAACATATACACTTTTTCAAGCATGAGACGTCGTAGGTGACGTCAAATTAAATCATTTGCATGTTGTGGCTTACAGGTAATTTCACTAGGGTTGCACAAGCTTCGAAGCCACAAACAACAGTCATATATGTCTTGGAATACTGCCATGAATAAAAGTGTGAAAGGGATATTAATTACGTCTATGCATGCACATCAACATGTGATGTGCATGTATGTAATTGGCATATGTATGTGCCTAATTAAATGAACTACGCGCTGGATTTTCAAAGATACTGCGGCAACACCATAGCACCCCCTATAGTGCCCATAAGTGACGGACAACCAGTGATAGCAAGAAACTAAATACCAGCAAGATTAGAGAGACCAAGCACCAAAACTCCAAAGTAGCCCTGAAAAGCATGACATGAGAGAGTATCACAAGCAATTGTAACCTAGAAAAAGACAACCACCAGCAAGGAAAAGAAGACAAATGAAAAACAATAGAATATGGGGTAACAAACAGGTGGTATCTCTAACGAATCGAAGAAGCCATGAAAACGGCTTTTATAAAAAAAAAACAATAAAAACAAATAGTAGTAAAACAGTCAAAACTGTTCTCCACCGAGGTCACTGCTATTTGCCCTGCCAGAATGGTGCGCGGACATCGGGTCCGCCATACAGAGACCGAAAACCCGGCTGATCGCCATCCTGAAATGGCATCCGCTCGGCCTCTGTCGGACTAGGTGACACCGAATGCACACTCATCTGCGGCGACCGGTTGGCCCCCAGAGTATTAATTGGCGGCAGTTGCCCGCTGGCCATGGAGGACGACGACCGCGGCCGTGACGGCGGCAGCGACAGCGCGCCCGGCGTTCCTGGCTGCGATAGCGGTGGGAGCGTGGGACCGGCGGTCCCCGAAGCGGCCGGTGGCGCTGTGGAGAATGCGTCTGGAGCTCGTCGGTCGAGGTACGAGTCGCTGCTGTAGGTGGGCGTCGGTGCGATGGCGCGCAAACTCGGCGCGCTGGACTGCGAGTGCTCGGAGAGAGAGCGCCGCATGGGCGCCGGCGGGTAGGCTGGTGTGGGGGGCTGGGCAGACTCCTTTGATGGCGCGGGCTGAGGCTCTTTCTTAATGTCAGCAGACGATGACGATGGTGGTGGCGGCGGCGGCTGTGGATTTCCAGAGCGTCCCGCAACGATGGCGTCGACCACGCTGCGCGCTGTTTCCAGCACGGGACTCTCGCCTCGCGCAGATGCCTGGCGGGACAAGCTGGGCACCTGCATCAGCAAGTCCCGCAGCCGCTTGGTCTCCTCCTGATACCACAGATACGCATCAGCCAGCTCCTTGGCCTGCTTTGCGCCTTGCAGCACCTCCTGCTCCAAGTCATCAATCTTTTGCTTGTACTGGGCGCGCTCCTGCTTCTTGCGCATGCGGAAGCGGGCCGAGGCGCCGGCATTGCGCAGGCGTTTCTCGTCGGCCTGGCGAGATGCAATTTCCGTGTTGATGGACACGGGGATGCGCTCGCCCATGTTGGCACCGAGGTCGAGCAGCAGCGGGCCCGGTGGTGTCGGCGCGTCCAATAATGCACGGCCCAGAGCGGGCTCGCCGAGCCAACGCGCGTCGTCATAGACTGGACGAGAGGCCGACGGTGATGGAGAGCGGTGGGCGGCGGGCCGGTCAAAGTAGCCCGGGTACGGCGGCGCGGGCGGCGCGGGAGGTGCAGAAGGGTACTTGGAATAAGTGGGTTGGGGGGCAGCAAAGGAAGCGTTGCGTGGGGAGGTCAGTGGCGGAATTGGCGGCGGGGGATGATGCGTTTCGGGGCGGCCATCGATGTCGCGCGCGGCTACAAGAGACGGGCGATCGAGCTGTAGTGGCGCGCGTTGGAAGGGCGGCGGCCTGATGTCTGGGGCTGGAGCGCCGTCGGGGTGGGGCCGCTTGGTACTGGTGGCCAAGGGTGGGACTTGCTGGCGGTTCGGCGGGATAAAAGGGTCGCACACCAGTGGCGGGGTGCGCTCAGGTGGGGGCGGACGGGGTTGTGAAAGTGGCAGGATGCCTGCAGGAGAGGCGGCAGTAAGTGGTCTATAGTGGGGGCCGTTTTGGCCAAACCCTGAACCTGGTTTAGGCAAGGTCACGGGTGCAGATGCAGATGCAGATGCAGATGCAGGAGCTTTTGCGTTAGAGTAGGCTGTAGAATCCGACGACATTGGGGGTGGCCGATAAGAATCCTGGCTGTCGGGGCGACTGAGGTGCTTAATGTTCATCAAGTTGGTACGGCCGCGGTCTTCAGATCGGGCTGGTGCAGAAGAGGAAGAGGAAGAGGGAGAAACATGACTAGATGGCGGGTAGTGAGATCGGTAGTGGCTTTCGGGGTTGTGAAGTGGGTGCAGGCTGGCGGGCAAGCTGGAGTCTGGGTGTGACCGGCGAGTTTGGGGGTGTGGATATTGCTGCTGACTGGCAGGATCTCTTAAAGCTTGCTGGCCGGCAGTATCTCGATATGCGCTTCCCCCAGCAGATTCAGAGTGGTGCGTATGAGACGAGAGTGAAGGTCTTGCAGAGTCTCGATTCGACATTTCACCCAGGATTTGATCAAGAGCTCGTTCTTTATGGCCGAACAAAGCCGTTGACTTGTGAATTTGAGTTTGCAGTTGGCGGTGTCTTTGACTCCCTCTGGGGGTTGAATATGACGAGGTTCTTCTGTTGCTTTATTGCTCTGGAGCTTTTCTCTGCTCTTGGTCACCGCTTCTCCTGGCTCATTCACGCGCCCAGAACCAGATGCAATTCAGAGTCCTCGATAGAGTTTACTATGTTAAAGAAGGGAAGCCACTCAATCTGAGAGAGAGAGGGGGGGAAGAGGAAGGGGAGAAGAAAAGGAGACACAAAGGCGTGGATTGCCCGGGGGGACTTGAACAAAGCACCAGAAACAGTCTGATCTTCTTGTCCTTTCTTGGGGCCTACAAGGATAAACGGATCTGTAAACCAATTCCAGACGATATCGCTACAGGCCAAGTATATAGCAGCGACAGGAGCAGAGAAAGTATTGTATATAAGCGGTGAGCTGAACCGCCTGTCAACAGCCGCTCCAAAATAGACGTTCTACAACGAACAAGGATTGCAGGAGAGCGGTGTAGTGGAGCGTGGCTGGGGAACCCGAGAAATAAAGGGCTGGATCGAACAAAGTTATAAGCCGGGATGTCGAAGAAATATTGTACAGAAAAAAGGATGGAGGAAAGGAGAAGCAGCAGACTCGGAAGCAGTCTAGTATGGACTACAGAATATTAGGTTTGTGATCATTTTGGAGAGAGAGAAGAAGAAGAAGAAGAAGAATAGGAAGCGAGAGACAGAGAGACATGGACTGACCTTGAAGGTAATGGATACAATTGCAGACAAAATTCTTGAACAGTCGATAAGAACGGACGTTTCCAAGACTTAAGAGCAAGCAACAGAGCTGTTGTTTTATAGACTGTACGCTGAAGAGACGCAGATGAAGCTGACGAATAGAGTATCCTTATGACTTTGAACCCCCTAAGGCCTCCAGTTCTATGCGGCAAACAGAGGCCAAATGCAGTTCCTTGGAGAAAAGGAAGAAGCAGAATTTGATTCGAGGGAAGGAAATTAATAATAAAAAAGCAAGAGTATTTGGAATAAGAAAGTCGAGAATGTATTTTCAAGAGGAAGTGGAAAGGCAAAATGAAGGAAAATGGAGACGAGAGCTTTAGTTGACGATGTTTTGCAAGGTCAGGAAATGAGTGAGTGTCTTGGAATTCCAACAGAGAAAGAGAGAGAGAGAGAAAGAGAGAGAGGAGAAAGATGAAATAGAAAAGGTGATTAAAGCTAGGAACAGAGAGTCCGCATTTTGAGTACCTTTAACATATATACATACACATGCATACGGTATACATGTATGCATACATACATACAAGTACGTACATGCATACAAGTACATACATACACCAAAGCATACATCTCCAGGTGTAACGAACGGTCTCATTTTGTTGCCAACGAATGCATGTCCATTCGTGCAATATGCTATTAGGTACTTGTACTCGAAGTAGCCTCTGAACTCTGAACTTATGAAGTCACCCACCACTGCTTTAGGTATGTACTTTTTGGTATGGGGGGGCTTTTTTCCTTAACTTGTCGAGCTTGATTCCAAAAACCTCTCCTCATATGTACGTAACCATATATTGCATCAAAGTACACATCCATATGTACATATAAAAGAAACAGAAACCTCGCCTGCTCTGTCTGTATAAGTACACGTTACAGCCATGCGTTGTTTCTCCTCCCTTTTTCTGGGTTCCTGGGTCCAAGAAAGAAGAAAGATTGGATGATAAAACCAAAAACAACTAAAACAAGGGAGAGGTCAACAACCTTTATAGAAACCGCCACATTAGAATGTATGAATAGGCGCTCTATCCATTCATACTGTACTACCGAGTGCACTGTGCACTGCTACATGCTCTACATATGTAGATTTGGCTTCATCATTGGAGACCTTGTAGGCCAGCATGTGAGCTTTTGCAGCAGTACTGCAATAATGAAGAAGAATGCAAAGAGTAAAGCTGAATAGAGGATGCAAAAAAAGAAAAAAAAAAGGATCCTGCAAGTATCGAATACTACGAGAGAAGAAAGGATTATCTCCGAGAAAAGAGTGTTGCCTATGGTTGTACTGGTATCTATGTACATATTCAACATAGACGCAGCCTGTGTACAAGTACATACTTGTACACACACGATTATGTATATGTATGTATATGCTCACGCATGTATCTACAATCCATGCGTGTGTAGCTGCAGATCCGCATGCTAACCTACTCACTGCCAAATTCGTATGTAATTGTACATACATATGTGTATGTATGTGTATGTTATACCCCAGTTAGGTCCGGATTTTAACTCGCTATGACGCATGATATGAATGTATGTACATATGTACATATGCAAGTAACTTTGTAGACTGCGTGTTTGTTTTCTATTATGAATGTCATGCAGGCATTGGGGTTGTACATGCATGTGACGTTGACAAGTTCTATCCTGATTCATTTCAAATTCCATTAAAGATATATAAACCAGATTCTGCGTCAACTTCCATGAACTAAAATTTGGGAATTCTAGAGAAAGACTTTGTAGTCACCTATACATAAACATATACATACACACATACATACATACATGCATACATACCAGTACTCATATATATACGTTGTAAAGTAGCATTTTCTACCAACTATTACCACAGTGACTTGTAAGCGAAAGCTATTGCACCGCATTTAAATGATCACATACAGGGATTTCTTCTTGTTTCCGCCCATTCAATCAACAGCTATTCATGGGAGATTGTTGCTGTAAAATGCATGAAAGTTAGAGAGAGTGCGATATACAAGTACTTGTATAGAGAGCTTTACCCTAGAAAACCCAGTCTTTATCTGCAAATCAGGTTTACACTTAGAGCTCTCCATATTCTGTCTTGTCAAACTTCCTTGAAATTGCCAGCCAAGACGAGGCAAGGTATATAAGCAACGACAAGTCTAACGTGCGATGCTATATTTAGGTCTAGTGTTTGCAAGATTACTATGGATCACTCTCTTGCATATGAAGTTGGATAGTAACTGAGTTTGTACCGCAGTACACATATACGTACATGAATATATACATATACTATGTATACAGGTTTTTTGTGAGCGGTCGTTGAAAACGGCCGCATTATATGTAAGGTACAGATTGAGATAATGCATGTGCATAGTATGTACATATGTATGTATGTATATATGTATGTATGTATGTATGTATGTATGTATGTATGTATGTATGTATGTATGTATGTATGTATGTATGTATGTATGTA
>CM069897.1:634002-657172 GCA_036034705.1 Thielaviopsis punctulata
GTCTGAGAAGACAACTCTTTGCCAAAAAGAAAGTGGCTCATGAATGTATCTTTTTGCCCAAGAAAGTCTTGCTGCTGCTGCTTGTTGAGAGAGAAATAGCCTTGTCTTCGCAGTGGTGTGTTTGATTCCGTGTCTCATCAGGGCCCTTTCAAGAGTACGGATAGAGACATGAGGGCAACATTCAGCATGTAACTCTTGAATAGAAATAAAATGGTTTCTCTCAATTGATCTGTTTATTGCCCTCATATCTCTCTCTGTAATCAAATAGGGCATGGGATTCCTTGATTTTGGTTGACCTGGATTGTCATAGTTGAAGCGTTTGATGATGCCATAAACAAGACTTTTTTTAATCCCCTCTATCTCGGCAATTTGGGAAGCAGGAATACCAGCCTGTTTATAAGCATAGACTCTGTTCCTTTGTGCAGGTGTCGAATGCTTTCGAAATGGCTTTGGAGGTGCTCTGTAGATAGAATGTAGATCCATAGTGGTGGTGTTGTAGGAGGAAGAATTGAAATGAAGCCAAAAATCAATAAAGTGGGGTTGGTGTCACTTTTGGGATGTCGAGGTACTGTATGTGCAGACATCTATCAAGAGAGTTGTCTGAAGTATTGTGTAATATATGTCTACATTCATACTATGTACATACGTATGTACTCCGTATATATCTACTTCTACTTCTGTCTATGTATGTACATATATCTTACATTTCACCCAAAGTCAAGTCAGAATGTTGAAGAAATTGAGCACATAGAACTAAGAAATCACTTAAACTGGAAATAGAAAACGCCACAAAAAAGCACGGACCAAATCCAGTCGATTCATGCAAACCCTTAGAGCTTTAATTACATAGTATAAAGTGACGTATCTTCTCTCGGTGCAAGATAATGAATCTTCATGTACTATGCAAATACTTCTCACTAAGTGAAACTGGCTCAGTTGGGGCCTAACCAGTGCGTTCTAGTGCTAATATATACATACACATAAAGGGGGCAACAGTCTGTCATGGGTCAAGTAGCACCCAGCGGTTATTCTGGTAGCTGAGGTATAAGTCTAGGAAATATATGGGCTGAATAGCCCTGCTAATTACCATGGTATAGGAGTAGATCACTCGGGATACAGGTTCCGGGCCAATCGCGGCCTAACACCCTCACCTACATTATAGTACATAGTTTCATTTTCATAGATGTGGAGCCACTCTTTTTCTAGGCTTACTTCAAATTGTGATATCGATTTGGTGGTGTGAATGGTTATCTTTGTCAAGGCACACAGTGTCTTATGTATTCTAGCCAGCTTCTTATTATTTCACAGTGCATACGACAGCTCTCACTTACAATGTACGTATTGTAGCACTTGGGTAATCCTAGGAAATTCTGTTCAGATACTGTGAAGAGTACTGTGGTAACCCAGATCAGATGTCTGGCACATAGTACATCAAAACGTCCAACACAAGTGACTGAAGGAGCACTGGTGCATAAAACTTTTGTCCCGCGTTGGAACCTTTGTATATCACGCGATGGCATATTGACGTGTATGTACATCCTGTGTATATAAACGTGTCCACGTAATGGTGTTCACTTGGCGTTGGGCTGCACTTTGCAATCATGAAATACATGTACTATGCATATATGCATGTAGTTGTATACCCCGTTTGACTCCCATGCATTCAGCTACAACAGATGAAGTGGGGTTTCCATTCAAGTAGCACCATGCTGATATTACTAGGATAAATAGTTCCAGTTCCAAAGCGAACTTCACAAAGGCTCAACGCGGGGAGAAGATGTCCAAGACAGTACAAATCAGTGAAACGGGCTAGGCGCCAAGTTCCAAAGATGAAACTGCAACAGAACGTCATATGGCTTCTAACAATCACTACAAGAGACTATCAAGAAGCATTGAAAACGTGGTATATCTCCCTGAAGAGAATGGCTCACTCTTTAAGACCAAAAGAGGACACGAAACTCACCTATATTCATATTTTCCAGCTTTCTTAATATGCAAGCATTGCCACTGTCATATCTTCGGAGTTGTTACTATTTTATCCAATGAGCCACCTATACACATATCTACGTGCATATGGCATCGGTGTCAACAGTTGTATGCCAACAGCCTAGAGAGCCACTGGGCGAATAGAGCTCAACGCTTGCTGCACTTGACGCCGGGTGTGTTGCATATAACAAGACACGTATATCCAAACAGGCCGCTAATACAGGTGGAGAGCCGGCTGCCTTGGATGCCAACTCTGCAATGAATAGCTGAATCAAGCACTTGGGTTGGCCAAAAGGATGGAAACAATGGAAGCCTAGAGCATCCGTATGACGTACATCTTGCAGTATGGGAGGATTCCCAAATAGCATTCATTTCACGTGTGGAAGCTTGCACTGTGATTCTATAGTTTTCACTCACATATATGTATTTGCGTTTGCTTGCCTTCCCTTCTTTTTGTCACACTCAATAATAACGCAAGGATAAAAACAAAGCTGATGACTTCGAAATCCGTATTTTGAGATGTATACAGAATCGGCGTGATAGAGAGATAGAGGGAGAGACAAGCTTCCAGCTTGATTTCCTTTTTGCATCTACTATGCACAGTTAGGTGAGCTTCTGGACAGAGCTCATTCGCTAATGGCGTAGGCCTGCATCTATGGGTCTGCTAATTGCATGTTAGGATTTGTGAGTGGATACATGATGGGAATCAATATTGAAACCTAGGCAGAATACAGCCTGTATTAATCTGTTTGGAGGGTATGTATGTACATACTTGTATCATACATAGTACATACTACGTACTTGTACATACATACGTAATCAGGTTAGAAAAAAGCAGTACAGTCTTCGTCTGACAGAATGTTGAGCCATATAAGTGCTTCATTCAACCAAACATATGTAAACGAGAACCAATGTGAGAGTAAGACATATTTGTAGTTGTACATACATAGTATTAGTCGAATCTGAATAACGTGTGTGTAACATTATTGCACAATTATCTTTTGCCTAACTTGTTCCATACTAGCACGAAGGGTTGACGTATCAGATATGGTAGACTTCAACGCCACAACACCATTAGGCTTGGGTTCCACAGCCATGCGTCGTGAGAAATGACTTGAGCGGATGTTGATGTCCGCACACTATGGCAATGGAAATGCTGTAGCAAATAGCTTTGAGCAAGAACCACGTGTTTCCAATCACTAGATCGTGGCTTCCCACACAAGCTGACATCGGCCTAAGCGTTGGTCAAAGCCTGTTTTGACAAAGATACTGGACGTAGCAAGCCCCTCACCATTGTATGAATGTCCTTCTGCAGGTCGTACACCATTTCATGCAAGCCTATGTTTTCAGTTGTCAGGGCATCCAATGAACAAGATAAACTGCTACCCAAGTCCCAAGATACTGGACAAACAACCTGTCTTTCAGAATCCCGACGCTTTGGAACACCCAAAGCAGAACCAGCAAAGCAAAGACAACCCTTATTGTTACTGAGAAGCCCACTTTTTTTTTTCACCTTTGAAGTCCAAGCCCCCCACTTAAAATATCAAGCTCACCAAGAGCCGCCAAATCCTTTTTTAGTCCGATATTTTTGTCCATGCTTTCCTTCCTTCCTTTTATTTTGTTGGAAAAAAGGAGAGAGAAGAATGGGGTATAAACATGCTGTAGCTTAGCTAGCTTCTTTCTTGTTGCTGCCAAAAAAAAAAAAAAGAAGACCCCCACGTAAGCAACAGCGCATGCATGCGGGTTATATTTAACACCACCTTTTCTTTACCTTCTCCCGACATTGTTTTTTTTCTTTTCTTTTCTCTCTGTTCTCTCGTATATCAACCCTAACTGCCAAGCAAACACATACCTCCTCCCCTCAACTCAAGTTACAATGCAGACCTGGACCATCACCGAACCCTTTCTGCCCGACCTGCGCTGTAAGCTCGGCGAAGGCCCCTACTACGAGCCCACCACCGACTCTGTGCGCTTCGTCGACATCAAGAGCAACGTGCTGCACACAGTACACCTGCCCAGCAAAACGCTGACGAGCGTGCCGGCCTCCGACCGCATCACCGTCACCGCCAACATTGCAGGCGTGGATCCGGCCGAGACGATCCTGGTCGGCGCAAAGTACGGCCCGGGCAAGATGAACCGCGTGACGGGCGAGATTACATATGTGGCACCGCTGACGTCCGAGAGGAGTGAGCGGCTGCGCACGAACGATGGCGCGGTCGGGCCGGATGGGCGGTTTTGGCTGGGGTATATGACGGACTTTGGATACGGCGAGTTCCAGCCAGAGGGTGCGTTTTCCCTGTTCTGTTGAGATTCTGGTGAAACACTTTTCAACGGAGTTTATGCATATGAGAAAGAAAGAGAAAAAAAGAAAAAAAGAAAAAAAACTAACACCCACACAGGCGGCATCGTCTCCTACGCAGCCGGAAAGCGCGAGAGCCACCTCTCCGACATCCCCATCACCATTCCCAACACCATCGGCTGGTCCCCCACGCTGGACACCATGTACATCACCCACTCGTCCGCGCGCACCGTCTACACCTTCTCCTACAACGCCGCCTCGCACACATACACCGACAGACGCATCTTCTACACGCACCCGTCCAGCGGTGGCGAGCCTGACGGCTTCCGTGTCGACTCTGAGGGAAACATCTGGCATGCCGTCTACGGCGACGGCCAGGTGCTCAAGTTGAGTCCGCAGGGCAAAGTCGTGGGTGTCGTGCATGTGCCAACTAAAAACGTCACATGTGTGCAGTTTGTCGGGACGCAGTTGTTTATCACTACGGCGGCTGATGAGGAGAGTGGCAATGAAGAGAGCCGCAAGTTTGGAGGCGCCGTCTTCATGGTAGACGTGGGCGCAACAGGCCTGAAACCATTCGAGTACAAAGAGTAGAGTGAGTAAGAAAGAAAAAAAATTTAATGTAGTTGTATTGTATATAGTAACACACGGATATAGTATAGGACGGCTCTTTATACACCTCGCTTGGATGTGTATGTATCTAGGAACGACAATTTCTAATAAACATCTAATATAGAGAGAGAAAGAATAAGAGGAGGAAGAATCCAAAGACAAACACCCTATAGCACATAGCTATTGTCGCCCAAGACTTCCCACTCGCGAATCCCCCGACCCTCTTCCAAAGCCACACACCACCACAACACCTCCTTTGCCTTTTCCGGCTGCCCGCTCTCCTCATACGCCCGTGACAGCGCGAACCACGCCTCGCTGCTATTCCACCCAGACCCGCGCTTTGTCAGCGCCGAAAGCAGCCCGTACGCCCGGTCGCGAGCGGCTAGACGGTCCACAAGGGCCAGGCCGGTCGGCCGCGGTTCCGGCGCCACGTGCATGTGCGGCAGGGCTGAGACAGGCTTGAAGAGTTCGCTGGTGGAAGCTGTGTCGGTCGCAGAGAGAGAGTCGGCGGATGGATGAGGGCTGATGGGTTTGTCGGGGCCAAGGCCAAGAGGTTCGTTGAATGGGGAGGGCTTGGAAGTGGGCCGGGTGGGAAGAGCACTGTCAGGGTGGCCGGGAATCAAATCTTCAGTGTAAATATCCAGGAGGATATTGGACAGGCCAACGATGCCGACAGCATGATCAGGGAAGTAGGTCAGAGCAGTCTCAAACTCCTCGCGGGCAGAAAGCGGGTGGCCATCAGCCAGAGAGGCATTTCCGCGCTAGATGATGTCAAAGTTAGTTCACAGCATATATCACGTAAAAGAATGAAGGGCAACGTACCTCAGCCCATACATCTCCCCACAGCTCGTCCACGCTCTTTTTCTCTGCCCACTGCGGCGCCTTGAGAATCAACAGTCCCGTAGCATCCCGCGCCAGGTCTGCCTCCAGACTCTGCACCAGCTTCTGTGCCTCGGCCACTGCTCCCGCTGCATCTTCCACCATATCAGCTCTGCGGTAGAACCCTGCCACCATGAGCCACAGCTTAATCAAAATCACTGCGCGCTGGCGCTTCTGCTCCTCAGCCGCAAAGACCACCAACGGCAATGGCATCGGCAGCGTAAACACGCCGTCAGCCGTATGGTCGGCCAGTTGCTCCGACGTCTTGGTCTTACTAGCCAAGAATGCATCGAGGTTTCCGCCGGTATGGCGCCGCGTAAACGACGTGGCAATCGACGGCTGTCGGTGGCTCAGCAGCGCAAAGGCGTCGGCGGACGAATCGCCTTCGGGACTAAAGAAGGCGTCGCCGTCCGGGACATTACGGTGCTGTGGGCCCGTCGATGAAGCACGTCTGGCACTTCCGTGTGCGCTCGTCTCACGCTTGCGCAAACTACTGCGCCGTGAAGTGCGGCCCGCTGCCCCGCTAGAAACAGACCGTTGCTGTTGCTGGGTAGCTAGAGCATCGGGCGTAAGTACCTGGATGGCGGGCATAGCGCCACTGGTAGGCGAGCTCAAGCTGCTAGCAGCCGGCAAAGGCGACACTGTGAGGGTGCTGAGAGGACGAGAGTCGGCGGCAGTTTCAGACGAGAGTGTGGAGCCCATGGCAGGAGACGGCGTCTTGGAAGCACGGTTACCAAAGAAACTGCCGCGGAAGCTACGGATAGTACCAGCGGAGCTCTTGGGCGGAGCCGGTGCCGATGGCGGCTCGAGGGTGGCTTTGGTGGCAACAGGAGTGGCAGTGGCGGAAGTGGAGCCAAATAGGCGCGAGTACAGAGTAAGCAGTTCATAACTGGCATTGACTGCAACCTCGGGGCCTTCCAGCAGCTCAACCAGAGCTAGCTGGGTCATCTTGACCTCCAATATAGCCTCACGCTCAGCATCATCAAGGTTGTCAATCAGCCCAAGGGCAGCATCAGCCGGCTGCTGTTCCTTGAGATGTTCGCTACGGAAAACATCCTGGTTGCCAAACAACACAGACGGGTCCTTGAACTGCTCAAAAGCTCCCTCACACGCACGAGCTGCCATAACAAAATCTTGCCGGGCACTCAAAAGCAGCGCAAGCAAGTGCCACACGGGAATCAGAGCACGCTCTTGCCAGTATGGCCCGTAGATCAACGATGAATCAAACTCTTTGGTTTTGTCAGCTGCCAGCGCTGCCTTGACAACTTCAATGGCCGAGCCGATATCGCGACGCTCAGCCAGCAAAAGGCCCAAGCTGTACAAACTTTGCACATCTCTGCTACGGCCAAATGCAGGCGACAGACTTTTGCGCAGGCTGCGGATAGCCTTGCCCTGGAAATCAGTCCGCGACGGTGCATCCGGCGTGACACGGGACCAGCTGGCATTGGCCAGACCGATCGCCTGCCAGGCAAACGAGAGCGTGTCACCGCTAATGGGCGGGTGAAGCGCCGAAGGCTCTGTAGCCTCGATCGGCGTGGTGCCCTCGGACACAGGCTGAAGCTGCGGCAGGTGCGCCATGGTGTCTTCCAAGTCGCTGGCAATACCGTGAGCCTTTTCAATAGCAGTAGCACCGCCATAGCGGCACAGGCCAGTAATGGCGTGGCTCATAGTCTCAATAACAGTAGCATCATCATCCAGGCTAGGCTCAATAATGCCCGTCTTATCCACACGCGCCTTGGCCTTCTTGACCACCTCCATGTATGCATCAAATGACTTGAAAGCCAAGTCAAACTCGGCTACAGCCAAATGCACCATCATTAAGTGCCGTAGGATCGATGTGCTCTGGTATGTCTTGGTAGCTGCGCGATACAGGATATCCAATACGCCTCGGCTGATATTCTCTCGGCCACCCTGCCCAAGATCTGCGTCTTTCCAGCCGCGGCCGCACATAATCTGCCAGTTCTTCATGACGCGCTGCACAAAGTCCTCCACCTCTTCGCGCTCCTCGTTGGCCTTGGGAAACTGCGTCTCATCCAGCAAGAGGGCCTCATAAGCAGACTCTGCCTTCTTCAGCTCCATGCGCAAATGGTTGCGCGGCGTCACATCATTGGGGCCCTTGATGTGCTCAACAGGAAACACCAAATCTTGCTCAACAATGTTGCTGAGCGCAATGTAGTATTCATACCAGATACGGCGGCGCGGCACCGACCCACGGAAGCCCTGGCCGCCGACAACCGGACCCGTCAGCGACTCCCAGTAGCGCGACCATGAACGGAAGCCCGCCAGAGCGTTGGCGTCTTGCAGGGACTTTTCTTCGCGGCCCAGCACCTGACTACTAAGCATGCTGTACTCAGAAAGAAAGAGCTCTGTCCAGTAGCGCAGCTGGCGTCGTGGCTGCTTGTCAGCTCCCCACACGCTGTCCATGGCACTGAGGCCCGTCTCGAACACGGCAAGTGCCTCAAGCGGCTGGCTGGTACGTGCTGCACAGTTGCCCTTAAGATAGGCCGCTTTGAGCGCACACACCGTAGTCCATTCCGACGGGTTCTCGAGCTGGGGGTATTCCTCATCGATACGGCTCGGCAGGCGCATCATGGCCAGGCTGTACTCGCCAACTACCCAGTGTAGCCAGCCAGCGCACACACCGGCTTGGAAGCGGTCTTGTGGATATGTAGATTCGTTCTCAATGACCTCTATAAGTTTTGGCAGCTGTTGAGCAATTTGCTGTGTATCGACGGCAGATCCGGTTTCCGACGTGGCTTGTGTGGCTTTTGCGATTTGGGCTTCAGTCTCGGCGGTCATGGTGAGGCCTATAAGGGTTAGCACTGAACATGGGATGAAAGAACCGTTGCTTTACTTACAAACACGCTCGGGCGCATGTTTCCGCACTTTGCGCACAAGCTCAGGCACCGAGTCCCAGTTACCTTCGCATCGTGCGGCCTCGAGAAGGGTTAAGTAGTTTTGGGCTTTTACAGTCTGGCGCAGTGCTGTTAGCGGGGTGGTTTAGTTGCCAAATAGAAGGGTTAGTAGACGCTGTACCGTCATGGTATATGATGGATGTTTGCCAGTCAGTGGGAAAAGGGCGGGTTAGGCGAAGCTGGGCCGGTCGAGACGAGTCGAGGCTGGTGAGGAAGGAAGGCCGAAGTCAAGGGAGAAAGGCCGAAGTCGAGGAAAGAAAGGACTGAGAGTAGAATCAAGACAATACAAAGCCAATGCCTGATCAGTGGCTGAAAGACTAGAGCACCAATGTCAAACTAGGGATGTCAACACAGGTTCCAGAGAAAGGAAAGAGAGAAAGAAAACGAGTGTAGGGGCTATGTAGCAGCAGTAAATAAGCAGAGTAAATCGGATTATCAAACAAGTCAATCAAGCAGCACAAAACGTCATTGTCCTACCAGGCAGAGTCGGACAGCGAGTAGCGGCGCAGGAGGAAGAGAAAGATAGCAAATGAGGGAGAAGCTGTGTGTGTTCCAAGCAAGCAAAAGAGCTAGGGCGAGCTGAGACGAGACGAGCCTGTTGTGATTCGTATATGGCGATTTGGTTGATTGATTGATTGATTGATTGATTGCTTAGGATTGGATTGAGAGGGGGGATGTAGCTACAAATAAGCAACACCCGAGATATGTGATTCAGGAAGAGAGCGAAAGTAAGGAAGAAAAGGGAAGAAAAGGGAACAGAAACTCAGCATAAGCCAGCAAGCCACAAATGAAACTGGAAATAGAAGTGAATTGCCAGGAGAAGGAGACGATCCTTGTTGCTTGGCTTAGATAGAGCATGTTGTAGCCTGTACGCTGATTTATTACCGCTAAAATTGCCAAGTTACTGTGCAGTCGATAGCGCTATATTTGTTCCTCATTTTGACAACTCTGGGCCCTGTTGTTCGCTAGACCCTTTGCTCCTTAGTTCCTGCATCCAGCCAAAACCTTGCCCTGGGTCAGCAAAAAGGCCCCAATACTGCTTTACGATGAACCAAAAAAGGTTGTCGTTTTGTTCTCTCCTATCGATCAACAGATTTACATGTTTAAGCACTAACAGAGGCTGGTAGACAAGGAAATGCAATATCATTTTGCACTGAGCCCCCAGATCCAGTGGCTTTCCGCACAGCCTTGAACAGAAGTTGGTAGGCCGGACCTGGGCTCGGTGAAAGCTCCCTTTACCGAAGGAGCCGCCCCACTACTGCACCACACCGAGCCCTCACCGCGAAAGTTTTAAATCTATTTTTCCATTTTCCACTGGTCCTCGAATCTTCCACTTTACCTGCCAATTTTCGCTCTTGATAGGCTCAAAATGTCGCTGGTACCCGAGCTCCGTGTCTTGTGTCGTCTTTTGACGTCTACACCTCCTGCGCACCTACCTCGCGCTGTTCCCGCGCTTGTTGATTTTGTCATCCGCTGCCGCGATGCGCTCTCGGCTACCCACGATGTCAAGAACGCCAAAGGCGCTGCCGCCGAGACTGCGACACTAGTGCACAAGCTCAAGACTATTGTGACGACACTGCTGAATGGACGGACTGCACAGGGCCGTTTTGCTGCCGTTGTGCTGGTCAAGTCCATTATCGATGTTGGCGGTTGGGAGTGCCTCAAGAGCAGCGAGCCGTGGGTTCGCGGTCTGGTCAACGTGGCTCAGGTTGGTTTTCTTTTCCTTATCTTTTCTGGTTAGCGGGCTACAGTTTATGGCTCATACTAACGCTTACCTGCAGAGACACGATCCCATTGCCTCGCGCGAACTTGCAATCGTCGCTCTTACCCGCATCTACGTTCAAGTCAACGAGTACCAGACTCTGGCCCGCGAAATTGCCACGCCCACTATTCCTTCCTTTGCGCAGGCTTGCATGGGTCTTATCAAGCCCGCTGTGGACCTCAAGAAGCTGCACGTGCCATTGAGTGTTGTCGAGACTGTTCTCGAAGCCTTCTCGACCCTAATCCCACTCTACCCCACCATCTTCCGTCCGTTTACCAACCAGCTCAAGCCTATCCTGCGCCTTTTCATGGCGCCCACCGACGGTGACAAACTGCTTATTCCTGACTCGCTGCAAAGCGCCAGCCGTCGCTTGGCTATTACCCTGCACCACACGGCGCCAAAATCTGGCGGTAGCGACGACTGGGCCAAGCTTGTCCGTGAGACCGTCGCCCACTACCACCGCACTGCGGACCAGGTTTTCCGTGCCGTCAACGAGTCGTGGGAGCCCAAGACCGAGCATGCTACGTCCACTGTCGACTTTGACTCCGAGGCCCAGGGCGGGGGCAATGCTGTCGACGAGTACCCAGCCTGGAAGGGCGTGCGCGCCGGCTCGCGCCGCATGATTGGCTTGTTGCGCACGCTGGCCGATTCGCTGCGTTACCCGACTAAGGCTGCCGTAGTCGTCCCCGTGGCTGTGTACATGGATATTGTGGCGCGGTCGACGCAGATGGTCAAGACGGCGCCTAAGACACAGAGCTGGGAACAGGCTGTGGAAGTCAAGCCAGCGGCAGGCCGTGAGGAAAAAGACGAGCTCTGGGCTGCCACACCCGAGATCCATGTGGCTGCGCTACAACTGCTGCAGACGATGGCGGACCGTTTAGGCTCTTCGTTTACGTCTCTTGTGCCTGAGGCTCTGGACTACGTCACGCGTGTATTCAAGAGCGGCATTGCCATGCCTAGCGTGCGCACCGTGTCATACACCCTTCTCGCCTCTTTGCTGGCCCTTGCCGGCCCCACCATGCCCAAGAGCACTGTCTCACTGCTCGACCTAATTGCTGCCTCATGCTGCCGCGATCTGCAAGAGCACGCTGGCGTATTCAAGCCCGCCACCAAGATCGACACGCGCAAGCTTGTGGTTGCCAAGAACGGCACTGCTGCCAACGCCGATCTTTTCATGAAGGGTGCGCCCGAGGCGCACATTATCAAGACTGTCCTTGCGCCCGCGCACTATGCCGCCGCTGAGGCCCTTCTGACCGCTCTGTTAGGCCGCCTGCCGCAGGGCGAAGTTAAGCCCGCGCTGCGCGGTCAGCTTGACCAAACAGCAATTGCTACGAGCGCCAAGGATGCGATGCTGGCCAGCGTGCTGTTCCCATTCAAGGACCAAAAGGGCCGGCTGTATCCGAGTATCCTGCCGTTCCTGGCGCAGCAATTTCCCATGGACCAAGGCGTCGAAGTGCTGCGCACCAACATGCGCACCACACCGCACGTGTCTGGTGCCTTCTTTGCGACCATGGAAGACGTGAAGAACGAGGAGACCTCGGAGGATGAAAACGTCGAAGAAGAGGCGGAAGATGAGTCTGCGGAGGCTATTGATACTCCGTCTGAGACTCCGGCGCCGGCTTTGGCGGGGCTTAACAAGACACCCTTTGCCAAGCGCCCACTGGGAGAGCGCGCCAAGAGCCCTGATCGGGCGTTTGGTGTGCCATCAGCATCGGCGCCGAAGCGTAAGCTTGATGACGACGAGGAGACTGGATCGGCAAGTAAGAAGGCTGCTATGAGTGCTGAACCGGTGGCTAGTTTGCCCAAGCCGGTGGCTGTAGAGGTAGCTCCTGCTGCTATTCCGGCGATAGAGAATGAGGATAGTGATAGTGATGACGATGGAAGTGTTCACTTGAACATGGACTTGGATAGCGACGAGGAGTAAAAGTATTTGCATTATTTTCTGTTCTTTTTATGCTTGGATATCCTTGATAGACTTTTTACTCTCGTATATAATAGTGTATATAACATGAGAAACTCAAACTATGCGTTACATACATGTTGTGTATGCCAAAAACCTAAACAAAACAACACAACCAATGCCCATACCGCTTTCATCTCATATTCATCTTCCTTAATCCATTAGCCACGCCCGTCTCTTAACCTCCTTTCTCGCTTTGCGCTTTTCCTTGAACTGCTTAAGCTCTGACTTACTCAACTTCTTTCCCTGTCTCTCCGCCTTTAAGCTACGCCCATTATGCGCATTTGCCGCTGCATCCACGTCAAAGTATGAATTCAACTGCCGATGCGCCTTGGCATCGCCGCTATGTTTCTCACTGCCCTCACCAGGTGTCTGGAAGTGGCCGGTGAAGCGGTTAAACGCCGCCTGCTGCACGTTGTATATGGCATCGAGATCGGGCATCTCGGGCTGCGCGCCGACAGCCTCTGGCTCGTGCATCTTGGCGTACCATGCGTTGGGGTCGTAGTCGCCGTGGATCGCGGGGTTGTAGCCGAGGACTTCGGGCACGGGCGGCGCAGCGGTGGAGGCATCAGAAGCAGCAACGGCAGTAGCAGAAGCAGAAGCAGAGGTTTCGGCGGGCGCAAGGCGTGGGTTTTCAAGTTGCTCGACACCCGTAAAACGGTTGAAGAAGATGTAGCGGTTCGTAGCGTAGTCCCAGCGGAAGTCCCAGCCGTCGTCTTCGGGTGCTGGCTCGTCTGGCGCGGCAGCCGCAGCAGTTGTGGATTCAGGAAGAGGCTCATTTGGCAGTGGTGGAACTTCTTCATCGGGCAGTGGTGGATTTGCGGGATCGGCCTCTGCTTCTTCAGTGTGTGTGGCTTCGGTTTCTGGTTTTGCAGACCCTTCAGTCTCTGGCTTTGCCGCCTTCTCTGTTTCTAACTTTGCAGCATCGTCTTGCTTCGTTTCGACATCGTTTGACTCTTCGGAACTATTATCGGGAACAGGCTCGTTGGGTAGTGGAGGAGCATCGTCTTGTGTTGTGTTAAGTTCCTGAGAGACTTCCGACTTGTGCTCTTGCTGATTCTTAGTCACCGCTTCGAGAGACTCGGCGCGCTCTGGCGCATTCGAGATTGGAGACTCGGGCATGGCGAACGTATTTAGAGAGTTGATGTGCGACAGTGTATGTATTTGAAGAAAGCGATAAGATTGGTTAAAGATCAGATGAAAATATCAACATAATGCAGAAAAAGAAAATAAACTTCTGCAAAAAGAAGCAAACGCGCTTACAGCTTTAGTTTTCGATTTACGGCAAAAAGTTATTGGGGTATAACCCTAATGAAGTACGGCAGTAGGTATGCTTCAAAAGAAGAATATATGCTATCGTTGACGAACATATAAGTAACTTAGAAAGCTGTAAAGAGTCTCGGCAAAACATCGGCAGCTAATGTATATGGATTTCCCCCTGCGTATTAGTTGGGCAGGCAAAGAAAGTTATGGGGTGGAGGTATATTGAGTGACTGGTTCAAGACGTCAACCGACACCGGGGTAGTTAATCTTATAGACGCAAGTGCCCATCACACTAACCAAGTTGACGATATCGTACTGCTTTTTTATTTTTGTTTTTATTTTTTTAAAAGAAACGTATTGAAACTCAGCCTAGAGAAACTCACACCAGTGATTTTATATTTCATTTCTAAGTCACCAGATTGCGTAGCCAAAGCACCCTGCTGTTTCCAACTCTACTACATACAGTCGCTTGCGTTTGAGGCAGGACACGATGGACGGAACTCACACTCCAGGTACAGCCTATATGAAATGCCAACTACACTGAACGGAATTCACGAACACTGCTAACGAGCTCAAGACACCAAGGGCCACAAGTCCCTGACAATTGTCATTAAGCTGGGTAAGTGCTTTAGCCACTTCGACATCTCTCATTCTAACATTATGTAGGAACCAGCTCAATCGTTGATGAAAAAACCCATGAGCCTCTTCTCCCCATTCTGTCTCTCATAGTTTCTACGGCAGTTGAGTTGAGAAAAGAAGGGCACAAGGTCGTCATTGTCTCTTCTGGAGCGATTGGCGTTGGTCTGCGGACTATGGATATCGACAAGAGACCTAAGCATCTCTCGTCACTACAAGCTTTAGCCGCCATTGGCCAGTGCCGACTGATTCATCTGTGGGATAGTCTGTTCAGCCATTACCGCCAGCCCATTGCCCAGATTCTGTTGACGAGAAATGACATTGCTGATGTGAGTCTCCTATGTTCACTGGTCTCCCCATGGCTCTAACACCTGTAGCGCACCCGCTATCTGAACGCTCAAAATACATTTACCGAGCTTCTTTCCATGGGAGTCATTCCCATTGTCAACGAAAACGACACAATTGCCGTGGCTGAAATCAAGTTTGGCGACAATGACACCTTGTCAGCAATCACCGGTGCTATGGTTCACGCTGATATGCTTTTCCTGATGACGGATGTCGATTGTTTGTATGACAAGAACCCGCGCACCAACCCTGATGCCAAGCCTATCGAGGTTGTTGAGGATATTTCAGAGATTACTGCTGATGGTAAGGCTTTCTTTATTCCCTCAGTTATACATCGCTGACCATTCGACAGTGTCCCAAGCTGGCTCTGCTCTTGGAACTGGCGGAATGTCGACAAAGATTGTCGCTGCACGCCTCGCTACCTCTGCTGGCGTCACCACCATTATCACCCGGTCTTCTGCTCCCGGAAATCTTCCCAAGATTGCCCGATACATCCAAAACACTAAGCGTCTATCCACCGCCGAAGTCTTGTCCCTGGAGCGCCCGCCTTTGCACACCCGATTCATGCCCATTTCCGCACCCATCCGCGATCGCCACTTCTGGGTACTGCACGGTCTTGCTCCTCATGGCACTGTGTACATTGACCAGGGCGCTCACAAGGCTCTTCTCCGTCGCGCCGGTCTTTTGCCAGTGGGTGTAATTGGCGTCGAGGGCCATTTCGGCCAGCACGAGTCAGTGCGTCTGGTTGTGGCGTCTCGTCGGGAGACTCCTGATGCCGAGGGCCGTATGTGGGAGAACGAACAACAGGAGATTGGCCGGGCGTTGACCAACTATGCGGCTCTGGAGATTAGCAAGATTCTGGGCAATCAGAGCCACAAGATCAAGTCAATCTTGGGATATGCCGACAGTGGGTACGTTGCGGAGAGAGAGTACATTAGCTTGCACCGCACTGGTAGCAGACCCCCGAGTCCTTTTGGTGACCGGACTCCATTGATCACTTCGACTCCTGTCAGCGAGCCCGAACTATCGCAGTAGAAAAGACAAAACCAATTGGTTGTTATATAGATTTGGTATTTGATATTTCAGTGGTAAAAAGACAGTTAATTGTAAAAAAATCAATGACTCCAAGGCGCCGTGATGTGTGTAGTCCCTCCGTCCGGTGGCGTTTCAAGATGCCCACAAAGAAATGCCACATAGTAATAATATATTCCCCCTCCTTCTTCGTCTCTTTTATTTTCACCTCCCATACACTTAGCCCGCTTAACCCGAGGCAAACAAGTTGTCTTCGTCACGCAGGTACTCTCCGCAATCCGCCTGACGGAAGCACACCACACCCGTAGGATCCAGCCGTCTAGACTCAGCCGTCGAGCGGGCAGTCACACCAAAGCCAAGCGGCGTATCGTTCATGTTGTAAACCACCACACCCTGGTGCTCGGGGCAGTCCTCGCTCCAGCGGCCGACGTGGGCCTTGACAACATTGCCTCCGTACAGGAAGGGCATCTCGCCGTTGGGCTTGACCCAGATCTTGTAGCGGGCGTGTTCGGCGAGGATCGGCAGCGCGGTAATGTGCAGGCGGAACTTGCCCGACTTGGTGAACTTGCCTGTAGTGGGTTAGCAATGCGTGATTCTTCAAGTCAAAGTTGGAGGGAGAATGTTAACGTACCAAGGCACACACCGACAGACAGCAGCTTGTCACGCGCAATAGAAGTCGCAAGGTTCGATACTGACAGCAAGACGTAGTACACACGATCTTTGTGCAGACGGAAGACGTAACGGTCAGCGTTGGGACCGTCACCAATAGGCGCAATCAGGTTCTTGAGTGAGCTGCCAGTGTAGTTGGCCAGCTTAGCGAACAACGTCTGAGTTTCGGCTTCGGTAAGAGGGCGCATTGTGTCGGACTTATGATTATGCAGAGTGGGTATAAGAAAAAAAAAACAAACTCCGAAGAAAGAAAAAAAATCAATCAAATACAAAGCAAGTTCGAAGCTGGAAAGCCCAAGTTTGACAGAGTCCAAAGTCTAGGATCGTGCAAGGAAAATGGTAGGATTTTCCGGCGGCAGAATTCGAGAAAAATTTTGGCGGTGAAAGCGTCCCCACTTTATTTTTCTTTTGCGACTTGAACCTCCAAGAGGCTTCTAGATTTTCAACATCACGACTTTTCTATCTCTTGCATTTTCTCTTTCTCTCTGTTTCTGATTTTGACAGTTGAAGAAAATGGTTGCTGCTGGAAAACGGAAACAAAAGCCCTCGGGCGCCGGAGCCGACAACGACGACAGTCGGTCTTCGGGCAAGATCCAAAAAGCTTTCTTCAAGAATGCCACCAACTGGAACCTCGAACAGGATTACGAAAACCGCCCGCGCAAGCGCAACAAGCGCGAAAAGGAAAGCACCCGACTCCCCATTAAGACCGCCGACGGCCGTCTGCAGCATGTCCATGCAGACCCTGTCGATGCCGGCCACGAGAGCGAGGCCAGTGATGGTGACTGGTTGGAGAACGCCGACATGAACAACGATGCTGCCGAGTCCGACGCCGACAAGGAAGAGGGGGAAACCAAGCCCGAGATTCCCATCAAGGAGCAGGTCCGCATTGCGCAAGAGGAGCTCGCTAAGATTGCCACTTCTCTCAACATTGATCCCGAAGACCACCCCGGCGCGTTCAAGGCGCTGGCCAAGATTGGCGACTCCAAGATCCCTGCCATCCAGAAACTCGCCATGATGACGCAAATGGCTGTCTATAAGGACGTCATTCCCGGCTACCGGATACGACCGGCTGAAGAGGGCACCAAGGAACTGCTGTCCAAGGAAACTCGCACGCTGCGCGCCTACGAACAGGCCATGGTGGCCGGCTACCAGGCCTACATCAAGCGGCTCTCACAGCTGGCCAAGGCCGACCCGCACTCGCGCACCGGTGGCAAAAAGGCGTCGGTTGGCAGCATTGCAATTCTGTGTGCATGCACGCTGCTCACTTCGGTGCCACACTTCAACTTCCGCAGCGAACTGCTCAAGATTGTGGTGTGGAAGCTGAGCCGGCGCCAGGTTGACGATGACTTTGTGCGGTGCCTAGACGCGCTGCGTGACCTGCTTAAGGACGACGAGGACGGACGCTATGCGCTCGAGGCCGTGTCGCTGGTCACCAAGATGATGAAGTCGCGCGAGTTTCAGATCGATGAAAGCGTTGTCAACCTATTCTTGGAGCTGCGGCTGCTGTCTGAGTTCTCGGGTACCGCATCCAACGAGCGTGCAGAGAGCAGTGTGTTGGCGCCCAAGAAGAAAAAAGTGTTTCTGAACAAGCGTGAGCGCAAGAGCCGAAAGGAACAAAAGGCCCTGGAAAAGGACATGGCGCAGGCCGAGGCTGTCGTGTCGCACGAGGAGCGCGAGCGCATGCAGAGCGAAACTCTCAAGCTGGTGTTTGCCACATACTTTCGTATTCTGAAGCAGCGCTTGCCGCATCTTATGGGTGCCACGCTCGAGGGTCTGGCCAAGTATGCGCACCTAATCAACCAGGACTTCTTCGGCGACCTGCTGGAAGCCCTGAAGGACCTGATCCGCCACGCCGACAACGACGCCAACGCCGAGCTTGAAGGGCGCGATCAAGACAACGAGGACGAGGACGAAGAAGAAGAAGACGGCGACGACGAAGATGATACCCCGACGCGCAACACCAGCCGCGAAGCCCTCCTGTGCAATGCCACGGCCTTTGCCCTGCTTGCCGGCCAAGACGCTCACAACGCCCGCAACGACCTGCATCTGGACCTGTCGCACTTTACCACGCATCTGTACCGCTCGTTGCTCGCGCTGTCCGTCAACCCAGACCTGGAAAAGACGTCGCGCTCGCACCTGTGGGACCCGACGCAGCCCAAGCCCGCGCGTATCGTACCGAATCGTGTCAACCTGCAGACCACTACGGTGCTGTTGATCCGGTGTCTGACGGCCGCGCTGCTACCGCACTGGGGCGTACGCTCCGTGCCGCCGGTGCAGCTGGCAGCCTTTTCAAAACAGCTCATGTCGGCTGCTCTGCACATGCCGGAAAAGTCGAGCAGAGCAGTGTTGGCTCTGTTGACAGATGTGGCAGAGACACACAGCAAAAAGGTTTCCTCACTCTGGAATACCGAGGAGCGCAAAGGTGACGGTACATTCAACCCCCTGAGTGAGACTATTGGTGGAAGCAACCCGTTTGCCGCTACGATATGGGAGGGTGAGATTCTCCGCAGACACTTCTCGCCACAGGTGCGTGAAGGCGTGCAGTTGCTGGAAAAGACGCTGGTTGGGCGCCGCAATAAATAGAATAGACTGGACAATGTCACCAAAAAATAATGTACAAAAGATTTCCACAACTTCAATTTCTTTATACTACCTTATCCGCCTTTAGTTTGCCCATCTCGATGCCGCAAGACCAGTCTTGCGCTTTGCAAGTTTCTGAGAGCCTATATCTGACGTAGACATTGAAATTAGAGTCTGAATCCGTTCTTGAATCTGCTCCTTCGAAAGCGACACTTGGCCGCTATTAGCTTGGCTTAGCAAGGCCCGCGAAGGCAATAGACCAGGGTCTTGTTTAAATTGAACCATTGGCTTGCTTGCAGATCGTTTCGACTGTGGTTCAATATCCATTGACATCCGGATTTCAGTCAATTTCAAGTCAGAGGGAGATCTTCTCTGAGCCTCGGGCTTGATGTCTTTCGATACACACTGCGAAAAACCTATTTGATTGGTAGCCGTTCCTTGCGACACTTTCATGCTTGTTGAGGTTACTGTGTTTTGGATAGACTCAGGTGACTTTGATTGAACCAACTGTAGGGTATCACGAGGTGGTGAACGAGCTGGCTTCTATCTGATGTTAGAATCATGCTGGAAATGAGTCCTCTCAAGCTAAAATCTTACATGGTTTCCAGGAGAAAGGTGAATATCAGCATCAAACCTGAGATCTGCCAAGTCCGACATGTATCGGCTGGCTGGCACTGGAGGCTCTTGGGCATCGGCACTTGAATATTTGCTAGGACATGATATGTCGACAAGAGGTGCCTCGGACTGAGTTTTGCTTTGTATGTTGGAAGACAGGCGTTGAGATTCCGACTTAACTGGCGACTGCGTCTTTGATTGTTGCAGTTGCATTGACCAAGAAGCCGCGTGTGATTGTTGGTGTCTGTCAGATAGCTGGTGTGGCGCATGAGGTGGGTTGATGGCCACGGGCTCATGCAGTGTTACATCAATCCGGGAAAGGCCTCCTTGTACATTCAGCCGCGAGTTTGGGTACTTCTTTGACAGCTCCTCAGGGACTATCGATTGCTGCGTGGGACGAACTGGGGGTAGAGTGACAGGTTGAAGCTCAGGGACACGTAGGTCTATTACGTAGTCTCTATGCGTAGGCATCGGAGGCATCCCCGGTCCATTTCTCGGGCCACTCCACTTTAAGACGGGTGCTGTTTGTGGGATTGCCAGAACAGGGAACAGGCGCTGCATGCCAGGAATTGGCACAAAGGGGCCTCTCGTCTCTGCAGGCATGGTGGCATGTGGTGCTGATGAGCCTGAATCGGAATGTAGAGTTTGGGAGTATGCGTTGGTGGTTCGAACGGGCTCGAGGCGAGCATGGCCCTGACTGTGAGCTTGGGGATCGGCAAGAGTGCGGGCTATGGCATTGGCGTGGGCTTGCGTTTCAGCATAAGCCTGGATATAGGCTTGGCCTTGGTCTGAACCACAACGGCCGGACATTTCAGTGGAATCCATGTTTGTAGCAGAGATGATATGTTAGGGTAAGGCTTTTGCTGTAAAGAAAGAAAAGTCGCTCTGGCAGATACAGGAGATGCCGCGTATTTTAAGCAAAGAAAAAGTGACAATGGGATGAAATCAAGATCAAGAGCTTGATGTGTAGGATGGTGTATATGTAGTTGGCTTTCTCTCTTGGGATGGAAAGTATCAGTGCAAGGCAAAGCATAGAAGATGGAAGACGCTGCAGATAAAAGGCGAAAAACAAAAACGTGCAAGGGTGACAGCTTTACTGTAAACAAGCGACAAAGAAGGAAAGAGCTTCATTTCATGTTGGAAGAGCCAAAGCATGTTTGGTAACTGCACAGTTTGCCCTTTGAGGACTGTGACGGAAAGTCTATAAAAGTAGGACATGGTTATAACAAAGGCAAAGAAACCCTTTGTTCTGTTTGTCATTTTTACTGAGCTTTAAGCAATTTGTGAGATCCCCCTACCCAAGCAAACCAAACAATCTCAGATCGTTGGCATTATTACTTGCTTGCCGAAACCCCCTTTTGATTATTTGCATCATTGCGCATCTTCTTCTGCCCAATGGGAGTTTGCACTGCAACAATATTTGGCGGAATGAAGTGGAAATCCCCGGTTGCGCTGTCAATCCAGGCCGAGCTGACCCGTGGGACGTTCGCCTTCAGATACTCGAACAGCGCTTTTGACTGTGGCGCATCGCTTCTGATAGCAATGGCAGAAACACGAGGAAGGCCAAGAGCCTTTGTAAGCTTCTCGGCACAAGTCTGAGAAAACCCAACTAATTTGATGTGGGACGAAACAGCCGGGTTTCGTGATGCTGCAGCTACTAGTTCTGGGAAGTGGTTGTGGAGCATGGAAACCTGACCAGACTTGGCAACAAAGACGGCAGCATACGGCTGCTTCTTTGCTAATATCGGCTCTGACGCCTCAGACTTTCCACTTGATCTAGAGGGTACTGCAATATCTTGGAGGTTGCGTGTTATTGCTGACAGACCAACATCCACGTAGGCAGCAATCTCTGGCACTGGGGGTTTTTCTGAGCAAACGCGATCAATATCCATGCCACCTTCTTTCGACGCACTCTTTTTGATAGCGTCACGCTTGCGTTTCCGAGATGATTTTCCTTTTGATGGTGCAATGTGTTGTTGTCTATAACGACCTAGAGGTTCAAGGAATCTTTTGAGTGTTAGTTGCGTCGTAACACTAAAACAGCAAATATGAAAAAGCTTACGTGCAAAGAAGCTCTAGAATAGCATCTTTCTGAGCCTGCGAAGTTTCAGGCCTAAAACATATTAGCAACTGCCACTATTTGATTATGCAAGTCAACATACCATTGAGTCGTGGTGAAGGGCGTTCCCAACTGATAGACGGTTTTTTTACGAACTTGTGGTTGCAATTTAGACATCGTGAGTAAAAAAATCAAAAGGTGAAAAAAATAAATAAGTTTTTGTTGAAACTTCAAGCAGGGAACAAACGATGTCCATATGATAACGTTCAACTCTTCAAACGATTGTTGGAATTTGCTTTTATCGATAAGAAGCAAGTACTGACAACCCTAATACAGCGATGCACGTGACGTCAATCTCAAGCACAGTGGATCGCCACTGTTGTAACCCTAGGTCACACCATAATGGGGGGGGGGGGGGGGGGGGACAACAAATATCAGCGTTCCATGATGGTACCTGCATGTGTGTGGACTTTATAGTATCAAGCAAGGCGGGGCACCGGTGCAAACAAGAGCGTGTGTTCCTTTCGCTGTGGTGTTATGTACATATGTATGTACATGCAAGTTATATTCCTATTTTTATCATCACTTACCGAGCACCAAGTTCCAGTATTGAATGTTCAAAGCAAAAGGTCTGCACAAGCACAGTCCTGGCATAACCAGCGCGCACGGTCTAAGGGCGGAGCTTAAGGCTGAACTATCTTTACTCAATTTATCCCTTCTTGTCCAATACATCAATTTTTCAACCAACAAGCCATTGCTTTGTTTTTTTCTCATCCCTGGAACTTAATCAAGCTGTTATCCTTGTTGGTGCGACCTCTGTCGTCGTTTTCGCTCCCGGCTGCTTCTCTCTACTACACTTAGCGCATAATTGCTGTTATGTACTTGACATTTCGGTTCATGTCTTTTATCGATTTTTATTCACTTTGATTTACATTACCAAGCGTTGGGTCACAACAATTGTGCTCCTGTACTCCAGCTTTGCATACGACGGAGCCTGATTCACACACCCAGTTAACAGTATAATTGCTTGTATCATTGCAGTATGTATAACCTTAAACCTCTGCCTATTCCATCATTAACTGCTGCCTATTTTTTCATTTCTTTTTTCATTAGTGTGCATTGAATGTACTTTTGTATCTGGCAAAGCTTCATTGTGACTGCAAGTTGTGTACAGTATTTGCGGACATTTCTTGTTATTATACATGCATACAACACTCTGCATTTATCCTGCTTTGCATTGCTCGTTACAATACGAAGCTTTGCATTGTAGCTACAATTACATCATGTCCATGAAATTTTACCCGTCATAGCAGCTTTATCTATCCATTGCTGCTATTTATCTTTACGACAATATCGAATGCTAACAGGCCAAGGTTGACAACAGCAGCCTGCTTACTAAATAACTCGGTATTTTTCAAAGGCTAGAACAGATTGTGACGTAACAAGTACTCTTGGTATGTATAGGCCATATAAAATATACCTACCGCTAGTTTGTCCGTTCCTCATCCAACGCCTTTCCTCCACCCGCCCCAGGTTCTTTTTTTTTTTTTTTTTTTTTTTT
>CM069897.1:657195-673200 GCA_036034705.1 Thielaviopsis punctulata
TTTTTTTTTTTTAATGACAGCCAACATTTTCTTTCGCCCTCAATTTCACGTGTAATTCTTTGCTATGATACTTTGATCTATAGCTATAACTTCCCTCTCATCATTGCCTTGTCGCAAAAAAAAGTCTCCCATCTCTCTCTTCTCCTATTTCATTTTCTCTTGGCCAATTATCGCTTGAACTTAGCATACATAATCCTTTTGTATTTTGCTCAATACTGCGCCCATTTATTTGCCTCCTCATCGTTGTCAGTTTCATCCCATTCCAAGTCAGTCGTCGTAATTCATCATTTGCTCACAGACAACCCACAGCCGCTGCTTTTTTCGTCCACTTGTAGAGATCCTCTACAGGGCTTTGGGACTTCCGGGTGGGGACCGCTAGCCCAGAAACTCTTAGACCCGCAACTCGATTCCGCGTTTGCAAACATCATTGCCGCAAATCGTCTTACAAGCTATGGTGAGCATTGACAACTCGATAAAGAGCTTGTTTATGTGCATGGCATCAGGCGGTAGACCCGATCTCTGTGTCCTTTCGCATTGCCTTTCAACAAGCGTTGATAGCTCGTTTATTGCACTTTACTGCATTACACCTTTTGTGTTTCTTCATCTTAAGCCGTTTTTCTATTCTATTTCACCACAATGCTGAATGTTGAGATCGAACACAACCAAGCTTGACTTGACTTAGGCGCAAATCACTTCTTTTTCTTTCGTTATCCTGCCCAATGGACGAGGTTTCAAGGGATCTATCTTCTCATGCCGTGTACACACATATATATATATATGTGCCAAACCACAAGTCTCCGTACTGACAACTGCTATCAGTTTTATTAAATCACTTTCGCTGGTAAAAGTTAGTAGATCTTTTCAGGAAAAATGGCTTCTGAAAACTTGCCACCAAGTCAGCAAACCAATGCCACACCCGAATATGGCTTTTCGCCTTCAGTTTCTTCATCACCACCGGAGACTCGTTCAGCACGATTGAATCCATTCCAGGATGATGAGTCCACCAGAAAGCGGCGGCGTATGCATGGCTTAGATTCAAACAGCCTATCCGATAGTGATAGCGAAACAAGATCTGGAACTGCCGAAAAGACCCCTCAAACGTTATCTACTTCTGATTCGCATCAAAGCCGATCACCCACCATCTCCCCCACCGAGCCAGAAGTCATGGAGTCTCAGACACAGTCACAAACGCCACATATACGGGATGTAAAAACTCCCGAGCGCCAAATTCAACTGCCATACTCTCGTGATTCCGAATCTGGCGCCACCAACACCGATTTTCCAGACCCTCCCCCCTCAGACAGTCGTATAACAATTAAT
This sequence comes from Thielaviopsis punctulata, assembly GCA_036034705.1. Classification (NCBI taxonomy): domain Eukaryota; kingdom Fungi; phylum Ascomycota; class Sordariomycetes; order Microascales; family Ceratocystidaceae; genus Thielaviopsis; species Thielaviopsis punctulata. The sequence goes on from CM069897.1 coordinate 658,516, forward strand.
TTGCGTACGCCTGTGCACCCAGAACAAAGTATTCTGCCGGAGAGTGCCGCCTCCGATGCCGATCTTTCACCTTCCAAGACATTACCACCAGCCCAACCAACCGATGGACAGCAGGAAAATGATGTCGACATGAATCAAAGAGACTCTCTGGTGGAACTTTCATCTGTCATTGAGGAAACCGAGGCTGAGAAAAGCTCCAATGAAGATACTATCGATGGGTCCTTCACAGATGTTTTTGCCGACCCAACAGACGACTTCCCATTTCGTGATAATGAACCTTTCGATGAAAGCATCACCAGGCTATGTAACTACATAGACTCTTGTAAGTTCTTGTCCTTTTACATGCTCAGGTTTTGCAATAGTTGCCCACAGTTTGCTAATGCAGTTGCAGCAAGTGACCTATTTGATGCTAGTCTCTTCGAACAACTGACAATCTGGCTTAAGAGCTGGTTGAAATGGGCTCGCACAAACGAAGCCACAGTTGTATATGAGTCTGTCAGGATGAATGGCAATCTGTGGGCGTCGTTTCCAGATTTAATCTGGAGTATTGTTAGCAGAAGGTGAGCAAAGTTTCTCCTTTGTTTAGTTTTAAATTTGTTGCTAAAGGTGTTGTTTGTTATTGCAGAATTCCAGAAGGCGTGTTGATTCCAACACCTCAGTTCAAGTCGATTGTCCATTTTGTCGATTCGTTTGCTAAGATGACGTCCTACATGGCTCTTGTTTGCTCTCGGGTTTTTACTGCCTCTTCTGTTGAAAGCGACGAAACATTTCTGCCATTCTTCTACGCCAACAGCTACCTGAAAGCCCTACACCAGGGCTTGAGTACGTTGAAAGAGTTGGCGTCTCTTGCTGGTTCTTCCGGCTACGCACCCGTTGCTGATATCGTCTATCGGTTTTGTTACAGCCATGACGACACAGTTCGCAACTTGATAAACATTGTGGATACCGTTTTGGCCATTGCCCCTCGCTACCCAAAGCTTCTCGACTGTATCAAAGGGTTTACTCTCGTCATCAGTTTCGTGGCAGATGTTGTTATGTTCAGTGTAACCAGGGCATCCGCACGATTTGGAGAAATGTTTGACTTTTCAAAAATATTCACCGATTGCCTCGATTTCCATGACCGGATAGTGGATGCCACAGAAATCGCCATCAGAGAGCATGCCTCAATCTTGACAGCGGATGGAATCATCTCGACCATTTCTCGCCTTGACCCGATACTTATGGCAGGCCTAATGAGTTCCGATGACAAGGCGGTATCAAGGCGTGAGTCTTTTGCGACAAAGGCCCCAAATCTCGTTAGTGGCTATATTTCAGTGGCCATGTGCTCGGAATGGAAGTTCAAAGTATACTCATCTCTGATCCAGTCCAGCCAGATGCAGCTGCGCGTTGCTGCCGCTTCCGAGTTTTGCCAATGTCTCGTTATTCTTTGGCAGAAACATGGAAACCAGCCCACGCCTGAAAGCGCTACTTTGTTAGAGTTTGTCAGCAACCAAATTTGCCAGTGCGGTGTTTTGGAGTACATACTCAGTCCAACCTGCCACCCAGAGGTGCTTCAGGAATGCTTCAACATAATTGGATTTCTCGCCATCACCCGCCACTACAGCGCCGAACATCTTGAGAAGACTTGGTCTACTATCTCAACCTGCCAGAACTCGCGCGCTGCTGATGCGCTGCTGCGGACTCTGTGCAGAGTTCTTGAGCTGTTTGATTACCCCGTTGTGCTGAGCCATTGCGACAAGCTGGCACAACTACCATGGGTTGAATTTTCCAAGCCAACTGTTAAAATGTTCACTGAATCTGTTCTAAAGACCATCGTGGCACGAAGATCCACCGAGGATGAAATCAACCGCCGGCCATTTTTGCTTTGTCTGCGACTTCTCCGTGAATCAACATCGAGATCATTGGAGGCAAACAACAATGCCAGCGAAGTTTTTCAGTTGTCGCTTTCAAAGCTACGAGACCTTTTTCATTTTGGAATGGATGCTTCAGGAAGAGACCAGTTTTTCAAAAACTGCTTGTCTGATATTGCTCAAAGAAGCGAGACTTCCATTGGGAGTATTTGGGCCGTACACACTGCGGTCAAGGCAAGCCCAGGAAATTATGAGCTTCAAATGCTGACTGGGATGAACGACCTGTCAAGGCTTTTGGTCGACGAACTTGAGCATGCTGTGGAGCTTGCTCGTGACCGTGGAGAGAATGCCCTTGATGGTAGTATCAACAGCGTTCGCCACTCCATTTTATATCTCATAATTCAGCATGAGCCTGCCACTCTTGTCAATGGACTGGGAAAACGACTTTGGGACCTCTTTGTAGGGCCCAAGGCTGCTTCACAGGCGGACCGTCGGCTTGGCTGGAAAGTTTTGAACGAAGTGGCGAGAAGCGACAAGAAGCACCCGCACAACCCCTATCTCAAAATTTGCTTTGCAATGTATTTGCCAACTCTTCCGTCCAACTGCTTGCAGCATGGAGCCTTGGAGTTTGTACGGACAAAGCTTATTCCACGTCTTTCTCAACCCGAAAGTCTCGACCAAGTCCAGTTTGACGAGGAGGAAAGTGTTTCTGCCAGTGGTATTGAATTGCTTTGGCGCATCGCACTTCTCGCTTCTGATGACGAAGTCTCGACCAACGCTATAGTGACCATTGCGAAGGATGTTTACACAGAGAACCTTTGCATTGAAAGCTATCCTCACCATCGCGCCCGCCAGGTTCATTTAAATCTTTTGTCACGTTGTCTCAAGCAACTAGAGATATCTGCCCAGGACATCTCTAAAAGCGCTAGCGATAGCATCAATCAGAGGGACGACGACGACGGTGATGTGCTAATGGCGGCCTCAACCTCAACGGGCGATGAAACCAAGCCAAGTCCTATACAGATGTTTTTGCGGTCTCTCAATGTTTTGCGGACTTTCATGATCGCATACAAAGGCCAGCCCAAATTCTCGATCCCGGATATTGGGCCTTTCATTCCTGCCACAGCCACTCCTCTGACAGGCAAGACTGTCGAACTGAAACTCCAAAAGTTTGACGGCCCTCATCAGTCTTTGCCACAATCTATCAAAGTCGGCGATCGGAATTCAGTTTCCTCTCTGCTCCACGAAATCCAGGCGGCAACAGGGTTTGAAAATTTTCGTCTCTTCTACAAAGGCCGTCCGTTTATTCCGGATGTACGAACCGTCAACCAATCCATTTCCGCAATGAACATCGCCCAAGGACTTTTCATTGTTAAGAAAGAGGTGAAAAACAAGATTTCTGATGCGGGTTTTCATTTGGGTGCCTCATGGCTTGAGCAAGAATTGATGTCGTCATTTGACAAACTGTGGGAATATCTTGCGCTCCCTGATGCTGTCGCTGCTCAGGTATATACCCTTTCCTGTATCTTCCTTTCAACTACCTCCATGAAATCACTAACATGTGTAACATGTAGATATACCAGTTTCTGAGAGGCTTTCCACCTCATAAGTCGATAATAGATCGCCTATGTAATAGCGAGGCAGCCCGTCCTTTGACCATGCCACTGAACCAGCCTTACCAAGCCCTCTACATCTTGGCAGCCATCAACGATGTAGCAGATGTTTCGGAACGCAGTAGCTCGGAATACAAGGCTGGCAAAAGTCCCCAGATCCAATTGTCTATCCTTGTTGAGGCATTCAAGATGGTGGTTCAAGCGATGGAAAACCGCGATTTTCTCGACTGTTCTCATCAAAGGGTTGGAGAACTTGGAAGAGATCTTGTCTTGACCTTATCAAATATCCACAAAGGTACGGCAACTAAACACAATCACTTTCAACTTGGTTTCATATCTAACAGTTTCTACAGCTATATTGGGTTTTGATGACGGACCAACTGCTATCGAGTCTTCGTATCCAACAATCAGCCGATTTGCCGAAATTGTTGAGTGCACAAGTTCGCGTTTGGATGACGCTACTATGCTGGAGTTTGCTCTTGCAGCATACAGAGCAATCTTCCGACTCTTTCGTCGAAACGTTTCGATGTGGACGGAGATGTCTAAAAACGAAACTCTATTGTCATTGATGCAAAAGATGCTGACAAGTAAAAACTCTCATGTGCGAAACGGCATCATTCTGGTGTTAACCGATGCTTTCTCTGAGCCTCACACTTCGAAGTACATATGCCTTTAACCCATATCTCGGCTCTCACCTTTGAGTTGTAGCTAACATGTATATAGCAGTCTTCCTCTCGCTGTACAGATGAAGACACTCATGTGGCCGGTAGTCGTCAAGTCTGTGTTGGCAACCTTCTCGGAAAACAGCCACTTGTTTGAGGTTTACAACCTCGCCCGGAATCTTGTCGTTCAAGCAGCGTCCATTGAGACACTCCAGACAGAGATCATTGGTTTTTGCCAACAGTGTATGAACCATCTTCTGGCATACAAAACAAATGAGGTTTGTTTCCAAAGGGTTTGAGTATTGGACATTTATTCTGACACGGTTGTCTTACAGAGCATTGGAAGTGACGTCTGTGATATGAGTTTGTACGGACTTAGCAACTTGGTTTCTGCCTGTCTCGAGGTGGTGCCAACAGCCCTCAACAACTACAGGTCAAGGTAGGTCCAGCAAAAAAAAAAAGTTATCTGTTCTTTGTACCTGACAAAGTTTATAGTACCCCAGCCCTCGACATATTTTGGGCGCATCTCTTCCCAAAGTCGGTCTCAGCTCTCGCCAACACAGAATCCAAAGTAGCACTTAGCCTTACAGCGCGAGAGACTCTCTATGGCATCATCCGGCATATCGTTGAGAACGACAATCAGCAACGTCACCTCCTACTCAATGCGCTTTACGAACTTGTGCCTTTTCACGCTGATGATGTTTCCGGTTAGTATTGATCCCTAGCAGTAAACTGGATCCCACTGCTAACCCCTTTGCCTGGCACAGCTCCGTATAGCTACGAACTGTTTTACCAGTTTGACCGCTCGACGGCCATCAGAAGCGGTTGTGGATATGTCGGCCTGCGGAATCTTTCAAACACGTGCTATCTCAACTCTCTCTTGACTCAGTTGTTCATGAACATAGACTTCCGGGCTATGGTTCTTGACTTCCAGATCGATGACATTGACGCCCAAGAGCTTCTGGCCAACATGCAACGCTTGTTCAGTGCTATGCAGAACGGTTTCCAGCGATATGCAGATCCAGCTTTGGTCGTTAGTTCGATTAAAACTTATGATGATGGGCCAATTGATGTCAACAATCAGATGGATGTCGACGAGTTCTTCAACTTGCTGTTTGAAAGGCTTGAGTCACAAACATGCAACGCAAAGCAGAAGAGTCAGATCTGCTCGTTCTTTGGAGGTCAGATTGTCCAGCAAATTAAGTCTTTGGATTGTGAGCACGTTTCCGAGCGACTCGAGTCATTCTCGGCGATTCAATGTGAGATCAAGGAAAAGACTACTCTCCAAGAAAGTCTTCAGGCGTATGTTAACGGCGAACTCATGAACGGCGGTAAGTTTTCAGCCTTATATTGACATGGAAAATACCAAATACTGACACTTCGCAACCAAGACAACAAATACAAATGCTCGCAGTGCGACCGTCACGTTGATGCTGTTAAACGGGCGTGCTTTCAAAAGATTCCCGATAACCTCATCTTTCACTTGAAGAGGTTTGACTTCAACCTTCGCACTCTCCAGCGCAGCAAAATCAACGATTACTTTTCGTTTCCGCCTACCATTGATATGAGTCAGTACACTGCAGCCCATCTTACGTCGCCTGAAGCCGAGGTAGCACCAGACATGTTTGAGCTTGTTGGGGTTCTTGTTCATGCAGGCACTGCTGAGTCCGGCCACTATTACTCGTACATCCGGGAGCGATCTTCTCGAAACTCTAAAGGATGGTATGAGTTCAACGATGAGTACGTGTCCGCGTGGGATCCATCTATGATGGATGCATCAACTTTTGGCGGTCTAGAGACACCAGACCCGTACGATACAAACTCGGCCCCTCCTGAAAAGCACTACAGCGCCTATATGCTGTTTTACCAGCGAGTCTCGAGTACGCCAGAGGTGCAAGAAGATGCCTCGGCTGGTGATTTTGAGGCACCGGCCCAGGTTCCTGTTCCAATGTCTGTAAGCATTGAGACAATGGAGAATAACTTTATGACTCTGCGCCGCCATTGCCTCTATGATCAGTCACATATTCAGTTTGTGGAATGGATTTTTGCACAGGCTCACCAGTCCCATGAAGGCGAGTGTGGCGAGCGCCACAAAGAACAGGAAGTTGGCATGTACATGTTTCTGGGTCATCTTGATCAGGTTGTGTCTCGGATGAAGCAGATACCAAATTTCTCTTCATTCATCAGCCAAATCAAGAGTGCCGTGGGCACATGTGCCAACTGTGCTTTGGAATTTTTCCAGTATTTCCATCTGCACAAAGAGTCCTTCCGCACCATGATACAGAAGTCTCCGGATGCCGTTGTCCGTTTTGAGATTGGAAAGACTATGGTTGATGCTCTTGACATGATAAAGCAGAAAATGCCGGGGCGATATTTCGCACTTCCTTATGCGGGCGTCGATGCAAGGTCAGTCCTTGATGACATGATGGAAATACACTTGTATCTTTGGAGCACGTTCCACTTGAGCATCCGGGCCTGGGATGAGTACTTTGGATTCATTCTGAGCTTTGCGAAGCTCGGCAATGTTGAGACGGCGCAGCTCCTCGACTACGACTACCTTTCCCGGTTCACGCAGATTGTTTCAGCCGACCAGTCAATGGAGTTGACGCAGCAGTACGGGAAAATGCTCAATATGATGCTCCGCCGTGCTGCCAATATGAAGACAGTTTCTCTTCTTCCAGTCTTCTTGTTGATTGACCACTTCTTCAACTTCCTGGCACCCAAATTCCATGGAGACTATATCGTGGATAGACCAGAAGAGCGGAGTCAGTGGCTGGAGGAGCGAGGGTTGCCGTTGCCCTGGAGTGCCGGAGAAATAAATCTTTTCCATCAAAGATTGCCTGGAAACAACAGCAACGCCTTTATGGAAAAAATTTGCTCCTACGGGCAAGCAGCTGCAGTGACTGACCGGATCATCAAACGCCTGGCCTCATGCAGCAATTTGATGGAGAGTCAGCTATACGGTACGATTCGCAATGGCATTCGGAATGGACTGGTCAACTTCCGGCTGGGACCATATGTGCGGTATGCCGTATGGTTTTGCCGGGAAAGCCGGAATCCAAAGACTGTTGTGAATCTCGTGACTCTGATTGCACATGCCGTGACGGAATCACAGTCGAGCGAGGGCAGTTTGATTGTGGCATTTTTTCGCCTTGTCCACGATCACATCTACGGGTCCATGCTGCGAAACCGCCAAGAGTATGCGAAAATGTACCAGGAGTTTATGACCAAGACGGCGGTATGGGCACCGTCGTTGTTATGCTACAATCAGTACAATACGGCGGCCGAGGTGCGCGAGGCTACTGAAAGTTTCCTGCAAACCAGCATCTTTTCTCACGGAGCGCCGGCAATGGTGAGCGAAGAAGAGGGCGGTCAGATTTGCGCCGACATTATCTCAACAACAGCGCGCGAACTCGGCCTCGCGTGTCTCCGGCACCTGAACGAAACAGTGATTGCCAACAAGATTTCTGTAACGGTTGACATGGTGGCCGCCATTCAAAACACCATTGCCAAGTGTGCGCCATACTTTAGCGACGACAGCCAGTCGATGGAGGATGTGCTATTTTCCATGATGAATCAAAGTGAGTGACGGGATAGACGGCTGATATGGAGGTGAGGATGCCTTACTAACCAGTGTCCTTTTATATATAGCTGTGCCTGTTGCGTTGCAATCCCTGATTGTAGAGCAGGTGGAGGATGATGTTTCCGGTATGTTATGTGCATTTCGCGACCTTTGGAGAACCAAGACTAACAATATGTGCCAGAATGGGACCAGTCAGATGTATCATCGGAACAGTACATTGCGCTCAATGATTTGCAAATCCAGGGAGCATCATCTGTCGATCGGTCTTGAGTTTCTGAAGCAGTAACAAAGTGGTGGGGTTCTTGTTTTTTTTTCTTTGGGTTTTCTTTGTTGTATCACATACTCTGTATCTTGTACTGTCTTTTTGCTTTGACCAGGAGTTTGGTCGTACTTGGTTGGTTTTCTATATGTTCCATTGTGCCAATATTGGGAATGGCTTCACTTTTCTACTTTTTGTGGTTGTTTACCAAACGGGCAACTGTTGTTGTGTATGTATTACATAGTATGTTTTAAGTATTGTACTGTGTCTATATACTGTACTGCCTGACAGCTGTCAAATGTCACTCGGCAGCTGGCAGCCTCTCCATATCGGCCACCCCTGCTCTGGTATCTTTTGCGATTAAGTAAAACTCAATCTAAACATTCTTTTTTTCTACGCTTCTGTTCCAACAATAACTAGAACCCAAAATAACTCGCCATTTTCACCAGAGAGTAGAACCGATCTACCCGCGGAAAACCCCCAGACTCACGACAATAAAGCTCATCTCCACCCGACATAGCAACCATGGGCCTCGTCGACTACGACTCTTCCGGCTCTGACGACGAATCTCCCGCCCCTCCTCCTCCTCTTCGCACCACTCCCGCCACTTCCAAACAGACCACCAAGAAACCCTTTCAAAAACTCCTCGACGGTGGCAAAATCCGCGTCTCCCTACCCTCCACCGCCGCCACCGCCGCCGATACCGACGACGACACCGTCCAACCGCCACCCGCCAAACGCGCACGTGTTGGCACCGGCAGCGGCCTGTTTAGTGGCCTCAACTCGTTCCTCCCGGCGCCCAAGAACCGCGTCGCCGCGCAACAAACCAACGCGCGTACGGCCGGCGTGAAGAGCAGCAGCGGCAACTTGAAAACCGGCGCGGCGCCGGCGTGGTCGCGCGCCGGCGACGGCGCGCAAGACGGCAACGTCGACGGTGGCGTGAACAGCGCGCCGGGCCCGGAAATCCCAGCCGACATGACGCCCGCTGAGCACGTCAAGCTTGTGGGCAAGCCGTTGATGTTTAAGCCGCTGTCGGTGGTGCGCAAGCAGGCGAAGAAGACGGGCGGCGCGGCAAAAAGCGCAGAGGCTACCAAGGCCGTGACGCCCGTGACACAGCCTGTTGCGGCGGTGCCGGCGCCAGTGGCTGTGGTACAGGAGGCTGCGGCACAGGAAAACGACGGAACTGCGGCACCGGCACCACCAAAGGTTTCGCTGTTTTCGTTTGCCGCGACAGAAGAAGCAGCGCCAGTGCCGCCCGCGGAGCAGTATACACCGCTCTTCACCCCGCCACCAGCACCGTTTTACCCCGATACTGCTACCGGCCCGCCGTCCACCGAGCCCCATACCACCGCTGCCACCGCGCCAGACAACATCGCCAGCCTCGCAGACTCAATGAACCTCTCATCCTCGGCACGGCGCGCCCTTTTTGGCCGGTCTCGCGACGCCGCGTCGTTTGCGTCGGCGAAGCTAGTGACGTTTGACATGGACCGCGAGTACGCGCACAACGAGCAGGTGCGGGCGCGCGGTGAGGAGCAGGCGCATAATCCGCTGCGGGCAATTCAGCCGGGCAAGCACAGTCTGCGGCAGTTGATTGGGCAGGTGCAGAATCAGCGAGATGCGCTGGAGGAGAGTTTTGCCGCGGGCAAGAATAAGCGTAAAGAGGCTGGGGGAAGGTACGGTTGGTAGAAGGAAAGCTTGGGGCTGGATTAATTGGATGCCTGATTACTCGCTTTGCACATGTGTATATTTATGTACTAATACTTACTACATACTACATGTACTTCTAATGGGCCCAAGGGTTCCGGACTGCCTACTAGCCATGGCCTATACAAACAGAAAAAGCCGCCCTGCTAACCCACCTTGAACAGTGTTGATAGCGTGTGCTTCAAAGTCCCCAGACCAGACTTTGGGGCCTGTGTGCCACGCACTGTTCAGGAGGCAGAATCAAAACTCAATCCGGCACCTCTCAGCTTAGTAGAGGTAAAGCATACATATGTGTAGAACAGCCAACAGTTCACGATACTTCTTCTTATGAGTTTGAAAAGACATGGTTGGAATGCATACATAAATTGACAAGAGCGCGTTTGGATATCTGAACTAATTAAAGCAAACAAAAAACCAAAAAAAAAAAATAAACAAAATCGAACAAGAAATGAAAAAAAAAAAAAAAACTCCCCCAACTCAGCATAAGGAAATCCAACCAAAGAATGAAAAAGAACACAAAACTACATATCTTGACATGTCGTCACCGCCACCGTTCGCGCATTGAAAAATGCCGACCCCGCAAACAGATGTCCCCACTCGCCCCGCGTAATCGGTGAAATATCATCCGCCCCATTCGGCGTCATTGGACCTAGCCCCGGCCCTCCCGTAGTCGAAATCGAAACGTTTGAGTCTGTTGGGCTTAAAAGCTGTGCAATAGATGGGTGTGGTGGCCATGCGAGATACGGCGCGCCCGAAGGCATGCCGAGATTTGAGCCCGGCGCTGTGTCTGCGGGTGGTGGGATGGCAAGCGTGCCGGTAGATCCGCTGGGTAGGCCGTAGAAGGTGCGGGCAATCGCAGATGTTGGAGAGGGAATGTGGTTCTGATGGTCGGCAGCTGGAGATAGCGTGAAGCCCCGCGGCGCAGCGGGTCCTGAAAAGGGTAGCGCGCCTGTGTTGTTGATTGGGTGAGCAGTGCAGGGCGTCTCAACAATGTCCAGGGCATGGGCCACGACGCGATTCGCCTTGACACCTGCTCGAGCATGCCGCTCCGGAGACTGAGGGAAGTGTGTCTGTAGCTTGGGCAGCATGACTCTCTTTTCCGTTGCCGCTGAGTTGTTGGGGCTAGAGGGTGCAGAAGGCGGAATGACTAGATGAAGCTTGGGCTGGGTGGCCATGCTTCGCGGGGGTGGTGTGCGGGTTAGAATTGTGGCCGGTGGTCGTTCACAGGTTGGGGCTGGTGGCGGGCAAAGACTTGGCGGGCGCACAGGAATGCTGGTGGGAGCCGTAGGTGCTGTGGGGGTTACAGGTGCTCTAGAAACAGGCACAGAATTGGAAGATGGCGTAGGCTCGTTGGTCGGTGTGGTAGTCGGCGATAATGTTGCCACGTGCTGGTAGATAGCTGGCATCGGCATGACAACCATTGGGGGGTTGCTTTGCAAGGCCAGAGCGCGGGGCGTGATAGTTCGTGGCAAATTCAAGGACCGTGGAGTCGAGTTGCGCTTCAGCAAAGGAGTGGCAGTGCGACTATCAAAAACGTGAACAACCTCATCCTTTTCCTCCCACGATGGTAGATTGTATTCATCCTCGCTTTCGCTTTCCTCGGTCCACAGACGCGATGACTCCATGTTCTGGTTAGATTCAATATCTTTTTCGAGTTCAGCCTCCAAAAACTTGTCGGTGTCTAACCAAGCACGGCAAGCCATTCTTTCACTGAGGTCCAATCGGCCGAAGCGGTGGGGGAGAGAAGTCTGAGAGGCCGTGCTGACATCCACCTCCGGAGGTGTCGATGAGATTCCTTCAATGGCACCGAAACCCTCGGCACCACCATAAGCCCGGCGGTACATCATGTCAACATCTGCCATGGCTTCTTTGCTGACACTCAGCCAGTCATATGACCGCCATACATCAGTGCGCGATACCTTGCGACCGCCGTTTGCTAAATACAGACGGCGAAGCTCGTCAACTGCGTCCTCTAGTCGCATGGGGGACCCGGTACGAGAGTAGCTAGAAAGAGCGCTCTTGAATGTGTAACAGCGGTCAAGAGAAATCAGAGTAAGTCCCTTGGAAGTGTACAGTTGTTCGTCTTGGTTGATGGACCGACGAATGATGCTTTCAGTAAGACCACAGGCGTCGGGTGCTGCAATATGGGGAAGCATATCCTGACTAATATTCATTAGTAAGCAAATACATGGTGTGTAAATCAGAAAAGACTAACCCGATTCCAAATTTGACTCTGGCCTTGTTTATCACATGATGCAGTGTCCGACTCGTCTTGGCATCAAGCTTTTGTGTTTGAATAAGACGGATGCCAAGGATGCATGGGCCATGAGGGCTGGTATAATCGGTGGCGGTAGTAAACGTCGTGCTGGTACAGGCACTCATGGGAGGAGGAGACATGGGGGTCATAGGAGTGTATGGAGCTGAGTTGGTCGGCGAGGTAAGAGCACTTCCGGAAACAGAAGTGGAACTAGAGTTCAGCGGCAGGTTTGTTGGTAGGTGGCCCGCCAGGCGTTGTCTAAGGCCGGAAATGGCACTGCTGAAGCCAAAGCGGGATGATGTAGCAGAAGCCGGGGCCGGAGGGGGAGAACCCGGTGTTGACGGCTGAGAAGCGTAGACACCGGAGCTGTGAATGTCGGAGGGGATTATTGTCAGAGTTGGCAGTTGGTAGTCCCGAAGGGCCACAGCAAGTTTGACATTGACGCCCTTGCTTGAAAGCTTGCTCGAGACGTGATCCAGAGCATCGCAAAGCTTGGGGGGGAGGTTGTAGGCATCCAAGATAGAACGGCCAGCCTCGAGAGGTGACGAGATACGAAGCTTGGAGACAACCATTGTGAGGAGATTTTAGTGTTATTTGTGTGGCGTATGTTTGTAAGACAAGTGGCGAAAGGAAGAATGTAGTACAAACTTAAAAATGCCAAAAATTTAAGACAAACAAAAAAAAGAAGAAAATCAAAGAGCAATAAGTGAAAGAATGACAGACAACAAACAAAGAAGAAAACGCCAGGACCAAGTAAATGGTGCCTGAAGAAGAGAAGAAAAAAAAGAAGAGAAATCAGATAATGCAACAAGTAATAAAGATGGGTGTTATAAGGATAAAAAGAAACGCCTGCGCTGTGAAAAGGAACAAAAGCAAAAGTAAAAGTCAAATAAGATGAGAGAAAATGTGACAAGTTTGTGACTGATAGGCGCTAACCCAGACTTGAGGACGCTGGAAAGAAAGTCAAAGGACAGCCAAATAGTAAGAAATCTGAATGGAACGTGGTCCTGTCAGTGCACAAAAAAGCCCACCAAGAAAAGAGCAAGCGGTCACGATATGCAGCCTGCACTGTAACACTGAGCTGATAAAAATACCAGCAAATATGCAGGGATACAGTAAGGCCAGTTTCTCTTTTCGGAACGAAGCGAACAAAGAGAGAGGGGGGGGGCAAAGATCAAGCAATAGAGAAAGACTGAATGAGTAAAGAGAGAGAGAGAAGTGAAGCGACTTGGTGTAAAGTATGTATGTAGAAAGTAGATTAAGACAAAGAAAAAGAAAGAAGATAATAGAGGACGAAGAAGAGAAAGATAATGACCAACAATCAGATTAAACAAAACAAGATCAACAGTCAAGAAACGGCCGGCCGAACTCGAAAGATCAACAAAACAAACAATTGCAAAACGATGAAACACACAAGTAACGAGAAGGATATCTTCTGCTGTTTCAGAACATTCTTCACAGACGGCAGAGACATTCTTATAAGAAACGGCCGTCTTCTAGGCATAGTTTGTTCACGATGTCGCCAAGTTCACTAGACGAGCCAATAGCCTGTAGCCTAACGACACAAAAGCAAGAAGAAGCTATCTATCCTTTTTGGATTCCGCGTTGTTTCATAAGCTCCGTGTTTCAGAATTGCATCCATTTCCTTGTGACAGGAAGATATAAATCCAGGCTGACGGATGTTGAGGTTGCTGTGAAGCAAAAATAGAAATCCCCAGCTTTCTCGTTCTGTTTAAGCATGCCGGTGGTTTATTTGTGTCGAGCAAGAGAAAGACAAAGGACATCGAGTCAGTTGCAACGTGTAGCAAAGAATAGAAAAATGACCAGGGTATACAAGTATGTACTAAACGTATTAGGAGGTGAAGGGGATTCTCAAACCAAGCTTAATTTGCAGGTGGCTATTGTGATTCGTCCCTGATTATGTTGTTCCTTTGTCCAAGATTAGCATCAATCAAGAACTCCAAGTTGAAACTTTGTCAGACCCCCTGTAGCCTACCTAGAACCAGTGCCATGTGCTTACAGAATGGACGCTTTGGAGCTGCAAGACAAGAATAGAATCAGCGGCTAACGCAGCAAAGCAAAAAGGAAAAAGTCTTCAGGGCCAGCCCTTACTTATCTCGGGAAAACGTCACATCCGGCATGTTCGTCGGCGAATAGAACAAGAGAAGTTTAAGCGATGAAGATGATGTCAACTGTTCTTTTTTAAGGTGTGTAGAAATTTGAATGGCAAGGCTTGTTGCACAATGGAGTTGGTAAGGAGAGACAAGGCAAAGAACTTGGTGTTGCTCTTGGAAGTACTTGGGGAGTGAAAAGATTTTCAGCGCACCTTCTTCCCACAAACTAGGGCAATGCGGTTCTTTCCTAGATTTGGAGTTTCCCATAGCACCTTCTCAACGGCTGCGGGATGCATACTTTCTTCCTATTATCAAAAGATACAGCTGCGTTACTAATCTTTGTGCAGCACACCCATAATGACTGCCATACAATAACATCATCCTTTATTCCCCAGCACATAGTATGTATCTTCACCTACTTCAAATGAGCTTCACCATTTCATACATAACGTACTAACTATGTTCAAAGTATGTACATGTAAACAATTCTGACGTTTGATGTATAAAAGTCCAACCAATTGACGTCAACGCCCAGACTGTTGGTGGCCCCACAACGTAGATGCGCAATCGTTCCTTCCGTCCTACCTTTAATCCCTGCTCGGCGCTTAAGCTCCTTGTTTTTTTTTTTTTTTTTTTTTTTTTT
>CM069897.1:673223-695897 GCA_036034705.1 Thielaviopsis punctulata
TTTTTTTCCTTTATTGAATTCTAAAAATAGCTGCCCAACTTTGTTATGTACGTATGTACATACTTGTAGTACCCTAGGGTCAGCCACTTTCAGCGCAGAGTTTACATACATACTTGTAAAACTTCGTCAACCTTCTTTGATGCATATGTACAAGTATTCTACTGCCTATCAATCAAATGGCCAGTCCCTTCTAATCACAAATACTACATCAAGCTATGAGATATTCACAGCTGGGTTGCTGATATTTGTCCCAGTCCTTGATACCCATGATATCATACCAGAGCCACGCCCTGGGCTTGCTTTTTGATTCTCTGCACATTAAATGCAGACACGTTGAGATAAACCACTCTAATGAATTCAATACCTGTGTACATACTTGTTAAAATCTCACATTGGTTATTTGGGTACTGTTAAAATATATACACATCTATCGTTTCTTAAACCTTAGTATAATCTCCTAATGCCAGAAACTGGACTCCCTCACACGTAGGTGCCACGAGCTCCTCGGTTACCTGCCCATTCAAATACATGGCCAACCATACTGCATCCGGATTAATCGTCTCCAACGCCTCTCTTACATCTTCATCTCCCAAGCGATCTACTAATAACTCTAGCACCTGGTCATACATTTCATCCGCCACACGCACATGCCGCAGCATCATAACCAGCATACGCACCACAGCCTCCCACATCTTGGCCGACTGCGCAAACTGGCCCAGCCCTCGTTCTTCCGACTGCAAAACAACCCCTTCTAGTTTTACTCCGGTCGCCCCTGGCACCAAAACATCTCCTGCGCCTCCCCTCCCCTGCGCTCTCCCCACGCGCCCCTTGACCTTGCCCACCCACGCATACATGCGACTCGCCCATTCGTCCTTGAACCGTGAAGACATGAAATCCCCCGCGGCCGCACACAGCGCCCCGAGCGTCTCACATGCTGCAATGGCAATGTACGCCTCGGCGTCGTACAGCCGCTGGATAATCACCGGCCACACCGCATTGACCAGCGGCAGAAACGCTGTCGCATCGTGTGCCAGTGCCGGCGACACCGTAGCCAGAAGGTCAAGCAATGATTTTCGCAGCGTTGGTGTCGGAGAAGTCAAGTAGTGCTGTGTCAACTCGGCAATCTTGGAGAGGATGGCGTATGTCGGTGTTGGCGGGGGCTTAGGCGGGTCAGTTGGCGCATCGACGTCTTCGGGGTAGTCGCCCCCAAGTTTTCGTTGGTCGTTCTCGTCAGGCTCGGGTTTCGGGATAGCCTCATCAGCATCATCAAGCAGCTCTTGGATTCGGGGACTGTTTTTGATTACATCCATTTTCCACGGCTTCTTGGGATGCGGTACGCGTACAGACGCATCAAGTTCCATATCCTCCTTCTGGCGCTGTCGGCGCTTCTTCTCGCGGGCTTCTAGCGTTTGTTTTACTTCATCAATGGTGGCCCAGTGTTTGGAATGCTTCGTCTTTTCAATGGGCATATCTTCAGCTGGTCCACCCTCAATCAGGAGTTTGTCTGACTTAACTCCTTGGCTGACAACCTCATTCAACACCCCAAATAAACCTTCGACAAAGGCAGGATAGCCGTGGTAGTTGTCAAGAGCAAAAAAGATTGAGGTAACCACGTCGTCGAGGAACGGCACAAGTTTAGGGCCAGCTAAACGGACAACCATCAGCATGACTTTGTTGGTAGCGGGGGTGATGCTAAGGGTATTTAGTCGCAGTGATACTGAGTTCACCATGTAATCGGCGTTATCAATGATAAGATCCGACACACTTCCATAGCCACACGAAGCCGCCACACTATTCAACCCAACAATGGCATGATGACGCAGTTGGACATTGTCCGAGCCCAGAAATGAGCAGATGGGAAATAACACATCAATCAACTCCGGTCTAAACGCCTTTTTAGATCTTGACGCCGCATACGCCACCGTCTCAAGTGCTAGGGCATCCAGCCTCCAATCAGACTCTTGAAAGTCAGACTGCGAGTCTAACACGGATACAGCAAACGCATACAAATCATTAAATGCGTTTTCAGCCTCTTCTGGTACGTCTGAAAAGCTGATAAAGGCATCAAGATCAGAGCGATTGTCCAGAGCAGACTTGAGGAGCTCAAGGCTCAGCCAGTATGAAGATATCTGAGCATCGCCAACAGAAACTTGAGCTTGTTCGAGCATGTCAATAGCAAGCTTCGTCTGCTGGCTTGATGTGCCAAGATGTTTAATCAAATCCAAGAGCTCGACACGTGTAGAAACCTGACTCTGGTGAGGCAACATCACAGGGCGGAATTGAGAAAGTCGCGAATCTGTAGTAACCAACTGAGCATTGCCTGACAGCAGTTCCATAGTTTCCACCTCATCCACAACCTTGGGCATCTTGGAGTTTATCATCAACTGAATTATACCATCCCTCAACGCCGCAGAGACAGCATTGTTGAGCGTCGGAGAAGCAAAATTCATAGTTGACGCTAGATGCAAACCTCTTTTGAGATTCTGCAGTCCTCGCCGTCTGATGGCCTCATCGGCTGACTGCATTACACGCGGCAGACCGGTTACCCAGTTGTATACTGCAGTCTTGATGCAGTCGCTCAGCTCGGGATATACCAGAGCGAGATCCGTGAGGCTGGTCGTCATGAGGTCATTATCGACCTTTTCGTCGGATAAGGCCATTGCGGCTTCAACTAGAATAGACGCACAATTGGCGAGAGATTTGTGGCATTCGTCAAGAAGAGAAATACAGAAACGCTCCAACGCAGAACGGACTTCCTCTTCATCCGTCTTGGCGAGCTTGAGTATTGTGGAAAGCGCAAGTTTTATCTGGTCAGCCGTAGCCCGCAACCATGAAGGTGTCCAGACTCTGCCTTTATCCTCCTCTTCTTCTTTGGTGTTTTCCACGTCTCCGTCATCTTTCATGTCAAATTCTTTCATAGCCGTCTCCTTGATGGTGACAGCATTGTGTGAGCTAATATTTTCCTTCTGTTTCTCAAGCTGCATGAGCAGCACGCGTGTGCGCATATCACCCAGAACTCGCGTAATGATTTCTTTTAGGGTATTCACTGCTCCGACAAGAACTCTTCTCTTCTCACGAGCTGGTGTAGAAACCACTTTGGTCAATGATGAGACTGTGCCCGGCAAAAACGAAGCCAGCGCTGCGTCATCGCGGATTGCCGAAAAAAAGGTGCGTAGCGTCTTCATAGCCTCTGTCTGAATTTCAGGTGTCTTTCCTTCAGAAACGCACTGTAACAAGACCGTAATAGCATGCCCCAGAGCTGGAATGCCAGTGGCATCAACCAAAGCTGCCGATGCCTCAGCTGATTTACCGGCCGCAGTGACCAGATTGTTCAGAGCTTTCAGGCTTTCAAGAATTGCCTCCTCTGATGTATCTCGCTTCTGCTGTTGAGTTGGCACTCCCCCAATCACGAATGTGAGAAACAGCAGTAACTGTTGTACAAGCTTTGGGTCGATATTTGCCTTCCAACCATGGAAAATGAGAATCGTCAGACATCGCAGCGTCAACTCGACCAGTGTAATCGGATGCTGTTCCTGGTTTTTGAAGATGAATGCCAACGGAAAGAAAATATAATCGGCCAGGTTTTTGTCGAAAACAGTAGAATCACGCTGTGTCTGAGCGCTGAGATGGTCTAACAGCTCCTGTACTAAAGTCGTCAGGAAGCGTGAGTCAGCTGCTGTCTGGACAGATTTGGAAGCCGTCTTGCTCAAAGAAATGCAGCATGGTTTAATCTAATGATGTGTTAATAGTTGTTGTTTGGCATAAGACGTCTATGTCTTACCTGCTGGAAAAACTCAGTGCGCGCTGCATTGGCGTGGCCGCTATTTTGAGATGCCATTTCAGCCTTTTGATGCGCCAACGACCTCTAAAGATTGGAAGAAAAGCCCTTCAGAAACCTGGCATGTGCGTCCTAGAAAGTCCGCATTAAGTGCTTTGTGATTGATTTCTTAGATTCAAATGCAAGTAGTGATGAAAATGAAAATGCACCATTAAACTTCTTTGGTTTTGATCTGTATCGTTTGCAGGCTTAGTAATCCACTTTTGAGCTTCCTCCCCGTTCAACAAGCTACTGTATATAAAGTGCTCAAATCTTATGTAGCAAAGAAGTTGAACTTGGAATGATGTCGAAACCTTGAAAATTACATGTCATTTGTTCAATTCATCTTTGTTTCTCCATTCAGTTCTCCAACAAGCCCAATATCCCTTATATAATATTCGTAACCCCTCCAAAACCCAACCCCCCAACTAGCCACTAACCCAATAAACATCGCCAACTTTCAACATGGCGCCGTTTCCTGTACTTGTTCATCCATTCGAATCGGAAACACCGCGGACCACAGCCTACGAAAGCGGAAACCCCAAAGCCAAGAATGCGTTTGTCGTGATTGGTGGTCTCGGAGACGGTCCGCATACTATCCTGGCAGCTCGCAGTCTCTCCAAAGCTCTTGAAGATGCTCCGGACTTGGACTACTCGTTATTTGAAGTGCGAATGCACAGCTCGTTTGACTGTTTTGGCAACTCCAGCCTGCGCAAAGACGTTAGCGACATTACCAATCTTGTCAGATATCTACGCCAAATCGGCCGGGAAAAGATTGTGCTTCTGGGGCACTCAACTGGCTGTCAGGTATGTCCGATCGTATCGTGGCTATCACAAAGCAAGGACTAACAAACGGGGTAACAAACATTCAGGATCTTATGCTCTACAATAAGCTCAGTGGCGTAGCGGATCCTGTTGAAGGCTTCATTCTCCAGGGCCCGGTGTCTGACCGTGAATGCATTAGACATGTCTGCGTGCAGCCAGAAGAAAAATCCGTTTACGAAGAGGCTCTAAAATACGCGCGTAAAATGGCTACAGCCGGTAGACTTCAAGACTGGATGCCGCGCAACTATGTTCCCGAGACGCTCCGGAGCACCCCGTTTACAGTGTATCGGTTTCTGTCGCTAGCAGACATTGAGTAAGTTTACAATCTGTATCCGCAGCATATAAAGCATATAAACACAAACTTGCTGACAAAACAACAGCGGCGATGACGACTTCTTTTCCTCTGACCTCAGCAGCCGATTTGCCGCTGAGATCTGGAATAGCCTAACCAAGCCTACCCTAGTTCTCCCCAGCGCTGAAGACGAATTCGTTCCTAAATACGTCAACAAGTTGGCTCTGCTGAAAGAATGGATGGATCTCAGTCCTCTCATTAGCCCTTTGTCCGACGTCATCCCCGGTGCAGACCACGCCGTTGAAAACCCCGAAGCACAAAAATGGTACTGTGAGCGGGTAGTCACATTCTTACGGTCTCTGCAGTAAGCGTCTAGGGTTACCAGGGTTTCCTGGCGGGGATTGGGTTTGCATGTTATTCGCCGACTTACTTCATGTCGGCCACTACTTGTAGTAGTATGTATGTAGCAATATATAACCGCATTCTCCAGAGCCACCATAAGTTGACCTTATTCCACATTTTATCGACCATTGCTACCAATCATCAATATTCATCATGTGCTTCGCTGCCACCTGTCCTGACTGCTGTAGGTTTTACTCCTCTTTTGGTATTAATTCGACAAGCTCACCACATATGTAATAGCTAAATCCTCGTGGCGTGGCTGCGGCTCCCATATTCCCAATGCCCTCGCTGGAATTCCCGAGAAAGACTGGTGCCAGTGTGAGCCTAGAGTCATGATTGGAAGCAAAAGCTACCCATCGGCAGCCAGAATGCAGCTTCCTGGGATGTCATTTTTCAAGAGCCTGTTTGGCAACAGTACTTCCAAATAGGGCTAGATGTGTGGGCTATGGAGAGATGCTATGTAATTCTGTTCTTTGTTTACGACGTTCACCTACCATTCTAGACTACTGGCATGTACATAATGCGTATATATATGCTTAATATCAACTGTACTACGTCATTTATTTCAAACGTCACATGTATAGCATTATTAGGATACATAATAGAGAAGTTAACCAACTATAAACGTTTTCTTATGGCAAATTTGTTTGGAACAATATTGAAATCTCATACAAATTCGAGCCATTTGTAGGGTTATCAAGGGTTATAGGATGCCAACGTTTGACTCAAAAACGCATATCAAGAAATCTTGGCACCAGTGGGGAAGCTGGGGATAAGGAATTTTTACAAGTGAAGTTGATAAGGAACCCCAAGGCACTAAACGCCTGCCTGTAAGCGACCGGCGATAAGCAAATGAACATACATACCCCGGGATAACGCAGACAACCACATTGCTTTGTGAAAATCGTGACCAACTATTAACACGCTTTATAAAAGATGCGTCGGAAATGCACGGTAGGACACATCATAAGTCCACTGGGAATGAAAGCGGCCGGCGGGCCCACGAAAGATCCAGTAACAGAAAAGATAAATAGAAGGCCGGCGCCCATGACTTTCCTCTAATTACAGGTATAGCCGAAAGTTGTAGATAACGGCTTTGGAGCCATTGATAATGACAAGTAGAAACCTGGCCGCCACTTGCTTGCCGGCCCCTCCCCCCACCAGTATAAAAAGGTGCAATACCAGCCGGTAATGCTTTGAATTTGGCTTTTTTGAGTATTCTTTATTTGTTCCACGGCTTATTTATAGACACAGTTATTCCCTCACTACGTCTTTCTATCATACCTCATACACTTCTTCCTCGGGCCATGGCTCTCTTTTCCACCGCCGTGCTGGCCGGTATTGGCCTGGCCTTTTTTCTAATCAAATTCTTGAGTCGCCTTGCCTCGCCACTCCGCAAAGTACCCGGTCCGTTTTACACACGACTGTCTCGTCTGCCGTTGCGTTACCATGAGATGAATGCCAATCGCACTCTATGGATTGACAGTCTACACCAAAAGTACGGCCCTGTGGTGCGCATTGCGCCCAATGAGGTGGCGTTTTCATCTGCATCGGCTATGAAGGAGATTTACAACAGTGGTGGCAGTGGGTACGACAAGACTGAGTTTTATGATTTGTTCAAGGCTTATGGCAGACGGACCATGTTTACCTCGCTGGTCAAGGCAGAACACTCAAAGAGACGCCGGATCATTGCCGATCGGTATGCCAATAGCAACGTCATGAAGGAAGCGTCGATGATTGGGATCAATGATAGAGCGCAAGACTTTGTCGCAAAGTGCCGGGATTCTGTGGGTGGCAGCATTGATGTCTTTCGATGTCTGCACGCCTATGCCTGCGACTGTATCACTCAGCACCTGTTCCACCCCTTTGGAACCCACGCTCTCAAGGACAAGCATGACGAAGAAATGATGCACCAGGTTGCCGTGGACGACAGTTTACGCAGTAAGTCATGCTTCTCCCTTGCACAACCAAGAAGCCAAAAAAAAAAACAAAGGCACCACTAACAACGTCCCCACCGCAGACCGCCTCATCCAGCACTACAGCCCTTTGCTGCACAGTGTCTTGTCCAAGATATTGGGGTACTTTGGAGTGCGCCCTCGTGAGACTCCCCTGGCTGATGCTTTTGTTCTTGATGCTAGCGGTCAGCCAAACACGGCACATTTCACTCTTATGACGCGCATGCGCGAAAAGATTGGAGATTTGGAACAGATTGACCTTGCCGCCGAAGCCCTGGATCACATGGCCGCCGGCATTGACACTACCGGTGACGTTTTGTGCTTCCTTATGTGGGAGCTCTCGCAGCCACGCAGCATGGATATCCAGCAGCGTCTGCAGCAAGAGCTACGCTCTAAGCCCAAAGCGTCGTTTGACGAACTGCCCTATCTGGACGCCGTTATCAATGAGGGCCTGCGCTGTTTTCCCGCCATCCCCATGAGTCTTCCGCGCTATGTGCCGGCAGGCGGCCGTGAAATTGACGGCTACATGATTCCGGAACACACGATTGTCAGTTGTCAGGCCTTTTCGCTGCACCGCCTCAACCCAGACGTGTACCCTGATGGAGAAAGCTTCAGGCCCGAACGCTGGCTGGCGGCCGAGGGCGACGCGGATCGTAAGAGGCTTATGTTTGCGTTTTCAGCGGGTGGACGTGGTTGTATCGGCAAGCACCTGGCAATGGCAGAAATGAAGACTTTGGTGCGCAGTGTGTATTCACAATTCACGACACTGCCAGATGCGTCAATGACGGAAGAGAGTATGGCAATGTCAGACCAGCTCATTTCGTCGCGGCCGTTGGGACAGCGCTGCATATTACAGTTTGAGCCAATTAGGTAGATGGGGTTTAATTCATGTCGGCTTGGGCTACAAGACCAGGCCTTTATAACCAGTGGCTTGCTTCACGCTTCACAGCAGAAAGTATAGAGAGTGTTTGCTTTGGGAGTTGTGGGGGGAAGAATTTCAAAGTACAAGGAGCCTGATAACCCTAATAAGTAACCCACAAATTCAACATTCTCTGCCTACTTATTATCTACATGTAACAGGAACTTAGGAAAAGAAAAAAGAAACTGTAAATACAAATACTGTACAAACGTTTGTGCGCACCGTATTTTTACCTTCCTCCCATTGGGTTTTCGCCACGACTTGTTCGCCACCACAAGGAGTTGAATGAAAGGGTTCACAATTTTGGACAATGGCAAAGCTTGTGACCCAAACCCTGCGTCGCGTCAAACCCTGTGTCAAGCATGAGGAATACCCGTTTTATAATTGAAAATTGAAGGAACGAGCAATGGAAATTGTGTCTATGAAATTATACATTATGTTATGTACTCTTTCTGTTACAAAAATACATAGGTACAAGTACTTTGGCCCCTCCTTCCCTGTTAATTTTTTTTTGGGTCTACTTGGTTGTGTGTCATCAAATTTGACACAAAAAAAAAAAAAAACAATTATTTTTTCCTGTTTTCAACATTTTCTCCAAAATCCACCAAAAATCGGAATATCGCCATCCTTTTCCCTTCCTTCTTCTTCTTCTTCTTCTTTTTTTTCTCTCCTTCGTTCAACTCAACCCCCCTAAACCCCCTCAACTCTCTTGGACAGTCTCGTCACCAAACCATCTCAATCCATCCTTTTTCTTTCTAATATTTCGACGGCAGGTTAGCTGTTTGTATGTATCAGCACGACAACGCCGCTGTGTTCAAACACCCCTTCCTCACTCGCTCTAAACGAAGATTTCGTTGTAGTGCGAAAAGACAGAACAACAAGTCTGACGGTTGAGATATCCCGTCTGCCTCCACGCAAAGTTAATGCATTTCTCATACCAAAAGCCTCGATTCGTCTGCTCCGCCCATGTTCCTATACGCTGCTAAACGTGTCTAATCACCGCTCTTTCGCCAACAACAAATTCTCAACAATTCATTTTTGACCTCCTATCTCATTTTTTCTTATACCTCTCTCGAAAATCCCACCCCCCCATTACCAAACCTCAAAAAATACATCTTGCCCAACATGGCCAACATCAACGTTAACCCCGATATCACCGACCAGTTCTACCGGTACAAGATGCCCCGCCTTCAAACCAAGATCGAAGGCAAGGGTAATGGTATCAAGACTGTCGTGGTCAACCTGTCGGCCGTCGCCCAGTCTCTGGCTCGTCCCGGTGCTCACCTGATCAAGTACTTTGGTTTCGAGCTTGGAGCCCAGACCAACATTGACCCCCCGGATGACCGCTGGATCATCAACGGTTCGCACGATACCAAGAAGCTGCAGGACCACGTCTACGGTTTCATTGTCAAGTTCGTTCTTTGCAAGAAGTGCAAGAACCCCGAAACCGTTGTCATCATCAAAGACGACCACATCATTCTCGACTGCAAGGCTTGCGGCCGTCGTACTGATGTTGACCTGCGCCTCAAGCTCAGCAGCTTCATCCTTAAGAACCAGCCCAAGAAGGGCAAGAAGGACAAGGCCGAGCGCAAGGCCGCCCGCCGTGCGAAGCAGCAGGCTGCCAATAAGGATGGCACCGGTTCGGGTGCTGAGGACGGCTCCGAGAACGGCTCTGCCGATGCCGAGGGCGCCGAGGGTAACGACGATGCTTACGGCAGTGACAAGGAGTTTGAGAAGATGAAGTCCAATGTTGACGCCGTGACCGAGGATGTCAAGGTCAAGGAGGACGAATGGGCTGTCGACATGAGCGAGGCGGCCGTCAAGGCCCGCCAGGCCCAGCTTCCCACTGAATTCAAGGCCAAGATGACTCTTGGTGATGATGATGATGAGGATGGCGAGGGTGGTGGCAACTCCATCTATGACGAGTTTGGCCAGTGGGTGCTCGACCAGGCCGAGGCCAAAGGCGGTATTGATGCCATCGACTCGGTCGACATTTACATGAAGGCCAAGGAGATGGGTATTGAGAAGAAGCACCGCTTGGTTCTTGTCCTGGCCCAGACCATTTTCAACGAGAACATTGTCGCCCAGATTCCCAAGCGCGCTGCCATGCTTCACCAGCTGATTGGCGAGAGCGAGAAGCACATGAAGGCCCTTCTCGGTGGCACCGAGCGTCTGATTGGTAGCAAGAGCAAGGAAGACCCGGCCATCATCTCGCTGATTGTCAAGGTCCTGCAGCTGTACTACATGAAGGATCTGATTTCCGAGGAGGTCGTGACCAAGTGGGGTACCAAGGCATCAAAGAAGTACATTGACCTGCCCACTTCCAAGAAGGTGCGCAAGGCTGCCGAGCCGTTCCTGACTTGGCTGGCCGAGGCCGAGTCGGAGTCGGAGTCTGAGGAGGGTGACGAGGAGGAAGAGGACGACGAGTAAAGAAATGGTATTTTTTTCATAGTCACAGTTGTGTGGATGACATACAGAGTGTTGTTCTTGGTGACAAGAGAACAACACCTATTGTCATTTTTGCTGCTATTTTGAGCTACATGTTTTCTCACAAGTCAATCTCACCTTTATTGTATCACTTCCACTTCTGCTTCGCCTGCAAATCGCCACTCTTATCATATAGTTTCCATGAACATGAAAATTTCTTGTTATTTATTTCTGATTTATTTGATATCAATTGTCTGTCCAACTTGTGATGTTTGTATCAATAGAATAATGCATCGTAGAGACAAAGCCCTGTCTATCCACACCTTACACACACCACACCACATATGTCCGAGACTCCAACTCAGCCAACCACGCCCGTACTCTCCAGTACGACGACAACGACTCCTCGTTGGCGTAATCTTCCTACCGTTGCCCTGCCTCGGCTTCCCTGTGCCGCGAGGGGCGTCGCCGTCGCCCATAACTCTTGGTTACACTCTTGAGTTCCTCGTACTTCTCCTCCGCCTTCTCCTTTTCTGTCTGTGGAGCGCGGGGTGTGGGGCCGTGACCGCTGTGTTTCTTCTCTGTGCCGTGCCGTTGATGGGGATTACCCGCAGATCGGTCCTAGTGATGGTGCGAGCGGGAATGCGAGTGCCGGTTGTGGTGGTGGTGTCGGTGGTGGTGTCGATGGTGATGATGGTGGTGCCGGCACTGGCTTTTGTCGCGAGACCTGGATCTGCTTCGTGTTGGCGTTCTAGCCCTGCTCTTCCGCTCCCGCTGGTCATCTTCCTTGAGCACAGCTTCAGTTTCTCCATTCTTTCCGGCATCCTCATCTTTTGCAGGCTTTCCCTGTAGCTTTTCCTCTTTGATGCTGACTACCTTTCGAGTAACGTCCTCTTTGGCGCTCACGTCTTTGTCCCAGTTCCAGGCCCCTGGTATAGGCATGCCGTTAAGGGCTTTATCCTCCCGTACTTTCTCTGACTTCTTCTGGTCTGGGGAAACGGATCTTGAGCCGGATGAAGAGCTGGAATAGCCATCACTATCCGAATCATCTGAGAAAAATGCCCTATGGCGAAGGCGCGCTCCCTTGAGCTTGGACTCAACAATCTTGCAAAACCGCTCTCGGGAATCATGGCTCTGGTGGTGGTAACATATATGACAACGACAGTGCTTTCCCCGATAGCTGCTCGAGGTTTTGTGCTTCTTGCTCTTTTCCCGTTTGTGGCGATCTTCATGGTCATGACGACAG
This sequence comes from Thielaviopsis punctulata, assembly GCA_036034705.1. NCBI lineage: Eukaryota > Fungi > Ascomycota > Sordariomycetes > Microascales > Ceratocystidaceae > Thielaviopsis > Thielaviopsis punctulata. Next base: position 685,107 of record CM069897.1, read on the forward strand.
GAAGAGCAAGACCTTCGGTGGCGGCGCGAGTAAGAATGGTCTGAATTATCAGCAGAGTTTGAGGCTTCTGAGTGAGGTTCACTGGCTGTTTTTTCGAATTAGCCATTGATTTTATTCGATGAAAGGTGATATTGTCCGAAACGTTGCTTACCACTTAACCTGGCTCGACGAACTCTAGACACTGAGCGCGAAACAGAGCGGCGGTGACTACTGTAGTAGTATTGGTCAGGGTTTCTAACATGCCAATGGTGAGAAGAAGTTTGGCTGCTAGTAGAGTGACCATTACTCGAGTCACGACTACTCGAATAACGGCTGCTAGAATGGCAGCTACTTGAGTAACCAGAGCAATGGCACCTGCCGCGATGTGAGCCTCGACTGCAGTCGCTTTCACGAGAGGTGTCTTGATTGGTTAACAACTGCTTAAATCAAGCCTTTGAAACATGGACTCACCTCTTTTTCTATGACGTCGCGACGATGTAGACTTATCATATTCCACTTCATATTCTAACTCGGTGGAAGAGCTTCTCTTGTGGTAGCGACTGTGATAGCTTTTACTCGAGTGCTTGTGTCTGGATCTCCCTCTCTGTCGAAATTTTAGTATAAATTTTGTCTAGAACTGAGCACAGCCAACATACCTTCTCCATTTCCTCAGACTCAGACAAATCCTGATTTTCGGACTCTGCCACTTTGACAAGCTCTTCACTCTTGTTCTTTGCAGACGTATTCCCGATCGATCCTTTTGCCAGAGCCGGATCCAAGCCACCATAATAAACCCGCAGTATATTGCGGGAGCCGTCAAAATGTGAGTTGGCCGGGGGGTCACCCTTGGACTCCAAGCAGTGTTCCACAAAAACTTCGCGCTCGTTAGGCCTCTGGATGTGGTGCCTACAGAAGCTATCAGCCCTCTCCGCATCTCCAGATTGTGCCTGCTTTGGCATAGGGGCTTTTGTCTTTGTCGTTGGTGGTTGAGGTGCCATTTCAGGGTTCTTGGGAGCTTTAAAGTCGGGAGGTGAAGAACGAATGATGCTCCCAGTTACGGTTTTGGTTAAATGCTCTAAGAATAACTGTTGTTAGATATAATAGTTACATATTTACAACATACATGGAACTTACTGTTTGCATCAGCTTCAGGGTCATTGGACACAAACAAGGCTTTTTCATCTTGTTTGTGTGCAGGTTTATCATCATATTTACTGCGGGCTCCATCATTTTCAGATGAAACTTTAGGGTTGGTGGGGTAGTGAAGCTCGCCCGAAAAGAACTCACGGACCTGTTCCAGCTGAGCGCCCTCTGCAAAGTGGGCTCTCTTTGGAGTTGAGTTTCCGGAGCTCTGTCCACTGCTTGACGATACTTCTAAGCTGTGGGACTCATCCCGGTGCAATGCAGATTTTTTAATACCCATTGTGATGAGGTATGAGTGGAATATATAATTTCCTTCCGTCGCTAGAATCTAAAGAGTTAGTTTAGTTGACTTCATTATCTTTGTGTTACCTTGACACTGGATACAGTGCAACACGTACCTTTGGTTCAGAGAAACAAAATTTGAAAATGTGGAGAGTTATGAAATGAACAGATGAAAATAGATTCGACAAACTTTTACTTCTCAGTGAACAGAAGAAGCGAAGAAAGTTTGGATTGAGGGCAGAATGCTGGCATATAAATATGTCTTGTCTGAGAAAGTCCAGACACTTTACGAGAACTCTTGATCGACATTGGCGGCCTCGCTTTTTGCTTGAATTTTCTTATTGTCATCGAAAAAAAAGTCGTATTTGAAACTTTATCATGATTTGGAAAGCACGAAAAGTGCGTTTCTACCACATTGAGCTCGTATCAAGTGTATCGTGGATGCCAAAAGCAAGAGCGGAAAGAAGCAGGTGAGTACAGGAAGGTTCCAAATTCGACAAGGCGCAGTACCCATGCAGTTTGATATAATTCACTGAGACCTACATAAAGCTTACTGATGAGTAGCACAGGTAGAGTTTCGTCTTCAATTCAGGCTAAGATATATATACGCGAACAAACATTATTCAATTTCTGAGAAGCAAACACAAAGAGCAATGGAGCCACATTAATGATAACCGCGCCGTTTGAAACGACGAAGAATGCAAGAAGTAAGTCCGTTGGACTTTTTTACATGCTTCAGTAGATACACATGCTTCGGCGTTTTCACTGTCGAGATATACTCAAAAGACCACTCAGAACTAGCATCTGAATCATCGCCACTGTCATCGCTAGAATCAAGGCTTGGTGAGTCGTCGTTCGAGGAAGTTGAAACCGCGGAATTATTGTCGCTTAGCGAACCACAGCTCGAACTCTTGTCACTCGTAAATCCAGAATCGTTCAAAAATTCATAACTCGAAAAGGCATAGCTCGAAGAGCTATCATTTGAAAACTCATCACTCGAAGAGCAATCGTCATCAGAAGAGTTACCATCACTTGAAGAATTGCAGTCAGAAAAGTTATGACCTGAAGACTCTTCAGTCGAAGAATTATCTTCATTCCAAGCACCACGTGCATAAGGACATTCATCATGAGAGATATCTTCTTCAGAGGATTCATCGTCGCTAAATGATGATACTGGATCAGAAAGGTTTTCATCGTCACAAAGTGTCTCCTCACCGGAAGAACTTTCGCCACCATCAAAGTCCTGCTCACTTAATGCTTGATCCTCGTCCCGAGTTTCATCATCTTGGCCATCGTTTTCTTGCCGATCGCTTGAGCTTGGATCGCTCTCCCAGCCGTCGCTCCAAACATCCGTTTTTCCATTGCTTTGTTCTGGCTTTTCGACAGGGTCATCGTCCTCTTGAGCCGAAAGCCTTGATTCGGAGCCCTCGTCAACAAGGTTTTGCGCCTTGCAAAAAGAGTCCGTAAGTTCAATATCGGCAAGTGGAAAATCTAGTTTGATATTGTCAGTGACACTGAACAACTTAAGTTCTGGTGTTATCATACTTTGCGTAATGAAAGATGCGCGCAGGCCATAAAAGTCTTGCATTACAGTAGGCCTTGCAGGGTGTAGCGCATCAAGCGGTACCATCGCCTCTTCAGTGGTGGTAGTAGCTTTCCTGTTTCCAAAAGAACACTGGAGACGCTGCAGAAATGTCGGTCGGTTTATTTCGAGAGCAGTTGGGAATGCTTGATCTGTTTGATCCTCAACAGTTGTTGCTGTTGCTGTTGGTGGATCTGTTACCGAAGATATTTTGATTGAGCATCTGTGACGTGATAGGAAGCTTAGGGCACTTGGGGAATCTGAGGTCTTGAGTAAGCTCCTAGAAGGTCCAGTCATAAGCCTGTGACCGAGAGACAAAGCCTTTTCGCAAAAAGACCATAATCCTTGACGTCCATTGTGAGCTTTGATGCTGTTTTGTGTGACTCCAATATCTTCATGCGGCTTTTTTGACGCTTTTGATGAAAGTATAATCCGGTTGTTGTGACTCTCCGAAAGAGCTGAGTGTCTGCCCGGTCGGAGTTGAAATTCTTTTTTACGAACCCGAAAACTGTAACGGGAACGAATCGTAGAACGCCGATTTCCATACAAAGATTGAATGGTTGAATAACCTTTATAAGCACGGAGTTGGCTGCAGGGGGGCCGCAGAGAACTTTTGCGATATGTTGAAGCAGGACTGAGTTTCGACATCCGTCCACAAGTCCTTTGCTGACATCTCGGCCCTTGAAGTGGCCTGTGTTTCTGGAGAGTTGAGATAACAGTAGACTGACTGGCTACAGAAACTTCAGCCAAAGGTGGCGTTTTTGAGATGCTTTTTCGGTACTGTATCACACAAGTCAGTAAAATCTGTCGTCTCAAACTTGAATGCAACTCACCCCGTGTTTAACCGGACTTCCAGATTTGTTTTCCGGGGCTACATGGTGGTTAACAACCCGACTGTCGTCGCCTATCCACGCCCCGGCCGAAGCCTCTGAAGGAGACATAAGAAAGGCTTTTATCAAGATGATACTATCTTGAATGATTGCGCTGTGCAACTATCCGTTAGTCTATGCTATGCGTCCTTGAGGAAATACAAATGCAGCATAGTTACATACTAACAAAGTAGAAAAGCAAGGGCACAATATGGTGTGTAACTGTTGGATTCAAAGGAACTTGTGAGCCCAAACGAGTGAACGGTAACAAAAGAAAAAGGACAGTTTTTGTAAACATAGATATTCTCTCGGCTTTAGTAGAGAAACACTGATGGACGAGCAGGAGGTGCGTTGTTTAAGAGGAATAAAAAGAAAACACCCAACGACAAGTATAAGAATATCTAACAGACGTAAAGCTGTAAAGTGAAGACTCAGCAATCGGAAAACAACCGTGAAGTTTGATTCTGGGCAAGTACACTCAATACGAGCTGCATGAGAGTTTGGAAGGCACAAGGAATACGATGCTAAAAAGCCAAATTTTTTCTGGATGCTTATGAAAGGGCATGGGTGATAGATAGCACAAGCGAAAGAGCAATGATATGGAAACTACCTAAAGTATAGAAGACTCTACACCAATCGAGATCACTCAAAGCTTCGCTGCAGCTTCCCGTTCCATACGGGCCCACTTGCGATTCAAGCGGACATTCTGCAGGAACCCGTACATGGCCATGAGCAAACCGAGAGGTGGCAAAGCGATAAGCGAATACGTCCACCAGGTGGGGCTACTCGCTTTGAGCTTCGTGATTACTCCATCAATCTTCTTTTCCAAATCATCACGTGTCCCATCGTTCCAAAGGACAACCCCGCGATCTTCTCCGCGCGCAGCACACCGCTCTGCTTTGATGCGGACATCACCTTGACTTCGTACTCTATTCTCTGCATCCTCGCGTGACAAGTGCGCATCTCTGTCCATGAGACGCTTCATTTGAACCTCTGGGTCCGTCACGGCAACTACCATGACTGTACCACACAGCTGATCAAGCCCTGACTCAAACAAAAGTGGTACGTCCAAGATAACAGCCCAGTGTCCACTAACGTAGCTCCAGAACATGGCTCGGTACATTTCCTTCCGAACAGCAGGGTGCACGATGTTGTTGAGCACGCTGCGATCGCGCTTGCGCTCTTCGGAGTTACCAAACACCCGCTTTCCCAAAGCAGGTCGATTCAGCGGACGCCCTTTGCCATTAGGGCCATTTTCGGGCACGCTCTCTGACACAGGCACAAGCAAGTCGGGAGTTGTAGGGCCGAAATGTTTGATGATTGCAATGTAGCCAGCAGTTCCTGGCTCCACGACTTTTCGCGCCAAGATATCGGCATCGATTATCGGGATGGAGTAGGGTGGCTTCGATAGGATAGAAGAAACGGTCGATTTGCCGGTGGCAATTGAGCCAGTAAGACCGATGAGAAGCATAGTAACGGATAACCGGGATACAGCAAGATGGAAAAGAATCAAGTAGTTGAACTGGTGCAAAGCCTTGCGATGGAATATATCACCATGAGATTGCCGAGGGTTAAATTTCAATTAAAATAAATAAATAAATAAATAAAATACCTTGAGCTATTCATGCGGCATTAATGCAGGGATTATGGTGGGTCGAAAGCTTTGCTTACGGGACAAGCCCATCCAGCTTCATCTCCACAAAGGTCCAAAATTTGGTGATTTGATGGAGAGAACTCGAATGAGAGTTTTTGATATCCTGTCTACGCGTAGCTTTAGGCTACATACGACAGCTTTTTTAAACTGAACCCATATATACTGCGCACTTAAACAAACGCATACGTTCCTATCAATGAGACCCATAACGTGCATGTTCCCGGTTCAGAGATAATACAGACACACAATATAAATTGTTATGAATTTTACTTTTTTCCTGGTTCTTTTTTGTTTTCTTCAACCCGTGCATGGTTTGTCTTTGTGTATAAAGCCTTCTTATCCCTCTGTTTCCCCTATTACACCCCATACTTGTTATCTAAGTATCACGGGCTTTTCTTATCCAGTGTTTTGATATCTATATATCTGCCGATCAGTGGTCTTAAAGATAGATAGAATTCTATATGCATACAGAGTTCTCTTAAAGCTTTAGCATCTGAGGGGTTGTTATCAATTTCTAGGGCTAGCCTTGTTGTCTACTTATGTATCTTGTTGTTCTTCTTGTTCACCCTCTCCATGTACCATACTCCTCCACTACTGTACTAGTAGAATGATGCGCGTTACATATTCTTCAACTTCTGTATTGATTCGATTCACCTACTTTTGCTCTTTACCTGATTCTCTTCATATTGGAAACCTCGAGCAAATTCTCTGTACGCATGCTCATAGCTCTTGAGTACGTGAATTTAACAATGTTTTCTATTCGCAAGTGACGATTAAGAAAAGAATCATTAGTGTATTGATTGAGTCCGTGAGATACCTCCATCAGGTTGGAATAAAGGGGCAAAAGGTTCAATGTGAATATCAGCGATTCCGCCATAATACAAGACCTGCAAACCGAAGCTTAAGACACAACTTTCTGGATGTTGTTCTACTTGCCAGAAGGCAGCTGGCACCATCCATTCACACCATTAGGAGGCTGCAGCAGGGCTGCCATACCATTCTTGTACTGGATTCTGAGGTTGGAAGAGTCCTTGTGATCATGGCCATCGAAGTAGACGGCTCCGTTCTGCTGAATGACGCCGTTTCCGTCGTCGGTATTCCAGCTCCACGCAGGAGGGTTGGTCTCCCAGAACTGCCAGGTGATGCCACCAGAGTACTGAATGTAAATTAAAGTAAAGGTTCGAGAGTGGCAAGACGTTTGTATCTATAGATCACCAGAAGGACCCTATATGATATCACACCCATGTAGCAGTACGATATGATGCTGTTGTAGAACACGTTGGAAAAGTCTATTGTACTTCGTAACCCGTATCCCCTACTGTATAACGGCCGTACATTGTCCCTATAGAATGACGGAAGTACATACATAGTTTGACGTAAATGTATTGTACAACAAACGGCAATTTTAGGTTCTGATGCTTAATCCTTGAATCAGGACTGTATACATCTCCTCAACTGATTTCGGCTATGTATCAACTTGATGATGTATCTGGCCAGTTCTACATCATGTATACAGCATACCAAGCTTCTGTACTTGAATTCGTGTCTAAGTACAATTATTTGATGAATACCCCTCCCCTGTTTTTTTTTTTTTTTTTCGAGGTACGATCATGACATTGTTTCTTGCGAACTCTTGAATCACGCTTGTATATAGACTTTCAAAGTAAATCAATGTGCAGATATGACTTACTAGTACATATGTATATGTATATGCATGTATTTGGTACGGTCACAAAGCCTATCCGTAACCGAAATTAAAATACACATAGATGTCCATCATAAGTCCAAAAGAAAACTTCAAGTTGCGCGCAGTATATGGTGTGAATAATTTTGAGTATCATTTTAATGCGGTGAGCAATGCTCAACAACCAAATGCCATATACATATCAAGAAGCTGGTATCGTGATACAAAGCCGCAACTAAGTCTAACCAACCGCCCGTCGCTTGAATCTCAACAAGCAGAAATAGAAAGATAAATATAAAAACCAAAGGGGAGAATAAAACGAAGTAGAAAGGCAACGACGGAACAGAAAAAGAAAATGCCCTGCACTGATAAATGAAGCAATAGCAAAAAGAAGAGGGAAAATGTACACACAGAGAGAGATAGAGCGGGAGAATGAGCGTTGGTGCTTGTAGTCAGAGTCCTCCACCCTCGTCAAAAGTCTTACAGGTCACTTTGTTTGACACGGCAGGATGGAGGACTTAGAGAAGCCTATTCGTACAAAAAGGTCGCGTAGAAAAAGAAAACAAAATAAAACATATATGGTACAGCCGCCATTACAGCGGAATGAGAGAGATTGAAAAGGTAGTGAAGGTCAAGGAAGAGAAAGTGAAGGTGTTTTACAGGTCGCGGGGCGGAGGAGGCTGCTCGGCTTCAGGCAGGAGAGCCTTCTTGGCAATCTATTCAAAACAGTTAGACATCAATTTATTGAAGCATTAGAACAACAATGAAAACTTACCACCCAGGCCGTAGCAAAGCCAGAAACAACACCACCAGCGACAAGCATGGGCTTGAGGCCCTTTGTACTCCGGAACAGAGCACCCGACAGGAAGCCGGCGACAATAGAGTTGGCAGCATCGTGCTTCCCCCGCAGAGCGCCGATACTGGAGTTGAAGCAGTTGTAGATGATGGCGATGACACCAGCAGAGTTACCCAGGAACGGACCCCGCTTGGTAACAGCGTTCAGCACCGAGTTGAGGCGCAGCTTGGGCGGTTGGCCCTCGGACCGGCGCAGGCCCTCCTGCAGACCCCAGGCGCCTCCTAGCGTCAGGAAGCTGAGGTATGTGATACCAGTACCGTAGCACAGGTCGTCGGTAAAGCCGCGCGACGCAATCACCGATTGACCGCCGGGCAGCGAGGCGTCGTCGAGCGTAATGTATTCAAGCGTGTCCTTGTCCAAGCCGGCGAGCGGGTGCAGCAAGGTCGGGTCGGCAAAAGACGAGGGCTTCATAAAGGATTCAACGCCGGTGTTTTGCGTCGGGTCGTAGGCCGGTGTAGAAGGCGCGGTGGCCGGAGCCGCTGCTGGCTGCGCCGGCATGTGAGCGGCAACATTCTGGGCCTGGTTCTTGTCCTTGTTACCGCCGGTGATGGTGTCCCATAGTGAAGGCATGGTGGGCAATATGTATTGTGTATATGTGTGTGTGTTGTTGTGGTTGCGCCGGGTTATAGCTGGGACAAAAAAAAAGCGCAATGGAAAATAACGGGCAAAAAATTGGTCGCTTGTGAACTGAAGTGCGGGTTAAGCTCTATCTGGCTTGGGGGTTTACTATTATCGCCCGGAAACTCGTCGTCATTTTGCTGTAGGCTCTAGAGGCTTCCAACAGAAAAAAAATTTGGACGACTTGGAGCGCCGAACGCCACACCGAAGAACGCCTCACCTGTTAGATCCATTCTTTGTTCTCCATTTTATGGGTGACTAAGCACTGAGGCCCCACTCTCAGCGCCCCAGTGAAAATCTTTGTCCCCACTCGAGGCAGTATAAATTCAGCGCGACGCAGCCTTTTCCAGAATTTTTCTTTTCTTTCCCTTTTTTCCTCATCATCAGTACGGGAGATTTTCTACACCGTCAAGTGAGGAAAATCAACTGTCACATGGCGGCTCCGCTACGGCGGCTTGCTGAGGGTTGTCTTTTTCGATGGATTTCCTTCCGTTCCCGGCCCCCTTGAGAAACGATTTTTCGAACACCGACCTATCAGCCATTGACGTCTGGTCTACCAGGTTCTTGACTGTGGGGTGGTCGCAACATTCCATCTTGACAAGCTTAATTTTGGCTTGAGTGCGACAGCATTACTTCAAGATATTTCTATCTACATCTCATGTTGTAACGTTGGCCGTTTAGCATTAGCCTAATATATTTTTTCTCACGTTTTCTTGCTTTCCCAATATTTGCGCCAAGATGAATCTATTGTAAATGCCATTACGTCTTGAATGTATGTATATACATATTTATCAAACCCCGTACCTAACCAACCTTGATCTAGCAAAAATGCTTTCCATCGCATGTATCATCCCGTTCAGTATTCTTTTTAGATCTCCCGATATAAATGACGAACGGTTAAACCCGGCCGTCACCCGTCGATGTATTTGACGTAATGGGCTGTGTCTGCTGCTCCGTTTGCTGTGTTACCTGCTCCGTTTGCAGCGTTTCTTGCTCGCGACGAAATTCCTCTCTCAAGCGCTCACGCTCCTGCTCTTGACGTTGACGTCTAGCGTCTCTCTCACGCTCCCTCTGCGCTGCTGACTGATGGACGACGCCCCAAAAGATACGATATTCAATTGCGACTGCTACAACCGCAATGGTGCACACCACAGCTTGGATCTTGTATGTGACGCGCAAGTATTTCAGGCCGTCGCAGCGTGTGGTAATAGTATTGTAGATTTTGGAGCATATTTGGGATGAAGCGGTGCCGCAGGTGCTGGTGAAGAGCTTTGTTGCCGACGCCGACATGGTGGAGTTCATTTCGGGGTTTATGATGGCATTTGACATCAAAGACCAAGCGTCAGCTTCGGTGGCGATTGCGCATTCAATGTCATTTGTGCTATGATTAAACAGCTGCAGGCAGAGTCAATGCATTAGTTTGCTGACGAGTGAAGCCAAAATTAAATTGATCAACTTACCGCCCCGGTGACGATGGCACAAATGGCTGCAAAATTTTGCAAAATCAGAGAAACCGAAAACGGAATGTTCTCGTCAGCCATGGAAAGGTAACTGTATACTGAAAATACAACCCCAAATGTCCCGGACATCAGTCCGCAAATAACAAGATCAGCGACGCCGCTCGACAGCGTGCTGATAGCGTAGGTCAAGCTTAGACCCACAGAGGCGAGGGAGACAAGCGCCTGTACAGGTGTGTTAGTTGTCAACATCTGTGCAACCATTGACTTTAGACTCGAAGTTAATACGGATGTTGCAGTTATGATAGTTCGTACCTCTATGATTAGAAGGAGCACCAGAAACTTCCAATATATCTGGGTCCATCGGCGGAAGAGGCGTAAAACATTGGTGATGCAGATGAGAGCCCTCATTTTTGATGCAAGGACGTGGTTTATTTGTCGTGAGATGATAGTTGGGAATGCCGTGATGCTATAATGCAACGAGATGAAAGTTTAGCTGAATGAGTGGGGAAAAAAAATTAAACAGGTTGAAAAAGCTTGAGAGACGAGTGCTTCCACATTTGGTTGTTTAAGTATCGTGTAAACAAGATGGTTTCCTAATCAGGTAAACACACACTATTTTGTGTTCCAAAGACGGAAATTTAACAACACATTGAAAAAAAAAAAA
>CM069897.1:711401-742301 GCA_036034705.1 Thielaviopsis punctulata
CTGCCCAGTAACCAATCTGGCACCTTTTTAGCCCGCGTGAGGCATATCCCCAGGTGTAAAATAAATAAATCAATCAAATCTATACATACATAGAGAGGAGAGGAGAGGAGAGGAGAGAAGAGGAGAGGAGAGGAGAGGAGAGGAGAGAAGAGGAGAGGAGGGGGGGAGAGAGAGAGAGAAGGGGGGTGAGAAGCAGGACGAACTGTCCAGTGTAAAAGTATTGTAAGTTGCATATCATACAAGTGCAATGCGCCGCATCTGAATATGTATGTACTAGGTTACCCCTTCACTTCTGTGTTCCCAAACAGCCAGCTTTACCTTAACGGTAACTTCAACCCACCAACTGTGATTTCGCCAGCAATCTTCATGAATATTCTCGAGTTATTGAAAAGTGACACCCCCAAGTCATGGGCTCAATCGTACAAACCAAGAACGATACGCTAATTCGGTGATACAGGTTAGGCTCTATCAGATGCAAATAACAAGCCCCCTTGTCAGGCTCTAAGACATAAGTCAGGATTTTGGCCTTGATCCGGCCTAGGCAAAGTCCTAACTAGGTTGCACAAGTAGTACAAATTGGCATAAAAGATAAACATGTTGGTCGGGACATGTATGTACTACAATAGATCAACTAACCCAACCCCAACCCCGACGATACCAACTAAGAGTCAGGGCCCGCCACTCGTCCAACTGAGCATAGCCAGACTTTCCTCCACACTTGCAAGTGAAGGCCTCTTCAGTGCTTGTTGGCCGAATACATTCTGCTCAAGAGCCCCGCAAGCTTTTGCGGTCACATAGTCTTTTGCATGTTGAAAATTCACTTCCCAGAACGCCGACAGAGCTTCTAGCGCGCCGTGGTGCTGTACTTCAACATCGCACCCCCCTGTAAGCCAATCAATACTACGGCTGTTAGCGCCGCACACCCCAGCATCCAAGTGATCAAACCTGCAGTCGTTGCTACTATCACGGCTTGTGCGAAGAAAATCACCCATCACTGTAATGCAACGCCGTATACTGGCCCATTCGGGAGCCCCCAATGTACACCTCCTAATCAGATCGCGCAACTCGAGAGGTGTGTATCTAAATCTCCCGAATTCAAGTAAACTCGACTTGCACTGCACGCCTCTGCTCAAAAATTGCTGCATATGAGCACTCCCACACTCGCAGTCAGCAACTGTGCCATCTTGACTATCTGCTGGTGCTTCCACCGGCTCAGCAAAAATGTCAAGCCCGGAAAATGTAGCAGCACGCATGCGCGGCTGCTCTTCGAATATGCACCAGAGCATCTTGCCCAACAGGAAAACCATGGCGGCTTCTTTTTCGCGGGCCGAGAGCAGCGCCCAGTCGTGGTTGGTGTCGGGCATCTGACCTCTTTCTGTCACTGGCAGCAAAGAAGATAGCAGTGTCTGGGCCTGTACGCGTGCGCTGGCCAGCCGGTCGCTTTTGGTACTGCCATCAGTACTCGTATCCAGCGTGCGCAGGTGTTTGAGAAAAACCAGCTCGGGCGGCAGCCACGACACCCATGTTCCCTTGCACTCCATGTCAATGAGCACGAGATTCCCTGAGGCATCGAGCACAATATTCTCCGGCTTCATGTCCGGGTAGTATGCCATGGTTGACTGCTGCACATGGCGAATTGCTGCGACCAGTTGGCGCGCCCACTGCACTTTGAGCTCCAGTGGCAGCGACGGACCCCTAGGGTTTTGATTTGCTTGGTGCAGCTTTGTGGCAAGGTCCCCTCCAGTGTGATATGTAAGAAGAAATCCACGCACTGTGCGCCCGCCAAACGAAGAATTCTTGGTCACTATGAACGGCGGAGCAGCCAGCACGTTGGGGTGCGGTCCTAGTTGGAGCAAGTGAGCCAGCTCGCGGTACAGCGCTGGCACATCAGTGTCCAGCACAGCCGTCTTGAAGATGAAGCGCTGTGCCGTGCCTATGCTGACCAGAAACGCGTTTGTCTGTATAACACGCACCAGCTGCAGCGCCTGGGCGTCCACGTACTGCGGTCCACCACCGGTTGGCAGTATGCCATCCTGGAGTAGTCTGGAGGGCGTTTTCCAGCACAGCTCCAACTGCTGGTTGTACGCCCAGGCAATCTGAAAGTCCTCGACACGCAGCGCCACTCGCTCAATGCTAATGGCCGAGCCAAACGGTACATCGCTTAGGTACTTGCGCTGGAATCCTGGATCCTGACGGGCCCAGTAGTCGATGCCGTTGAGAATGTGCTGCGCAAAGGCTGATTTGACAGCCGGCATCCGTGCTGCGGTGCTTAGATCACGCTGCAGTAGAGCCAGAGCTCTCTCGGTGGCCGGTGAGTATGCCGTGTCCTGGATGGAAATGACAATGCCTCTGGGCGGTGCATCTATTGCAAACTCTGGCACAGCACTGAGAGACGTATAGGGGATGTGTTCACGAAAAAAGATCCACTTGGGTGCATGGTCGGCAACAGACTCGGCTCTGTTCTTAGGGTTAAGGGCAGAGGAGGACCAGTCGGGAGACTGCGATGGGAAGACAGCGCCAAGCTCGCGGTGGAAGCGGACTAGAGGCGTAGTCACAATACGGTGGTTTTGGCGTGTGACCTCCATAAGAAGGAAGAATATGATGGAATAGAGCGAAGCAAAGTGAGCATGATGTATGCCTTTTCAAAGATCGCATGGTGGTTGATCACCAGCCTTCTTTATAGTCTACAACACAAATCTTGCCCTCTTCACGACTCATCGCGCCTTTTCGATCCTGTAGTGGTGAATAAGTCGCCGTGAAAGATGTTCACGACACCCACTGCAGAGGCCTCAGGTATATTGGCAACTTATGAAATTCCTAATTCAATTGATAGGCTGGCCACAGAGCCCTGGCCCTGCAAGCTTCACACCTTATACATAGCACTACTTCCCAAAGCAGACCTCGGTGTCTTGTAATTTACATAATAAAGCCTGTCTTTGACTTATATGTTCCCGATTTGATTGATGCCACCTTCATGCATCATATATATGTCCCCGCTTTATTACTGACCGGCTGCACGAGATTAGAGAAAAGTCTTTTTGCTTCCTGTTCGTTCCCAAACTAGTCAGACCGAAGGTACATTGCAAAAGTCACTTTTGCTCTTGAGAAAAATTGGCTGCAGGAAGTACTTTTATAGTCCGGCAAATACGTATGTACATACATACATACATACTGCATATGCACACGCTTATGGACAGAATAACCTTTTCTTTTCCTCCAGAACCGCCCCCAACATGATGTTAAAGCGCCAATACACAGTCATGCAAATTACACTCCAAAATATCTAAACATGCGCTGCAGTCTGGCCAAATCCATTCACCACCGCTGTCAGCAGCTGGTGCGCAATGGCAGTGTGTGGCGGCAGTCTCAACCCATCATATCCTTCTTGAACTGCATCATCCAGTGATGAAGTGCCCACCTTAAGCGCCATCCGCACTTCATCCAGCGGATACCACTTTGCATCTTCAAGCTCCGGATCGTGGCCCAGATATATCTCTTCGCCACCCGGAAGCGCCTGAGCCATAGCACCAATCATCAGACTTGCCGGATACGGCCACGGCTGCGTCGAGTGCAGCACTACACGGCCCACCCGCACGCCGCTCTCCTCCCACACTTCGCGAATCACTGCATCTTCGACCGACTCGCCTTCTTCGACAAAGCCTGCCAGCGTGCTGTACCATTTGCGTGGGTACCGCTTCTGGCGGCCGAGAAGTACACGCTTGCCATCGGCAGAGAGCACGGCTGCAATCATCACGGGGTCGTAGCGTGGGAAGCAGAGGTTCGACACGCCCATGCGCGTGTGGCAGGTGGCTCGCGAAGTCGGCGTCGAGGCGCCCTGAAGGTCAGTTGGAGGGCACACGCGTTTGTAGCCGGCTTGTACAGAGAGGGTGGAACTGCCACAGCCAGCACAGAATCCGTTGCGGGCATTCCAGTCGAGGAGGGAGCGCGACTGGGCGTAAATAGCGGCTGGTCTGCAAGTTAGAGCCCGATTGAGAAAATTAACAGAAGAAAAAAGATAGACCCACCATCAGTCGCTTTAAGAGCCATGGAGCGTGGGTTCTTCATAAACTCAGCACCACTGCTCTCCACCTTGTCGACAACAGCCTGAGCGGCATTCTCGTACGTCCCTTTAGGCGTAACATCGACTGCAAAACACGGCTGGCCACGGTACTCCTTGTAATCAAAGCCTGCTTCTTTATCCTCCTCTATTCCCAGAAACAGCACCAGCGGCTTGTCTTTGGCAGAGTCAAAAGCTGCAATCTGATCCTTCTCCTGCATCATAAATGGATTGCTACCCGTCAGTGGCGCCACGTCAGCAGTCTTGAACAGCGCAAGATTTCTGGCATCCTTGATAGCAGGCGCCAAGTCCTTGAGCAGGACAAACTGCGTCTCGGGGTGGCCAAAAGCCTTGCTTAGAAAGGCGTAGTCATTGCGCAGAAAGGACAGCCGGTTGACCTTTGTGCCGGAAAAATAGTTGATTAAGCCACGGCCAAAGTGTCGGGACAACATGCAGTCGGGATCGAGAGGCTCAATGAGAGCTGGTGAGAGTGGGTTTGACATTGTGCTTGATGTTTGTTTTTTTGGGGGGAGTGGAGGTTATAAGGTTTCGAGGAAAGGAATGTGGAGCCAAGGGCGGAGCGGAGCTGGTGACGAAATGCCGCAAATCTAGGGTTATTTAACCCACGAGCAAAGCACGGCGAGGCAGTACAGAGTTTTAAACGCACAAATTTATACAGAGTTTTTCGTTCAATGTATTATCGCGGGACCAACTTCTTATAAGCTTTCAACTTATTCAGCTGAACTTCAATTGAGGTCATGAATAACGAATCATTTGGGGGCGTATTACTAATGCATTCCAAGCGCTTCCGTTTGCCTAAAATGGCTTGAGTTAATTGAATCAATATATCTACATCCCGTTCTGTCTTTGATCTTAACTCTTTTTTCTTTACTCCAACAACCAATTTACTGTTTGAAAAATGCGCTCAGCCAGCATTCGTATCCCCTATCGGGATAAATTCCCATCACCGGCCATCCTTCCTCCGACCGCCACCACCATCCCCGCGGCCATTGATGCGCTCGTAAACTTTTTCACCGCCCGTCCACCGCCTAGTTTGCCGCAATCCACCGTTGTTTTATCTGGCGCTGGCCTCAGCGTTGCATCTGGCCTGGCCGACTACCGCGGTGAAAATGGTACGTACAGAGTCAACAAGACATACCGTCCCATCTTCTACAACGAGTTTGTGGCCAACCACGCTGCCCGCAAGCGCTACTGGGCCCGCAGCTTCCTCGGATGGACAAGTTTGCAGAATGCAGCGCCGAACCCAGGGCATTATGCGGTCGGAGATCTTGGCCGCATGGGCTTTGTGAATGCAGTGATTACGCAAAACGTCGACTCGTTCCACCACGAGGCGCACCCACTTCTGCAGACTACGGAGTTGCATGGATATCTAAGGGCTGTCAAATGCATCACATGCAAGTCAGAGTTTCCACGAGACGTGATGCAGGATGATTTGGCTAGGCTAAATCCCATCTGGGCCGAGTTTCTGCGCGAAGCTGTTGCCGAGGGGGAGTTGGCGGTCAAGGACATTTTGAAGGACTCAGGGAAGCTGAGCACGCGCGGCATAAAGTCGAATCCAGACGGAGACATGGAAATCCCAGGAGCTCCGTATCAGACATTTAGATACCCGCCGTGTCCACGGTGTTTGGAGAGCCCAACCAAAGACGCTGACGGCCTGACGCATATCGTCCGTGTTGACGCTGACGGTGCATGGGACCCAGCCAGTACCGGAGGAGTCCTGAAACCAGCGGTTGTACAATTCGGAGAGAACATTAGGGACCACGTCAAGGACACTGCTCAAAGCCACATTGACAATGCTGGGAAGCTTCTTGTTCTGGGCACATCGCTAGCCACGTATTCGGCGTGGCGACTGGCGCGCAGTGCTAAAGAGCGCGGGATGCCAATTGCCATTGTTAATATCGGTGGTGTGCGTGGCGAGGAAATATTCCACGGTGATTTGAACCCTAACCAGCAAGGCGCAGAGGGTGTGAGGGTTGAGCTACCGACTCACATTCTGCTTCCACAATTGGTGGACCGACTATGGGATGAGATTTCACCTGGTAACAAGCGGTCAACAGATGAAGAGCCAGTGAGTGTGAAGCATTCTGGAATGTTTAAAGAAATGATGTCATAGTATATAAGATTTGGGTCTTATGGATAACAATTTAAACCTCGATATTGTCATCTCATGCTGTAAGTTTCAGCAGTTTGATGTGAAGCTGATGCCATGGACCCCTAAGCTAAACATAAGAACTCAAATATGATAAGCTCAATTCAAATTCAAAGCCGGGACGGTGCGACCCGCAAGAATCAACCAGTTTACTGTGTACTATTTACGCAGTATATGTGTATATACACATTGACCTACGTAACCCTGCAATATGTACATACATACAGTATACAGTACGTCAAACGTCAACTTCAAGTCGCTCATGGCAACAGCCGATGTTTACCCGCTCAAGTCCCTGCAGTGCCATCCCACCTCGATATTTCACAACTCTTGACATTTGATCAACAGCGTTTTTACTTTTTGCTGCATTTCAACCTTGACCTAGGAAGCAAACACAAGTCCCCGATCTGGGGTTTTGACGATTGTTCAGTAATAGAAATTTCTCTTTTACTACCTTGTCTATATTCTAACTTCTTTTCTCTCTGTCTATATTTCCATCTTTACCTTTTCTTTTAACACTATACCCTTCTTTTATTTCGTCTTCTTCTAGTGTTTATTTTCTAGTTGCCATGAGTATCGTCAGTCTTTTTTGCCATTCATCATTCATTCTTCGACGTTTCCACCGCGTAAAGGCTGTATTTTTCCTTCTTTAGAGCTTCTTTGGCAATGGCCCCTCTTTCCAAGACAGAGCAGATGGACTCTGTCATTTCCGATCTAACTACCGTATCAAAATGTTCACCTGCGACACTTCGCCTTCTCAACGATCTCCTCCGCGCCGATGATGCTGCATCCAAAACTGTCGTCCGTTCGGCCCGTGCCGAGAAGACGCCGGCATCCCGAACCCGTCCTGCGGCTAATATCCTTGGCATGTCGCCTGGTGACCGCGAACGCTTTGCTACACAAGTAACCAACGTGACCCTCAACGCCCTCAAATCCGCGACACCACCCGCCGCGACCACACAGCCTGATCTCCCGCCGCTTTCCGCCGATGTTCCCATGCGAGATGCCCACGATAAAGAAAACCGTCCACCATTTACACAGGCTCCGCTTTCGGCTAAAAGACCAAAGCCGCTGAACAAAGTAGCCGCTGTGGGCGCTATGGCGGATGCGAAACCCGCCAAGAGTCCACCAGTAGCTCCGCAGACGGGCTGCATGTGTGTTATAGAGTGTGCGCGGGTTGCGCTAGCCGTTTTGCTTGCGGCGCGGCCAGCGGGCGACTCAGGTGTTGAAACGGCTGCCCTTACGTTTATCGGGCGACTTTTATCATTGAATATGTACACAGAAGCGCTAGTAGACCTGCGCTCTTTTAGAAGGCGGCTGGACGTAGTGTTGGCAAAGCTGTCAAAGTCTTCAATAAAACCAGCACCGAAAGATGCGAGTCCTGCAGAAATTCTCACGTTCAGCGGATGTGATATTCCAATGTCATTGAGGCCGCTGGTTGTTACGGCACAACTCCATGCGCTCCGTCTTTTATCCGCAACAAAAACCCCGAAGCTTGTAGAGAGCTCAGTACTACCCTTACGATTTCGAGAAGCAACATCCCCGACACAGATAGTGCATAGCTTGGTTATCAACAACTCTGGCGCAACCGCGGCAAAATACGTGCGACAGCTTGAAGCGACAACAAAAACCATACTGACGCTCTCGCCCAGCTGGTCTTCGAGGGACGATGCCGATGCTACCGACCATACAAAACATGCCATTCCTGTGCGCGCATTCGAAATACAATGCGTTGGATTATTGTCAGCAAGCCTGGTAGTTCAGCACCAGGGCCATGTTTCGGATTACTATCCCAAGGTTTTGGTCCCGCTAAGCAAAGTGTTTGCGGCGTTGAAACGGCGTGGTGAATTTGATTCCGGCGCATATGCCGCATCCTCCAATTATTACAAGCTTATAAAGTCGGAGCTGGAACCAAAGATGGGCACGTGGCCTAGTCCAGAAGATCCGGCTATGATATCAATGCATCTGACACTGGGATCTTTGGCAGCTGTCTCGGGACATGTTTCGGAAGCAGTCGAATGGATTCAAAGTGTACATAATGTAATGAAGGCCGAGGCCGGATCTATCAGATATACATCGGTTTCAACACAGTTGCTTGCAGTCATGCTTAAGGATCCGAGCATTGATCCAAAGACTGTTGAGCTCTCAGCGGCCGTAGTCGAGGGTCTGGACGGAACTGTCAAGGGCGAGATGACGGAACTTGAGCAGCTTACATTAGACCTAAACACACTACGACGACGCGCCATACGATTCCTATCTACATCACGACAAAAAGCAGACCCGATGCTTGTCAACAATCTGGATACGCTGTGTCTGCAGTTTCCTCGATTTGCAGCGCGGTGGCTAGGGAAACGGCCAGGTGACGATGCCTCTCCGAAAGAAAGTGCGCGCTTCGAGCACCGACGACAGCTCTTAATTAATCATGCTGACTCGATACTCGATGGCTGCATCATGATTCTCAAGAAGCAACTCGACAACAACACGCAGGACTGGCCATCACTCAACTCTACGCTCCAGTATTGCGTAGATTTTTTGCAGCGCATGGGAGAGTATCCATCTGCTTGTCAGGAAGAAGAAGGTTTGGCATCAAACCAGTACATCAAGATCTCCGGGCTGTATTTCCTGTTTGCCTCCAAAACGCGCGGAAGCAAGGATAAAAGCGAGCAAGCAAACGGCCTCAAAGCGCTGCGACGCTCCGTCGAGGCACTCAACGGGCGCCCGGCTAATGAAAAGGAAAAGGCCAAGTATACAGCCAAACTGGAGAAGCTTGCCGAGTCGTACAAGCACTTTGGACACGCCAAAGAAGCACGCGCATTGCTGAATAAGTTGTGTCTGGACTTGGCAGAGGACGGTGTTCTTGCAGATGTCACGCAGCTTCTGGAGATCAAGTCGCCATCTGTAGCGTGGAACAAGCATGGAGACGCGCGGATACTGTCACGTGCGCTGACAACGCTAGCCAAGGTGGGATTTGAAGACGACTCGTGGATGGACAGCCTGTCGATGCTGGAAAAGTCAGCGTTGTTGGAGCACCGGCTCCACTTGGTGGGAGAGACGTCACGAGAGGCGCTGGACTGCACGCGGCTGTTTGTCATGAAGCTTATGGACATTTACGATGCGGAAAAGTGCCACTTTCGACATCTGCGCAGTCTCGTCACGCTCTGTGAGCAAATGTTTGCGCACGGCGAGGACTGCAATGAGATCTTTGCCTATGTGGTGGAATCTCGACACCGTCTAGATCGTGACGGCTTCGGAGTTGACGAGAAACTGGAGCCGTATCTTGCCGAAACGTGGGCAAATTTCCGGTCAATCCAGATGCTGCGAAACCCAGACAACAAGGAAAACAGCTTTGCTGAGGCACTTGCCGGGTGGCGGGCGGCTGTGACATGGGCTATGTCGCAGAGCGGGTCGCTGGAGGATGTCATGGGCAATCCAGATGGGCTTCTGAGGCATTTGGGGGCCTTGCGAGAGTATGCGGCCATGAAGGGTGATGACAAGACACTGACCCAAGTGCTGGAGCTGTCGCGGGACATCTGTATTGCCATGGCGTCTAGCCCGGGGAATGTACTGCTCTATGAGAGTATGTTGGGCACCCATTTTCTAGACGTTGGTGATCATTTCAGGGCGGCAGCCATCTTCTCTAGACAGCCGCAGCAGCTGAACGAGGCTGAAGACGGACCAAAGGATGGCCATGTGGCGTATTGCTTGGCTTCCGCAAACTACGATGTTCAGAGAGGGGACTACGAGCAAGCGTGAGTTTCTCCTTATTTCTCACTATTTTATACTAACTTTGGTAGGCAACGCAATCTCAACATGGCCCGCTGTATCTTTGAAACCAACAAATCCTCCATTCCGGCAACGACCCGCGTCAAGTTCACATCTGAAGCGAGCCATCTATACTCAGTCATAGCCTTACACCATGGTGACTCTGCACAGGCTTTAGAGTACGCTCGCACATCAGTCAAGATCATCTACCAGCTGTGGTCTCGCTTCGAGCAGTTTAAGGCCGAAGATACAGGCGATATCACAGCTGAATCTACAGAAGAGCTCGGCTCTCGCATTCAAGGCCACGGCGCCGAGTTTTGGAGCTTGACGCCGCCCATGATTCGCTACCTTCAGCGCGCGTCGGCTGTGTACATGTATCTCGGCTCTTTTGCAGACACGCAGTACTATGCTGAGCAGGCATATCGAGTAGCAAGCAGCACAGGCTCAGCGCGGTATCAAGCCCAGGCTGCGTGCTGGGCGGCCTCTGTACTGGTCAAGGGCGACAATGCCGCTGATGCACAAAAGTACATTGATATTGTACAAGAGTATCTCAAGGAAACGGAGCCCCGTGTCAACTCGGTGTCACTGGCGTGTCAACTGGCAAGCATGTTCCGCAGCATGGACAAGACGGACGAGGAAGTAGCCATGATTGAACTAGCCAACGATCACATGAGCGCTGTTGGTGTAGGAGACGAGGATACAGAGATGCTGGGATACATGCAGGACCTGGAGCTCAAGGCGCAGCTACAGCGGGAGAATCGCGAAGAACAAACGCGTGAGAAAGAACGCCGCGAAAAGGAGCGCGCAGGTCGTGATGAAAAGGAGAAGGACAAGGCCCGGTCACGTGCCACCGGGTCAACACAGGCTACCCGCGCCAAGTCTGTGGCGACAGTTGTGGCAAAGGCTCCAGTGAGGAAACAGGCAGCTATGGCTGTTATGCGCCGACCAAAACCTGCTGTACCAGTCGTCAAGCCCATCACGCCCCCAACGCAGACTGATCCGGTGGCTCCACATGTGCTCAAGAGCAAGACCTCGGTGATTCTCTCGCAAGGGCTAGCGCTGATCAACCAGAAAGACTACGTCGGGGCATATGAGATTCTGCAAAAGGCCGGATCAATCGCTCTGGAGACGCCGTCTTTGGTCGAGCGGGACGTCGCCTGTGCCATGTGTCTGGTGGGTCGCGCACTGGAGAAGATGGTTCGCGACCCTGTGTACTCTGTTGTCCAAGACTCGACACTCTCGTTTCCGGCCATTTGCACTGTCAAGGCCTCCGATGTCATTGCTATGGACCTGGACGACCCCGAGCCGGCACGTGATGTGCCGCAGCCTGCAGCCCGAAACGGCGAGGTGTCGTTTGTGGAGGATTTACGGGAGGCGCAGACTCTTCTGGGGCGGGCGAACGCAGTAGCAGCGAAATGCGGTGACTCGAGTACAGTGTACCGCGTGTCGTCGCTGCTGCAGACGGCGCTCATCTTCCTGTCAGCTACAACGGTAAACAGCGGGGTTGTGGCGCATCCGGCGTATACCTCGTCGACAGTAGAGTATGCGCGAAATATAGTATGGAAGAGAGAGCGGGATGCGGCGACCTGTTCATTTTCACTACTGACAGAGTGGCCGCCAGTCTTTGGGGAGGAAGAATCGTCCGCAAAGACGTCTGCTCTGGACGGTTTCGGAGACATTGGCCGTTTCCAGGCCGACTACGTGGACATTCTGCCGCCCGAGTGGAGTGCGATTTCACTGGCGCTGAGCGAGAACAAGAGTGACCTGTGCATCACCAAGCTTCAGGCCGGCCACACTCCGTTTATGCTACGTCTTCCGCTGGAACGCGCCACCTCGCGTGAAATTGACGTTAATGTGTTCAACTTTGCGCAAGGCCGCGCCGAGCTTCTCGAGATCATTGGCCAGTGCAACGATTCATGCCACAACGCTAAGAAAATGACAGACCGCGAGGCGCGCGCGGAATGGCGCCGTGAGCGCGAAGCCATTGACGAGCGCCTGGAGGGCCTGCTGGCCAACATTGAACACCTCTGGCTCGGCGGCTTCCGCGGAATCTTTTCACAGCACCGCCGCCGCAATGACTTGCTGGCAAAGTTCCAGCGTAGTTTCCAGGATGTCCTGGACAAGCACCTGCCGTCGCGCCGCAAGGGGCCACCGCCGGTAACTTTGGATCCGCGGATCCTAGACTTGTTTGTGGGCCTTGGCGATCCGGCAGACCATGCGGCTACGGAGTCCCAGCAGTATGACATTGATGAGGCGCTCACCGACTTACTGTACTTTGTGGTGGACATTTTGCAGTTCCATGGTGAGCGCAACGCGTATGATGAAATCGACTTTGACGCCATGATTATCGACACTATGGATGCCCTGGTGGCCTACCACCACGCGGCCGGCACGCGCAAGAAGCTAGATATTCCGCGCAATGCACACACGATTCTCGTGCTGGACAAGGACCTGATTCCGTTTCCGTGGGAGTCGCTGCCGTGCATGGAGGTCCAAGCGGTCTCGCGCGTGCCCAGTCTGGCATACCTGCGCCGCGCTATTCTTGAACAGCGGCCCGCCTCGGCCTCGGCCTCAGCCCCTGGATCCACTGACAACCGGCCAGGCCACCACGTGAAGCATTCTAGCGGCACGTACATGCTAAACCCTGGTGGTGACCTCCCCAACACCCAGGCGCGCTTTGAAAAGGCCATGAAGTGCCTACCACCCACCTGGGCGGCTCACGTGACCACATCGCCCAGCGAGCCCGTCTTTGAAGAAGCGCTGACGCAAACGGACGTGCTCGTGTACATGGGCCACGGCTCGGGTGCGCAATACATTCGCAGCAAGACGGTGCGCCGGCTGCCCAAGCTGCGCGCCACGGCGTTGCTGATTGGCTGTTCCTCGGCGCGACTGACGCCCGCCGGCGCCTTTGAGCACCACGGCGCGCCGCGCAACTACCTGCTGGCGGGCAGCCCAGCGGTGGTGGGCATGCTGTGGGATGTGACGGACCGCGAAATCGACCGGTACGCGGCAGCGCTGATGGAGTCGTGGGGCCTGTTAGAGGCGGGCACGTTTGGCGAGGAATTTTTCCGCGATGCACATGCAAAGGGGCCACGCAGGCGGTATCGCGAACGCGGGTTTGTGCAGGGGAAAATGTCGCTGGTGGAGGCGGTGGTGGAGGCGCGCAAGGCGTGTACGTTTCGATATATGACGGGAGCAACAGTGGTTGTGTATGGGATTCCGGTGTATGTAGAGCGGGAGGAGGGAGTAAGTGTGTAGTGAATACAGGGGGCTTTTACTTTATTTTCTCTTCTCTTTTTTTATTATTATTCTTTCTGAGTGAGAAGAAGATCTCCAAATTGTCAGACCGCATAGACGGATTTATTGGTCAGCTTTTTCGGAATGCCTGGGATTGATCCAAACATCCGCGCGGGTGTTCCAAGGGAACATGGATCAGGCAATGTTAGGGTTATTAGGGCTTGTTGATTCTCCACGAAGCTCACGAACGGCTCCCCCCTCGCCCCAAGGCTTAGCGATTGTACTAATAAGAAGAAGAAGAAGCCCTTTTTGTTTTTTTCTTTCTTTTCTTTCGCCTTGTGACAAACAAACCCAAGCCAAGATTAACTTTGCTTTTCCTTGGCTTATCAATCAGGGCGGCTTTCTTGGCACGAATTTCAAAGTTGCTTTTGTTTCTTCAAATGCATGTGTGTGGCAAGGGGAAACTCACACTCTCTGCCTTGTTTAAATTTGCTCTCTCTCTGTCTCTGTCTCTGTCTCGGCTCACAGCCCGTAACCCGTGTTTCCATCCTGGTAGCAACTGAGAAACTGCTACTTGTTGTCACTGTAACGGCTCCCTCATCGAGTTTCATTTACACATGAAAATTCATACTCGCTGCATATTCGCTTATTACGCAGATTATAGCTTGTTTGAACCGCAAGGAACGAACGATTTAAAATCAAAACAACCCGTATACGTATACTACGTATGTACACGCATGCTACATATGTGCATACTATACCGTGCTTTTGTTTCCTTATAAGCTCAGCCATCTATTCATTTCTGCCTCTGCCTCTACCTCTGCCTCTGCTTCAGCCAACCCGCAGGCTCATCAACATCGGCTATCGGGCATTTATCATGCCGACTTCACACCAAACATCCCGCCCTTTCCTCAACTAAGCATCACGACTGGGGCGAGCGCGTTGCGCTTGTAAACTCTAACCGCCTTCTTTCTCTGACAAATCCAACTCAACAAACCCAACACCTGTTAACTCTTCTTTTCTCCTCGACTTTTCTGTCTGCGAAATATCTAAACAGGCCTGTCCGGTTTCTATCATCCACTCGCAGGCCCTTGTCTGGTAATTCTCGCTGTCCATGCTGCCTTCATAGCTCTACTCTTGAACAAGCGCTCTCTTCAAAATGCCCGCAAATGGCCAATCGCCTATAGACGACCTTGTCGCTGCCACCGACTTCGAGCAACCAGTCATGACTGACCCTAGCGCCCTTGGTGCAAACCCTACTGCGGTTTCCATCTCTGAGTCAGCCCCTGCAGCAAACGATGCCTGCGAACATCTACCCCAAGGCCACTCTCTAGAAGAAGCTCTTGCCGACGAATTCGGTCTGCCAGTCTCACTATCAAATCCCACTCCTGATGTCCCCGACGCTGATATCGCGACACCCACGCCTTCAACTGCCGCTTCCACTACCGCTGCTTCCACTACTGCAACCGCCTCAGTGGCCGCCTCCAAATCCAAGCCAGACAAGGACACTCCCCCGCCGGCATGGAGCGAGCTCAAGACTAAAGCCGGTAAAGAGCGCAAGCGCCTACCCCTCGCCTGCATTGCCTGCCGACGCAAAAAGATCCGCTGCTCGGGCGAAAAGCCCGCCTGCAAGCATTGTCTGCGCTCGCGCATCCCCTGTGTGTACAAGGTCACCACGCGCAAAGCCGCCCCGCGTACCGACTACATGGCCATGCTCGACAAGCGCCTTAAGCGCATGGAAGAGCGCATCATCAAGGCCGTGCCCAAGGCCGACGATGCCGCAGCCATGCCGGCGATTGCGCGCGCCGTTGTCCGGCCAACGATTCTCGGCGCAACGAGGGGCACTGACGCGCCGCACCCCACCAGGAAACGCGCGGCTAATGAAGCTTTTGGTCATGACTTGGACCAGTGGGCACGGGCGCCAGTGAGGACAGAAGTAGATGCAACGGTGCCGAAACCGATAGGCGGGATTTTGGCGGAGACAGAAGACGATCGGTTGTTCATGGAGGGATTGGAGGCGCTGCCGTCACGGGAAATTCAGGAGCATCTGGCGGAGATTTTCTTTGACAATGTATACGGCCAGGCATATTGTTTGCTGCACAAGCCAAGCTATATGCGCAAACTCAAGTACGTCTTCATCTGTTTCCCTTGGTGTAACGAGTACTGACAAGGTGTATAGGTCCAATTCTCTCCCGCCTGTCCTCGTCCTCTCCGTATGCGCCATTGCTGCACGCTTCTCAACACATCCCAAGCTCAATACCTCCCCCAACTTTCTGCGCGGCGAAGAATGGGCGTCTATAGCCCGCAACATCGTCATCAAGCGCTACGAGTGGCCAAATATCACGATTCTCATTTGCTTGCTTCTCCTTGGGCTACACGAATTTGGCACGTGCCACGGCGGCCGCAGCTGGGCCCTTGGTGGTTTAGCTATGCGAATGGCGTATGCGCTGCAACTGCACCGGGATCTGGCATATGATCCGCAGGGAAACAAGCCGCCGCTAAGTTTCATTGACCGCGAAATCCGTCGACGCACAATGTGGGCATGTTTCCTAATGGACCGGCTAAACTCTTCGGGCACGGACCGGCCAATGTTTATTCTGGAGGAGTCAGTCAAGATTCCACTGCCCATTAAAGAATCTTACTTCCAGCTAGACGTTCCAGCGCCTACAGAAACACTGCGTGGAGATGTGCCAAGTCCGATGGCTACTGTGGACGGCGAGATTATGGACGTTACAGAAAATATGGGTGTGGCAGCGTATACAATCCGAGTTATTGCGCTTTGGGGTCGCATCATCACATACGTCAACCTCGGCGGCAAAGCACGTGACATCCATCCAATCTTTAGCCCCGACTCAGGCTATGCCAGTCTCTCCAAACAGGCCGAAGACTTAGTCGCCAACCTGCCGCCATCACTGGTATATACGCAAGAGAATCTGCAGCTCCACCACAGCGAAAACATGAGCAACCAGTTTCTGTTTATGCACATTGCCATCCAGCAAAACATTCTGTTTCTCAGTCGCATCCTCCTCGGAAAGCCGCCCAGTCCGGAAGTCGCCGCGCAGACGCCCCGGTCGTTTGTCACACGCGTCGGCGAAAAGGCATTTGCCGCTGCGACCCGGATCTCGGAGATTCTGCGTGACGCCGAGATTCACTTTGTCACAGCGCCGTTTGCGGGGTACTGTGCATTTTCTTCGGGCTCAATTCATATCATCGGCATCTTCTCGGGCAAGCCGGGACTGGAGACGGTATCGAAGCGAAGCCTCGCGACCAATGTCAAGTATCTATCAAGAATGAAGCGCTACTGGGGCATGTTTCATTGGATGTCGGAGAACCTGCGCGAGCAGTACCGCACGTATGCTGATGCTGCGGCCCGAGGCCACATTGACACGGAGAACGCGTCGCCCATCTTCCAATACGGCGATTGGTTCGACCAATACCCCAACGGCGTATCGAACAGTACGTTTTCGGGTGCTTCAGGCGCGCAGGCTGCCGCTGCAGCGTCCAAGAGCGGCGATGCTGCCATGGAGCAGAAGCCGGATCTGCATACGGTTGAAGAGTTTTTCACGACGATTACACCGCCACAGGGCGGTGTGGATGCTGTGGCGCCGGCTGCTAAAAGAAAGGCGGGGAGAAAGATGGGGCCGATGCCGGATGAGGAGGGGAGTGGTGTGCAGCAGAGGAGTACGGTGACTGTGGCTGCTTTTCAGCCACAGCAGCAGCAACAACAGCAACAACAGAAACAACAGCAACAACAGCAACAACAGCAACAGCAGCAACAAACTGGCTTCACCGCCTCTCTCCCACCACAACACTCCGGCTTTCCCTCAGCCACACTCCAGACCAGCGCCACTGACATTTCCGCCGCCATCAACCCATCTCTGCACGCCACGTCCTCTTTCATGTCCCCTCTGAGCCCGCAGTCCTCCTTCTTTCCGCCCGACCTCTTCTCCATGTCCCTCTCGCAGTCCGCCAACATTGTCCAGCCGCTTGACCGCCACCTTGTGCTCAGCGCCTACGCCATGGAACTCGGCATGGGCAACCCGAACAACCTCCTCGACACATCCCTTGCGCCCACCACAGCAGCGCCTAGTCAGCACTGGGTCGGCATGCAAACCACATCCGCTTCCGCACCTGCGCACCCACACTCACACTCACACTCACACTCACACTCACACTCACACTCACACTCGCACTCACATTCGCGGCACATGAGCCTGGCGTCCAACGATATGGCTGCAGCCCAGCGCCGTGCATTACTGGGCTCGCAGGGTCTGGAGCGGGGCCCGGCGCCGACTGCTGCTGCTGCGAGTCAGTTTGGCCCGGATACGTCGTCAGCGTGGTTCATGCCCTTCAACGTTGAGCCGCCCGAGATCACACAGGATTTGAGCACGGGAATCGGTAATTTGGAATCGTTTGGGGGCATCTTTGCCGGAGGCATGTCTGCGTTGGGCGGGGTGGATGATATTGATGGATTTAGAACTTGATTGCATACATTTATACAACATAGACTTGGCAGTACTAGGTAAATATAATTGTAGATAGATATTCGCCCAGTCATATATGAATGGAAAAGAAAAGTCACATGTTCGTCTTTGTTTATATACCTGAAAAAGAAACCGGGGGAAATCACAAATACAAAACAACAATATCAAGAACAAAACAGACCGGTTTTAAACGCCAAATAAACCTGCCGCCATATTAACACCCCCCTCTCCGCTTTCTGCCTTACAACACACTACTCTATGCCTCCACCGCCTTGCTCTTCTTCTTTGCCCGTCTCTTCTTCTTCTTTCCATCCTCCTTCTCATCCTTTGTTGCGCTCTTTTTCACCTTGACATCATCCTCGCTGCCATCACGTTTCTTCTTGCCGCCCAGCTCGCGCTGCTTTTCCTCTTCGGCATTGAACAGCTCGGCAAAGCCATATGTCGGCCCGCTCTTTTCAAAGTCCCGGCCAAACACCTCACGACGCCACTTGCGCAGACGCGCCTTCTTGCCGAGCCGCCGCGCATCTGCTTCCTTTTGCTCCGGCAGCCGCCACTCGGCATACTTTTTCAGCGACGCAAACTTCTTGAGCGCCGTATCTGACGGCGCGAGCAGCACGTCGCGCGCCGTCAGGCCGTACGCGTTGGGCGACGTCTCGCGGTACCGGAAGGCCGGGCCGGCGCGTGTCTTTTTGCGCCGTGAGGGCAGCGCCAGCGTGTCCGGGTCGTCGAGGTCCATGTGCATATCGACCAGAGCAGACAGCTTAGAGCGTTCGGTCTTGGCGGCCTTTTTGGTGGCGGCGCGGTCTTTTTTGTGGTCGCGCGAGGTCTTGCGCTTCTTGGAGGGGCGCGAGTCGTCGTCTTCGTCATCATCGTCTTCGTTGTCCTGCTCGGCTTCTTCCTCGGCGTCAACTTCGTCGTTACTGTCCTCGAGATCAGCAACAGTGAATTCGCGTGCCGGCGCTTCCTCCACATCAGAAATGTCGCCGACAATCTTGGAAATGTCAATGTCATCATCCCACGTGGGCTTTTTGGGCTTCTTGCTCTTCTTGCCGCCCTCTTCAACCTCCTCGATATCCTCATCCTCATCATCATTTCCAAACTCATCGTCTTGTTGTGCGTAGTAGTCGTCGCCAAAGCGCTTCTTCATCTCGTCTTCCCACGTGTTGTCCGACCACGTGTCGCTGAGGAACTTGAGCAGTTCCTCCTCCGATAGCTCCTTGCCCCAGGCACCTGCTGTCTTGCGGATCTGGTCCAGCTTGGTCTGCATCTCCTCAAGCTTGAGCTTCTTCAAGCGCGCCTTTTCCTCGCGACGCTGCTGCTTCTCCTCTTCGCGGCGCTGGCGCTCCAGCTCACGCTGACGCTTGCGGCCCTTGACTTCCTCGCGACGGACTGAACGCGAGTTGACCAGGTCACGAGCGTACGTGGTAAGGACTTCGTTACTCTTCTCGGGGTCTTCGAAGCGCATGTTGTACGCATGCTCAATAGCCTCGGCACGCTCGTCAGCGTCTGAAGCGCCGTCGTCAGACTCAAAGGCCTCCCAGTTGGAACCATCTGGGGGGACCCAGGCACGCGAGGCCATAAAGTTGGATAAGAAAAGCTCAGGGTTCTCGTTGGCGGTGGCCACATCCTTTTCAGTAATGGCGGGCTTGGTATCGACCTTGCGCGAGGGGTGAACACCGTCAGCAGACAGCTTCTCAGCCTTGGGTGTCTTGCGCTTGAGGAACTCTTCCGAATCACTGTCTTCGTCCTTGTCTTTTCCGACAGCGTGAATCGAGGACACAATCGACTTCTTCAGGGCATCCTGTTCCTGGTTGTATGTCATGGGGACGTCCTCATCGTTGTCTTCCTTGTCGGACACATCTACGGCACCCTTGAGGTATTGTTCGCGGTGAAAGTCCTTAAGGTACAGGGGCTTCTCCTTGGGCTTGGCGTTGGCGTCGGCGCCTTCGGTCTTTTCGGTGTAGAACTTGACGTTCTTGTCGTAGATGCGCGGGTCCTTGTTGCGAATGGCGTTGAGGGCAGCAGAAATCTCAGCATCAAGAGCCTCAGTGGCCAGGAAACCCTCTTCGTCTTCGGTTTCGTCGGAAGACGACTCCGAGTCCTCGTCGTCGTCGTCGTCGAACGAGCGGCCTTCACGCTTGAACTTTTCCTCCACTATTTCTGGTTAGCATCACTGGTGGCAATATATTCCAGGGCTTTCCAAAGACACATACGTCTCTGCTTTTCCTCGCGCTTCTTGTTGTGTTCAAAGCGCTTGGCAAATTCTGTGTTGATCTTGATTTCAGAGCCGGCGCCAGCATCAGAATCACTGCCAGAATCGTCGTCAAACAGTGATGGCTTGGCCTTGGCCTCGGTCGCTTTTCCAGAGCCCATTTCGTGCTATGGTTTTCTACTCGAGCCGGCGGTCTATAAAGAGTATGTAGTTGGAATAGAACAAATAATGGGCAAATAAACTGGCGATGGATTTGCTTGTGATATTTGTTTTCTGAAGAACTTTGTCTTTTTTTTTTTAACCTGCATAACTTTTTTCTGCCGTCATAGTAAAGCGGTGAAGAGCTTTTGTGGTGGGGCGGGCCTGCCAGCTGTCCGCTGTGAGCTGACACCTGTCTAATGATTCAGTTGAAGCCTCCCACTGCCTGTCAACTTTTTACTGGGTCTTCCAAGTTTGGCAGTGAGGTACTCATGTGTACATGTATGTATGTACGTACTCTGTACAAATACATCGGTGTTACATGTGCTTGCCAAAGCTCCTTCCCATCCCAGGCTGCTGCACAATTCCCTGACATTCCATTGCACAGCTGCGCCTTCCTGTACTGTATCTATATATGTATGTATCATATAAATATTGACGACCTTTGCTTTCCCTTGGTTTATGGTATCTTCCGTAAACGAAAGCCAACGACATGAATGACACAAGACATTAATCCCTTTGGCCAACGACAGGACAAATCGCCAGATATTTTATAAAAAAATACAAATAAAACGGAACCTGGCGAAACATACATAGTTGTAAGGTTCTTTCCCTGTTTTGTCCTAGTCGGCGCATCCCAAAAGAAAAAGAAAAGAAACAGAGCAACCACCAAAGCGGTCGTGTCTGCCATTTTTTTGCCCCCGCCGAAATTCCGTCATTGCTTTCTTCTTTTCCCTCTTTCCCTCACCACCTTGCTCACCACTTTTGGCTCACCTGCTTCACTTCACCTCCACCTCGCTTTTGCAATTACATACATACATTTATCACGACTTGCAGTATTGCATAACACACGCTTCTAAGCATTACACAAGCGCTTGTCTTTGTTTCTTATATCTATCGCGTACTTCTCCAATTTAGCTGCCTTGTAACAAATCCCACCTTTGTCTCCTACAACCACCCAACCAACCTTCAGCACTTAATTCGACGCCATTCTCTTTTACCTCTCACTTCTTAGTCCTGTTCCGTTATTTTTCGCTCGGGCTCTTGTTCCAAGCAATTCCTCTTCTCTGGCTTACATCGATCACGACGCTCCAGCTTCAACCCTTCGTTACAAATGTCTGATTCAACTGGTCCCAAGCCTAGCAGCAGCGTCAAGCTGGTGCTTCTAGGCGAGGCTGCCGTCGGAAAGGTACCTTGATATCCACTCATGTCTGGCAGTTTCGTGGTGCGCCTGTCGGCCCGGACGCTACGCTACGGCATGATCTATGTCCTAGTAGAATACAAGAGCCTCCCCCCGTAGAGACTCAAGCTAACCCTTCTCACAGTCTTCGCTGGTGCTGCGCTTTGTTAACGACGACTTCCAAGAAAACAAGGAGCCCACGATTGGCGGTATGTTGTTTGCCTATGGAGTCTCCTTCTTTTCGCCCGCCTGTTTGGTTCCCCGTGACTTGTAAGAGCTAACCCGCATTTTCTCCGTCTTATAGCCGCCTTCCTCACCCAAAAGTGCAACCTGCCCACCCGCACAATCAAGTTCGAAATCTGGGATACCGCCGGCCAGGAGCGCTTTGCCTCACTGGCGCCCATGTACTACCGCAACGCCCAAGCCGCTCTCGTCGTCTACGACCTGACCAAGGCGTCGTCGCTGATCAAAGCCAAGCACTGGGTTGCCGAACTGCAGCGCCAAGCCTCGCCGGGCATCGTGATTGCCCTTGTCGGCAACAAATTCGATCTCGCCTCTTCGTCCCCCCCCTCCCCCTCCTCTTCTGCTGATGCCGACGCCGACGCTGCTGCCTCGTCGCCCGATGCCGCCGACAATGCGCGCAAGATCTCGACGGACGAGGCCCAGGACTACGCCAAGGAAGAGGGCTTGCTCTTCTTTGAAACGTCGGCCAAGACGGGCTTCAATGTCGCCGAGGTGTTTACCGCGATTGCTAATGCCATTCCCGAGACGTCGCTGCGGTCGTCGCGCGGCGGGGCGGCTGGAAGAGCGCAGGGCGGCGATGAGGCGCGTGTCAACTTGACGGGCATGACGCCAGCGGCCAAGGACAACTGCGCATGCTAGACCTTTGGCGTCTTTTCTTTTTCTTTTTTTCATGTTTGTTTACTTGTGTTTCTCTATTGCGGTGCTTTACCAGACTCGGTTCATTGGCTGGTGCGCGGTATCTTTCTTCTTACTCTTGTTTGTTCTGTTGGTTTCTTTTTTTTTTGTTTCTCTTCACTTTTCATGTCTTATGCCTCCTCTATTCTCGTGATTCCTCTCTCATTTCTTCCTGTTCTTCTATTACGTTGACTCTCTCTCTCTTAGTTCAAGTCTGAGAATATCTCTTTACGAGGCTTCTGACGGCTTTGTCTGTCTTAACCCTAAATGTACGCTTTGAATGTTTTACATTAATTACCCAAGTAAAACGTTATAGAAACCCGTGACTATATATTGATGGAGCTTTTGATAAAAGAAAAGGTATTTTAGTGTACACTTGTAACGCAAAAAATAACAAGATGATGCCGCCGACTTTTTTGTTGTTTGGAAGGAAAAGCACTCCACGAGGAAATACATGTGACGGAATAGAAAAAAAAACACCCAGAGCAGGCCTCACTACCGCCGACTCGGCCGCTCCTCGTCGTCATAGTTAATTCCCTCTGTTCTACGGCCCTTGCGCCGGCTTCTGCGCCCTTCGTCGACTTCATCCCGTCCGCGCTTAGAGCCCACCAGACTCGCCAGGCCGGCCCGCCGTTGCGTCTCCTTGAGCAATCTCTCGCGATTCCGCTCCTCGCGCTCGCGCGCATGCGCGTCCATTGTCGTAGTCGCCGCCAACGACCCTGCTGCCGAAGTAGTGGCGGTACTCCCCGAGGCTGTGGTGCCCGAGGCAGCGTCCTGTGGCGCAGACGACGAGGCATCGGCGCCGGGTGCGGCAGATGGGTCGGTCTTGGAAGTGCGCTCGGGCGAGTGCTTGCGCGAAGAGCGTTCCTCGCGGCGCTTTTCGCGGCGGCGCTCCTTGTCTTTGTCTTTTTCCTTCTCCTTATCCTTGTCCCGCTCTCCGCGATCACCGCGTGTGCGATCTCTTTCGCGGTCTTTGTCACGTTCACGTTCGCGGTCTCTGTCACCTCTGTGCTCGCGGTCTCTCTCACGGTCTCTGTCACGATCTCTGTCACGGTCTCTGTCACGGTCACGTTCCCGATCACGATCACGGTCACGATCACGTTCCCGGTCACGGTCACGGTCACGGTCACGGTCACGGTCACGGTCTCTTTCGCGGTCTTTGTCGTGGTCGCGGTCTTTGTCGCCATCCCTCTCACGTTCGCGATCGCGGTCCTTGTGTGATGACCGGTGCTTCCGGCGCGACGAATCATCGTCACGGTGCTTGTCGCTGCGGTCACGGTCCCGGTCACGATCCCGCTCTCTGTCACGTGAGCGATCACGCGAGCGGTCGCGCTTGTCACGCCGCGACTTGTGACCAGAGCGACGAGATTCGGCCGGTGAAGCAGAGCGCACACGCTCATTGCCATTTTTGTCGTCGCGCACCGCTGATGACTTAGCATCGTCGTCCTTTTCATCGCGCCGTCTGCTGTTGCGGTGTTTGCGACGGCGGTCATCATCTTCGCCGTTTCCTGTGCCATCGTCATCGTGGCGGTGGCGTCTACTAGTAGTACCATCACGGCCACCAGACTGACTAGGGACGGATTCGTCACGGTGGTGGCGCCGCTTACGAGAGCTGCGATCGCGGCTACCAGATCTGGCCAGGTCGTCACCGTCGTGTCTGCTGCTGCGGTGGCTAGTGCTGTTTCTCGAGCGCTTCGGAGAACTACTCCGTGAATCGTTGCCCGCACCGTGGTTCGCTTGGTCATGGTCGTCGTACCCACGGCCTCCGCGGCCGCTCTGTCTCATAGACCTTGGGCCGGTCGGGGCGTTGGGCGGCGCTGCACCGCTTCCGTGATGGCGTGTTCTCCAGTTGAAGTCATTGCCTGCATCGTCGGCCCGGCCATGAAATCCGTTTCCAGAGGCATCCTCATTGTGGTCGTCCGCGGCACCGCTTTCTCCATCTTGGTTCTGCATTGCCGTCTGATTGTCTCCGGCGTCACCGCCTGTTACTGAGCCGGCGTTGCTATTGTTTCCAAAATTAGCCCCATCAGCACCGTTTCCGTACGGCTGCTGCATACCCTGAGCCATTGCGCCCTGGCCAGGATATTGTTGCTGATTCCAGTATTGGTTGCCCTGGAAGCCAAAGCGGCCGCGACCAAAGCCATTTTGTTGGAAGCCGCGGCCACGAGCGCCTCTTCCGCGATAGCCGGCGTAATTGCTGCCGCGCCAGTCATTGAAGCGGTTTGCGCCAAAGCCAGTCTGAAAGCCAGCTCCAAAATTACCATTGGAGGTTCCATTTCCTGTGCCAGTGTTGCTGCTGCTATTGTTGCTGTTGTTGTTGCTGCTGCTGCTTCCGGGACCACTGCCGTTACCAGCGCCATTGCCGTTTCCAATATCACCAGGGGCCATGCTATCATTGTTTGCATGATTGTAATTATCTTGGCCGAAGCTCCATGACTGCTGCTGATCGTTCCAGTTATCATTGGACCCCATGCCATAGCCTCCAACGCCCATGTTCATTGTGTTCATGCCCATGCCAGAATTGAAGCCCCCGTTCATGTACATGCTTTGCATCATCATCGGGTCCATGTTCATGCCGGGCATTCCTAATATAGTTAGCTCTAGTCACAGGCCATCCCATCAGTGCATGTGGACAAACTCACCCATCATGGGAAATGCACCAAAGCCGTTAGCCATGTTGTTTTGCATAGCCATCATCATCTGCATCTGATTAAAGCCGTCGGTGCCAAAGCCAGTCTTTGTCGTCGAGATGCCAGAGGCTTGCGCGTCTGTGTCGTTGGCGTCGGCAACAACCGTCTCACCGTCGGTTTGCTGGCCGGCAGTTTCGTTGTTGGAATCGTTAGTGTCATCGGTCGGGCCGTTTGCCGGTTGTGAGTTCTCAACAGCGGTTACAGTTTCGCTGTCGGTGGGCTCCTCCGTCTGATCACGATGAGGCAAATGTTAGCAAGTCACTGTACTCGCAACTTGAACAAGCTGTCTTACCGCTTTGGATTCTTGTGCGTTTTCGGTAGCGCCGGCATCGGCGGGTAGTACCTCGGCACCTTTGGCGGGGATCGAGTTGTTTTCAGAATCCTGGGCCTCGGGCACAGTGGTCTGAGATTGATCTGGCGTCACAATTGCCGTCTTGACATCGCCGCCTTCGATGGTAGCGTTTTCAGGCTGAGACTCTGAGGCAGTTTCGGCAGAGGTTGCAGAGACTTTAGCGTCAGGCGACGGCTCAGGCTCAGGCTCCTTGACCTTGAGAGACTCGCGCTTCTTTTCTTCTGTGCGAATAAAAACGCGGATAGTCGTTCTCAGGGAACGGTGGACTGTGCAGTCTTCCGCGGAAAGAGGAGAGTGCTCGCAGATCGGGCAGGTGGTGGGAAGCGATGACTGGCCTATTTGCGGTTAATATTCAGCATGCTCTGAAGAGCAAGACACGGTGATGTAGCCAATAAACACCATAACCACCGGCAGTCACGTACAGTTCTCGCAGATGGGCTGTTCGCAGCATGGCGTGCGGAAAGCATTAATCGCCAGGTGACTGCAGTTTGCGCATCGCAGTTTGAAAGGAATATCGCTGGGCACGAGCAACCTAAGCAGACACCGGTACGTTAGCATATTGAACAGCATAGTACTACCAGCAGAAACACATGAGCCACAGCAGCCAGGACCAAAGCATAGAACCAATGGACTGACTTGTGGAGGCTGTTGCTGTGTTGACACAATGGAGCCCTAGACGAGAGAAACTTACCCAGCGAGCTCTTTCTGGGCGTCACTGAGTGTCGCCATTTTCTGCAGTCAGAAAACAAGACAAGAAGAACACGCAGAGCGCACTGAAAAGAGATTTTCCTCTGGTGTTTTGGTGTTTTTGGTGGTTGGGTGGGTTTTGGAAGAATCCACAGTAGCGAGGTGCGAAAAAGTCCGAGGCAAAAAAAAAAGGAAGCAGAAAAAAATGACAGCCTTTACGGGACGAGGCTGGGCCACTTTGCCTCCAGCCTTGTCTTGCTCACTAAGCGGGCACGTTTTTTTTTTTTTTTTCGGCAAGAGCGTATTTGTACGTGTAACTTGAAATGGCCCCAAACCTTGCACAACCACAAGCAGTTCAAGTTCAATGGAGAAAGTCGTTGCGCGATAATAAAACACAACAAGATTTGTTATTCCAGGGCAGGATAAGATACTACGAGAGTAAATGAATAGGTTTTAAATTGAGCCGGGACGCCAGAGCAGCGTCGCATTGGGGTATGTGTACAAGAAGTGCGAGTACATACCTACAAGCACAAAACTAAGCCCATTGTCACCACTAAGCCCCACTCATTCTTATACTACGTACGTACAAGCCATTTTCACTCCAACAAAAAAAAACCACTATCACTCAAACCTCCAACGCTACATCACGTGCGCCTTCGAAGCGTACCACCGCCTACTTCAAAACATGGCGGAATTAAAGTCCCCAGAACGTGTAACATGAGCACAGGTTCTGGGCTGAAAGTTAAAATGAGTATGGGGGAGGGTTGTTTATCAAATAATCCTACATTCTTTATGGAGGTATCCAACCAACCTGCTCAATCGGCCACTGCACCCACAGCCTGTGCTCGTCATCCAATGTATCCCACGCCTTGGCCAGCAACAGAAAACTCCAACCTTCGAGCCACCACTGACTCTCCAGCATCCGAAGCATTGTGCCAAAATGCGCCATGATGACAAGACTCTCCTGTGTCTGCGCACGCAAATGACTCAGAAACGGGTCCATGTCTTCAAACACCCACACAAACGCATCTGTGATATCTGGCAGGCAGTTCATATCCCTGGAGTTGAAGACATACATGTTACGCGCCAGATCGTGGATTGCCCGCACGTAAATCGCCTGAGACATTGGGTCCAGAACAGAGCGGATAATACGCTCTTCCAACTCCACGAGCTCTTTGGCCATGGGAAACGTGTTGTCGAGTTGGTGAAAACGGTCCCAGCGACGCTTGCCGTGCTTGAACAGCGGTGCCAGAGGGCCCTCGTACTCTTCAATGCGCACCCATGCCAGTCGAATCAGCGATTTGGAGCCGCTGAGAAGGTATATCCACGGAGGAAAGGCTTGGGCGTGAATAATATCTGGCTGCTTCGTGCTACCCAGACCTGCCGATGTTACATTCATTGGTTAGCTACAATGTCAAGATTTCCAAAGGCATCGCGCCAAAAGAAACTCACTGAAAAACACCGTCAATGTCGAAAAAAGATACAGATGCTCCCAACCATCTCGACTTGTTGCCAGGTTTCCCAGCAGCGGAGTGGCAGTTCTGCTGGCCATTTGGTGGTAGTTGAGGGCACGCGAAAAGTAAAATTCGCGCTTGTCTGGCCTGTGGTGTGCAATATGCAGTGCTGATACTGCGAGAATAGACCGCATGACATAGTCGCACTGCACGCCCAGTCGCACGGCTGTTATGCGCCAAACATCGCGAACCAGATGGTCCGAGGAGAGCGTGGCAAATGTCGAAGTTGTGAAGTTGTGTAAAAGTTCCAGGTCAACCAAATTGAGCTCATGGTCGCCATGGAAGCCCATGCCAGATGGTAAAAGAGATGGAATCGGTGTAGGGCTGGCTGCTATAGATATGCCACTAACTGGAGTTGTTACAGATGATGGTGGAACGGTATACGGACAGGTAACACCATGTTTGATGCAGTTGCGACAGGATGGTCGGTCTTCGTCACACTAAAGGGAGAATGTCAGTTTAGTTCCCAAATGCTAGATTGCAACAAACGCTGCTCTTGCGCTTGATATGTAGCCATAGTCTCAGTGACGTAATCGGCCTTTTAGAAGTGGGTATAGTATAAGAGGTTCCCATGGGATGGGAAAAGAGAAAACAAGAATGGTAGAGTATTTTACTTGTATATGCTTCCTTGGCATGGTTAAGTGATACAAGAATCTGGGTAGAAACGCGGGCTCCACTTCAGAACTCGAATACCACCCAGGGGCAAGCTAAGTAATATCCGACCTCAACAAACAGTAAACGGCCTACCTTAATCTTTCGTATCTTGCAAGTCCTACATCCAGTCCTTGACTTGGGGTGTGTCCGACGAGAAACTCCCAAAGGTGCTGCTGGAGAGTTAGCTGTCGATGACGAAGCCGTGGTCGTCGTAGCCGGAGTAGCTGCAGCTGCGGCCGCTGTGGTCTTTGGCGTAGCCTTTGAGACGGGGGTCGCCGTAATAGACGAGGGTATGATTGAGTTGCTCATGGAATAAGAGCCGTTGGAAAGAAGCGGTTTGGAGTTGTTGTTTTCAAGAGTAAGCCAGGCTTTTCGGAGTTCGGCAAGCTGTGCCTTGTTAATTTGGTCTGGTGGCATGGATTGGGGGGAAGAGGAAAAAGTAAGGAGTAAAACAGAATAAGAGGAAGAAGGAAAGGATTCAGTTCGTCCGTCGATGGCAGACGTCACTGACCTTGCCGGGGGCTGGCGGCACGTAAGAGGCAATGACAATAATATGTAAAATGGAACAAAGTTATACAAGTCGATGATATGCAAGTGAGTGGCGGAAAGGTGATAGTAATGGGGTGTGACACAAGAGTCTCCGTAAGACACAAAGCCAAGAAGAGATTCGATGTTGCAATGTGCTTAGATTAACAACCGAGACGTATATGCAAGCATGCACGCATATTATACAAATCGGTGCAATTGTATATCAGGCAGTCGAGTTGCTATTACACCACACAGAGAAGAAAAAAAGAAATATATTCTTGGGCTTCGATGGGATAAACGGCTCGGGCGGTAGCAACTAGATACTAATCTCAATATAGAGAACAATACGCTCTTATATAGGTCGTCGGC
Organism: Thielaviopsis punctulata; assembly: GCA_036034705.1. Classification (NCBI taxonomy): domain Eukaryota; kingdom Fungi; phylum Ascomycota; class Sordariomycetes; order Microascales; family Ceratocystidaceae; genus Thielaviopsis; species Thielaviopsis punctulata. Next base: position 740,414 of record CM069897.1, read on the forward strand.
GAATAGTTTCGTGGGAGTTTAGTTCGGCGAGGATATATGAAGACGGTTCTATGAAGAATGGTTGGATATAAAGGCCGGTGACATAGATTGGGAGTCCAGGTATACAGGCGTGTAACTGAAAATGAAAAAGGGCAATAAATAGGTCGAATCCGGTAGCAAAAAGAAAGATAAAGATAAATGAATAGATAAAATATTAAAAAAATAAGGTCAAGAAATGAGGGATAAAGGATGCAAAAAGCTTGACAGAAGAAAGAAAAAAAAGAATATTAAGAAGCTTTCCTACAAGTTTCCAAGTCTAGACAAGAAGAGACACAAGAAAAAGAAGGCCAAGAAGTTGCTGAAGAAAATCAGTGACAAAAAAGGTTGCAAGAGGACATAGACAGCCGTTATATCAAGGACGCGCCATGCGACGGTGTTCAGGGCCCGGGCTGTCGGAGAATAGCCAAACTTCCAGCAGCGTCGACTTGAGACTTTCTCGGGGTCAGTCAATGTGTTGTTGATTGTTCTTCTGGGGGTGGGAAGGTGTGGCAGTGCAATACCAGGCCAAATTAATGAAATAAAAGAAAAAGCGTGAAATGTAGAAAGAGATAAGAATTGATGAGGGTTAAGAATGGTAATAGGAAGATAAAAGTTGAAATCAAGGAAAAAGGGTGAAGACAAAATGTACAATGTAGAGGAATGGTGTTGATGAAGAGGATATGAAGGCCGATTCAGGCAGTACTCCCAAATATCAAGGAAGCCGGGCTGGATCTGTTTCTCAAAGGCCGGGACTTGGACTTGGAAACAAATGGAAAATATTGGAAATAAAAAAATAAAGTAAAATAAAATAAAAAAGAAGACGAAGAACGAAGAACTGCGGAACCAACGACCTGACAAGCACCTGCGATATCGTCCAAGGAGCGAGATCTAGAATGAGCTAGAAAGAAAACTGTTCTTGTTCTTCATGAAGTGCTGAGTGCGTAGTTACTACAGATGTAGTCCTGCTAGTATGAAAAGCTTATATGAGTGAAGCATGAACTTTTTGCAGCCAATTCTTGCCCTATCTGATTGATCGCTTGCTAGTGTTTAGGTCAAGTAACGAAAGAAGCGCTTCCATGAAACACCTGAGGATCTGGGATATTGTAGATATATGGAATGATATGCAGGTATGTATGTACGTATCTGTCTGCAGCTCTCCGTCCCAATGTGGAGTTGGGATGGAAGATATCACGAAAGGCCTAGCAACCGGGGAATAGCGCCAGGAAAAATAGATAAATAAAGAAAGACGAGCGGCAGTACTATGTACAATACCGTAGCAGAAATCGAAGAAGTGATAATAATAAAAAGTACAAAATAAAAAGAGAGACCTCGGGTGGTTGCCGAGCTCAAGGACGATCCAACAGGACCTGCCTTGTTTTAAGTACTCACCATGCAATTTTTTTTTCTTGTTTCTTAATATCAAGCAAGCTAATCGTTCTAAGATTCCAAGGACCCCATCACCCGGATCCAAGGGCCCTGCAAATGCATGGTGGCACGGATTTTGTTGTTGCTAGGGCCGGATTTTGTTTGTTAGTTATATACTTGTACATACATAAACTTGGCGGCTCTTTCAGGAAAAACGAATCCCATTTTGAATAGGCTACATGCTTACAAAAGAGGTTGCCCTTTCGTAAGGGTAGTTCAGGTATACCTGTAAGTTATGGGTATGTCTTGTAGCTGATAACTTTTAGTCTCATATTTTAGCATAACTTATGTCAGCACCTTACCAAGTCGGGCATTGAATTCCCCGCAATCCCGTCTTGGGTGATTCATTCAAGCTCATAGTGAGCAATTGTTATATTGTACGACATAAAGCTTTAGTCATAATAGACCCAAGCCAACGCTCACTTTCAAGTCGTGAAAAAAAAAA
>CM069897.1:749064-762769 GCA_036034705.1 Thielaviopsis punctulata
AGAAAAAGCGGCATGTTCCCGGTCATGAGGAGGGCCCCGGACTCGAAAGTTGTGCCATGATAGGTAGCAAAGAGGATAAAAATACCACATACACATACACACACACACACACACATTGGTGAAATGTAAAGATAAAACACATTAGACGTAAACTATCACGATTGACGTATTTGCCGTGCTAATATGTATGTATGTACAAGAAATAAGAATGATTGCCAAAACACGTCCAATTATACTTTTAAGCGTGATAAACCGTACCCTATATCCAAGCAAGATATCTGTGATAAAACATGAAACAATCCCATAACGCCAATGCTGAAGACAACAACCCACATTTACAGGTTGAAACGCTTGCGGTCCTTTTCCATTCCCGCCTTCCATTGCCATTGAAGGGCATCCTCACCCTCGCTGCCTGCTTTTCCAATGCCCTTGTCGATTCTTCTGAGCTTCAGAGTGAAGCGGGGGCCGAGCCTGTGTATGGTTAGTCATGTGCCAAGCACGTGCGGCGGAAAGACAAAATCAACTTACTCTTGTAGACCAGAGCGAATGTCCTCAACACCCTTCAGATCCTTTCCATCAGCACCGGCAATCTTCTTCTCAGTCTCACGACGATCACGGAACACATATCTGTGTCTGCGCACAAAGATAAAATCACGCTGTGAATGGAATGTCATGACTGTGCGACCGATCAGCTCGGGCTGCTTCGGGAACAGGTTGCTCAGCACACGTGCCGTCAGAATACCAAGGGGTGTACTGAAGCCGTTAAAGATGAGTTCGGGAATGTGGCCGGTCGCATTACCGTGGCCAGGAATGTACTTGCCCAGCAGCCACGAGCTGATGGAAAACGTCGCCGTCGGGCCCGAAGGAAGATACGTGACTGTCAGGCCAGTGGGTTTCTTCTGGTCCTCCTTGAGCATGACAACGGCCGTGTAGTCGCGGTTATGCGCAAATTTGGCAATCTCACGCAGCGAGTACTTGTAACCGTAGCGGTGGGCCGTGCGGCGGATGTACTCTGAGTTGGGGAACAATTCGCAAATCAAGCGCGCCTCGTCGTGCAGAGTCGAGTTGATGGAAGTCGTGACTAGGATCTTAGGCGGCGGGCGTGGGCCATTGTCAAACAGCTTGGGGAACTTCTTGGCAAGCGAGTCGGTCGACATGGTAAAGTGCACACTAGCGGGCTCGTTGTCGGGGTTCTCGGCTTCGGCGATGGCCGCGGCCTTTTGCGCTGCTTTTTGCTGCTTCAGCTGCTCCTTGCGCTCCTTGCGCTTCCCAGCCTCTTCCTCATCTTCTGAGTCAAGCATGCTATCGTTGTCCGACTCGCTCTCCTCTTCTGACAGATCCTCGTCCATGGCGTCGGCGTCTTCGCGTCGCTGCCGCTCGCGCTGGGCGCGCTTGACGTTGATGGCAGTGCCAAGCGGGGCGCTTTCAACATCTTCGACTTCATCCCAAACACGCTTATCCTCAATGGTCTGCGGCTTGTTCTTGGCTAGACGTTCGGCCTTCAGAAGAGGGTCCCGGGCTTCATCTTTCCGGCGACGGTGGCGGGCCTCGTGGCGCTCCTTGTTAATCTTCTTCTTGTGTTCGACAAACAGTGCCTGGCGCTTGAGTTTGTTGGCGCCTTTGGAGATCGAAACGCTCGAGTTTGAGCCGCGTGGCCGAGAAGAAGGCGCCATGTTCTCTGTTGTGTGTTGCTGTGTAAGTATGATTGGTATGTATGTGCCTGTATATGGGCAGTTTTCTACTCTGTCAATTTCCAAAGCTTCAACCTTCCAAAACTTTTTTTTCTTATCGTTATCGGCAGGGTGGTGCCAATTAGCGCGAAGTGGGGTGGAAAGGGGTCTGAATCTGGCACCTGGCACATAATTTATTCTTCGCCTTTGTGAAGAGCCCCACAATAACGAAAAGTTGTGCCCGAAAGTCTTATCACTTTCCCAGGTTACAGCGCGCTTCGGCGAGAATTAATGCAAATTCTCTTTGTGACACAGGAGGAGTCATACACTAAAAACTAAAAGCTGCCGGTGCCAATTTTCGCTCTCAGCCTCTACCCCTCCAAACATATTCAATTTGGCTACAGCTTTCAACTAGAAGCTGTGGTATCCCGCCCTTGACGTGAATGCTCTCAAAGTGTTTTTTGCGTCCAAGTTCCAGCCAATTTACTCGCTTCAGCTGTAGATCACGCTGTTCTGTTTCAACTGTCCTCTGCCGTGCATTTGGTAGTTTTCGCCCTGTGTCGCCGTTGCGCTCCGAACTCCACAACACCCGCATAAACTTTTCCAGTCTTCAAGTCTGCGCCATCTCGTCTGCATCGCCCAGAAAGAAAACGCAGCCCAAAGACCCAAAAATGGCTTCCAACACTACTACGCTCAAGGGCCAGCCCCTCGACCGCCCCGCACTCGATGCCCTGCTGCGCCGTCGCATGTTCTACACTCCCGGTTTCGAAATCTACGGTGGTTCGGCCGGTCTCTTTGACATGGGTCCTCCCGGTGTTACTCTGCAGGACAACATCATCAACCTGTGGAAGAAGCACTTCATCAATGAGGAGGCCATGCTTGAGGTTGACACCACTGTCTTGACGCCCTACGACGTTCTCAAGGCCAGCGGTCACTGCGACAAGTTCACCGACTGGATGTGCAAGGACCCCAAGAACGGCGAGCTGCTGCGTGCCGACCACTGGGTCAAGGACACCCTCAAGGCCCGCTTGAATGCCAACAAGCTGGCTCGTGGCGAGACCGTGAAGGAGGAGGAGGATCCCAAAAAGAAGAAGAAGGCTGGCAAGGTCGCCGCCCAGAAGCTGGAGGATGCCGTCGTGCAAGAGTACGAGGAGATTCTGGCCCGTCTGGACAATTACACTGGTGCCGAGCTGGGTGAGCTCATTATCAAGTACGATATGAAGAACCCTGCCACCGGTGCCATTCCCGGTGAGCCTAAGCAGTTCAACCTGATGTTCCAGACTCAGATTGGTCCCAACTCGGCTTCCGTTGGCTTCCTGCGCCCCGAAACTGCTCAGGGTCAGTTCCTCAACTTCTCCAAGCTGCTCGAGTTCAACAACAACGCCATGCCCTTTGCCTCGGCCTGCGTTGGCCGCTCCTACAGAAACGAAATCTCCCCCCGTGGTGGTCTGCTGCGTGTGCGTGAGTTCCTGATGGCCGAGATTGAGCATTTCGTCGACCCTCAGTCGGGCAAGAAGCACGCCCGTTTCGATGAGGTTGCCGATGTCGAGCTCGTCCTGCTGGATCGTCACACCCAGCAGTCGGGTAAGACTGATGTCCGCAAGGTCAGCATTGGCGAGGCCGTCAAGACTGGCCTGGTCAACAACGAGACTCTGGGTTACTACCTGGTTCGTATCAACAAGTTCATGGAGAAGATTGGTGTCGACATGAGCAAGCTGCGCTTCCGTCAGCACATGGCCAACGAGATGGCCCACTACGCTGCCGACTGCTGGGACTGCGAGCTGCTGACCTCTTCCGGCTGGGTAGAGTGCGTTGGCTGTGCCGACCGTGCTGCCTACGATCTGGAAGCCCACGCCAAGCGCACTGGCTCTCCCCTGACCGTCCGTGAGCGCCTGGAGACCCCTATTGAGGAGGAGAAGTACGAGGTTGAGCCCAACCGCAAGGTCTTTGGCCCTCTGTTCAAGAAGAATGCCAAGGCTGTTGAGAACTACCTAGTTGCCCTACCCCAAGAGGAGCTGGCTGCTCTGTCCAAGACCCTAACTGCCGAGGGCAAGATTTCCGCCACTGTTCCCGAGGTTGGCGAGGTCAGCATCGAGGCCAGTGCTCTGTCGATTGAGCTGAAGAAGAACATCATCCACACTCGCGAATACTTCCCTCACGTTATCGAGCCCTCGTTCGGTATTGGTCGTATCATGTACTCCCTGATTGAGCACGCGTACTGGACCCGTGCCGCCGACGACGGCGGTGACGAGGCTCGTGGTGTAAGTCTTGTTCAAAGAAAAATTAACAATTAAAGTCTGCTAACACGAACTATAGGTCCTGTCGTTCCCTCCCACCATTGCCCCCACCAAGGTCCTGGTTGTCCCTCTGTCTAACAACCCCGACTTCAAGCCTCTGACCGACAAGATCTGCCGCAAGCTGACCAGCCAGGGTATCTGGGTCCGCACCGATATCTCTGGTGCCACCATCGGCAAGCGTTACAGCCGTAACGACGAGCTGGGCACCCCTCTGGGTGTGACCATTGACTTCCAGTCAGTCAGCGACAACACCGTGACGCTGCGTGACCGTGACTCCATGACCCAAGTCCGTGCCGACGAAGACGTCATCATTGAGGCCGTCCGCTCGCTCGTCACTGGCCAGAAGACCTGGGCCGACATTGAGAAGGAGCTACCCAAGTTTGATGGCCAGAAGGCTTGAGTCTGAGTTGGAACTGAACTTTGGATGTGTCTGTAGCAAGTGCTTGTTTTGGTTTGGTTTTGTTTTCTTTCTTGTGTGCAAAGCGAGAAGCGTTGATTGAGTGCCGGGAGATTGGTTTGAGTAGAATAGATACAAAGCTGCGTGACAATAAAAGTAGAGAAAGTAAAATCCATGCTCATTCTATGATGACTTACAAAGATAGGGTTGGGGCTAACCCTAGAAACTTGAACCAAGTAGTTTTCATCTTTCAAAACTGATTTGTATCATATCACAACCATATACATCTCCTTGACCAGTATTCTACTACGTAGATTGAATGAGAACTCGAGTCAATACAATATGATTGATTGCTTGTTTTACACAATAATGTAAGATGCGTTTGCCAAACAAAATATGAGAGATCTGCAGCTTGCTCTCGCATCTAATCTCGAAACAGGAAACAATAGAGAACGCTTATACAAGTACAAGTTGGGTTGTTTGAGCAAGGCCATTATCCCCAACCGCCACCAAAAATAGGACACTCGAGTGGTGATAGCAAAACAGTCGTCCAACAAATACCTGCTCATTTTCTTTTGTGACGAGTTTTGCTATAGTCACAGGGGTTGCCTCCTCAGTAAGAAGAAGGACTTCCAACAAGAAAACGGGTTCGTTCGTTAGGTATGTAATCCCTGACAAAAAAGAATGCAGCGCTCCTTTGAAACAAAATGGGGGGTTACTTGCCTTCTTGGGGGGGGGGGGCTCTTTATCTGAAGGGAAAGCTATACAGTTATACATATTCCCCTCCCCCTTTGTTCTATGCTTTTTGTGTATTGGTTTTGTTTGTTTTCCCTTGTTCTTTTCCCCTTTCTTCCCAGCCAGCGATCTTCATGCCCTTCTTCTCTTGTAGTTGCTTCTTCATCGATTAACCAAAAAAAACGGCTCTTAAGTTGAAAGGAATGTCTGGCTGGGTACATACATAGCAAAGTTTTATTTCATGGGAAAGATGGAACGGGACAGCTTTGATTGCCAGGTCGTCTTTCTCGAATCCCGTCCCGCTCAGGGCCCCTCGCTGTGTGTGCGTGAGCCATTAGAAAATGAAACCCTTCGATATGTACTATCCGTACTCGCACGTTCTCACAAAAACGACTGGCCCCTACACGAGAACGCAAACAAACAAAGCAACGAAAAGAATGAATGGACTTAAAGGTCTTGCACAGAAAGCATCTAGAAACGAAGTTGTAACCATTTTCTTTTTCCTCTAGCGCTTGGGGCATGGGGGCAAAAAGAAAACATATTATAAGAGGAGGAGTGATACAAGCAAGCTCAGACGGGTCAATTATGAATAGTGGTACGGCGTCAGAAGTCTTTGTGAGGATTATATCAAAGGCTGCGGTTTGTTTTCTTCAAGCAAGTAACGTATGTGTACGCATATGTAAAATCAAGATCAAAGCCACGAGAAGAACAGTGTTGTATGTATGTACTTGTAAGTTAAATGGTGCACAGTCCTCCTTTCTGCCCTGGCTCAGGTTGGCCAAAGCATCTGGGGAAGAAGTTTACAATTTAGGTATGTCAAGAAACAGAAAGAGTATGTATTTGTAACAGAATGTATGCGGCACGCGTCTATTCTGCAGGTGGCGAGATTCTTGCCAGGAGTTGCACCTAGAGGGGAACGACTTTGTTGTTCTTGATTGTTCCTTGTCTTTACTTGTAGATACGACCGCAGGTGTACAAGTAGTCTTGACCCTGGCTTTCGACGGATAGAATAACTTGTTTGGCCCAGGAGAACGAGATGACCCCTCCTGCACCCTGCTAATCTCCAACTCAGATTACAGATTAGGGCCAACAGGTGTAGTACATCTGTCAGCAAGTTACGAAGTACATACATGGTAACTGAATTAATCTCAGCTGCTCGTGTACCAGAGGATGACATACACCGGCAACGTATTCTCTCTCTCTTTTTGCTGAAAAGTCATCGTCACATCCAAAGTCAGAGGAGAGACATCGAAGCGCCCACTGTCATCCTGCACTGGCGTTTTCTTCTCTAGCAAGAGAAGAGAAACAAAACCTGGATAAAAGGGAGATAAAGAACAAAGCATCTTTAGCAACCAGATATCGACAAAAGCACTGACAAGTTTTGTTTGTTTGAGCCGCTTCAGGTCAAGTTGAAGTTGAACTAAGATGAGCACGTACCTTGTTCAATTTCTGTGCATGACTTTGCAACAAATGTACTTACAGAAAAGAAGAAATCCGTGGGTTATCTCGAACAACTTTTCGCCTTCTAGTAGCAGAATGGAAGCCCTTTTAAGGAGAACTTGATACACACTCCCTCGTTTCCCTGACAAGAAACTCGAGGAGAGGAAGCATGCAACTCAACATTGTGAATGTATGTATGTACATACTTCCAGTATAGACACATCTTTAATCGGCTCACCTTCTCATTGCTCTGATTACTTGTATGTATTTTTGCCTCAGCCACCCTAGCAAACCCTGCGAAACATAACGAGTTCCATATAGCAACTAGAGGGTTAGAGGAGACTTTCTTGCTGCCGCTTGGGATGTTGCTATAAATCGTTTCTAGATTTGTTGATCATTGAACAGGACAGAACGGGGCTATGTACTATGTAGTTTGCGTGTGTATCTGAAGCTATGAAGGCCAATCAAGGATGGGAGCCATGGATATACATAGGAACGAGAATGAAGTTGTTGGCTCTATCAAGGCCGGGTTAGAAGAAGAGAGTTCATTTTGAACGGACAAGATGAACCAAAGCCAGTCAATTTCTCTCTGGCCGAGCGTTCTTTACATAGTCTACCAGTACGTACATACATACTACATACATACATACTCTCTTGCCACCCAACCCTTGCCCGTTAAGCCTTCCCTTGCCTTGCCTTTCCCTTCCCCTGGCCCTGCATCTGACCTTGGCCTGCGTTTTGGTTCCGGTTCTGTTCTTGGTTTCTGGCCTCCGTTTAAAAAAAAAGGAATGGGATCAAATCAAGTTAAAACCAGCTGGCCCCCCATCTGCAGTTTGCACTTCGTGCGTTCTTTTTCCCTTGGAAAGGCCATACAGAAACGGGTAAGTTGTTTCTTTTTTCCCCTTCTTTGTCAGCTAACTATGCGATGCGGGTGCGATGCGATGCGATAACTTGTACGACACGATATAAACGATCACGATGCGATGCGAGATAAGATGTGATGATGTTCTTGTGGCTGCCTTTTTCTCTTTGTCTCTCGCCTTGGCAGCAGCTTATGGGATGACGACGGGATTCTTTCATTTCTTTTTCTTCCTACCATTCCCAGCAATTTTGTCCATGCCCGCCTACCGGAAGCCCTCGAAACGACCTTGCCTTGACTCCATGGACCTCCTCCCCCCTCAAACAGGAAACACCGTTGGCCGTCGGATCTTATATGTCTTGACTGACTTGACTTGAGCGTTGCTTGCTACTAGTCAAGATTGCCTGATATGAAAGCCGGTGGCCAGCTTCCAATTGACAAGGCGCAAGGGGGCACACCTGAGCTGAGCTTTGGATTGGGGGTCTTGATAGTCCTCGACGATTAGTTGCCGTGACCGAATCGCCGCCAGTGCCGAATCGACCTGTCAAAAACAAAGAAATAAAAGAGTGTGAGAGAGAAAGAGAGAGAGAGTTGCGGCCATTCAGCTTGTTCCGCCTTGCCAGCTACTCAACTCACTAAAGCAGCACAATCTACATACATATTTCCTCCCTTCCTTTCCCACTTGCCACAAGTGGTCAAAAGCCAAAAAAGGCTCTCTCCTGGAAATCGTTAGTGGCGATCCTGACTGATTCTTGGTTTCCCGCCGTGGGTTGATAGCTGGCTTTCAGTCCCTTGAGACCTGCCAGACTTGTTGTCTAGGAGAAGCAAAAGAATGCAGCGAAAAAAAAAGAAGAAAAAAGCGAGACAAAAGGGACTCAGTCTCACTTTAGCTTCTTTTTGCCTCGACGTTTACCCAGCAGTGGCGTAAGCTAGCCCGTTCGTGATGGCTTGCTTATGCGGGTGAGCCGCCGATGTTCTATTTCGGTTCAAGTTTGGGACTACTGGAGAAAGGGGACCTGTCACTCTAAGTTGGGGCTATTTTCCCGGCGCCGGCGCAATGAAGCCACTGGGAACACAAGGGATAAGGAATCTGGGCTGCTGATCTACGCTTCACTTAGTTTACAGCACGCTGCATCAGAACACCTGGTTCACAGCCTGTGATGTGTCTCTTGCGATCTGGCTCTGGTTGAAAGTGCAACTTGGTCGCAGGCGCAGTTGGCGGCCTTTTCAAATCAAGCCTCGGATACTTTGGTTGGCTGGCCCCCAATTGAAAAGGCGCTATATAGCAAGTGCAACTATAGCTGCCACAGCGCAACGACGACTGCGCGTCGTCTAAGATTACGCTTCAATCGCCCTTCAATTAGTAGTGCTGCTTCAATCATAGCAGTGTTGCTTAGCGCCTTTGGTGTCGCAGACCTTCCAATTTAGCAGCGGATATCGCAAACCAGCACTATCTTCCCCCCCCCCCCCCCCTTTATCCGCGCAACAGGCGCTCGTTTATCCACATCCCCCATATTCGTATTCCAACAATCCAACTCTGGATTTGCTCTTTTTGTTGCGCTGCTCTCAACGAAAACACCGGCCTGGAGATACTGGACTTTGCTTTTCGTATTGATACCCCCCCCCCCCCCCCCCTCCCCTTTTTTTTAATACATCCATTTTTCTCTATGCTGCTTCACTCCAACTGAATCCCGTCAGCAATCCTTGGTTTTCCCCCCGGCAGCCAGTAATCTGTCTTCTCTCTAGCGGGCTCTCTTTTCTCTTCTATTCCCTTCCTTATCTGTTTGGCAGCTGCAAAGTCCCTTGACGTTTGAGGCTTTCTTTGCACGATAGCGCACACACAATTCATCCCCCCAGAGACCTTGGGTCGATTCTGAGTCTACCGGAAAAATTGCGCGTTTGGTTTCCCTTGGTCTGCCAAGTACTCGGGCGCTCTTCTTTTTCTTTCCTTGCTTTGTTTGACCAGCCTTCGCGCATTACATACACATATCATCTTTCTCGCTTCCAGATCCTCCCACCCAAGCCATCAAAAATCACGGGGTGGTGCAAGGCAAATTCGGCAAATCGCATACGTCCCCTTTGGCTTTCGCATTCGAATCCGCTTCTACAACGGCCACATCACGTATGCTCATACAGCCATGGCTAACAATGGTGGCAACAGCACTTTCACCGCCGGTCAGTTTATGAACCCAGGCCCTGCTCCTCGACCACCGGCTTCTCCCGCGTCTCCTTCACGAACACCAATCGACCGACCAAAGCTAGCTCTTACCCCCAACCTCAATATTCCCGGCAGCATGAATAACGTCATGTCTCCGGGGCGTCCCGCTCCCGGCGCCTCGAGCTACAACGGCTCGACTATTGCCCTGCCTATTCAGACCCGTTCTTTTGCCCAAGATAGCGGCCAGGGTGGCGTCGCAATCATGAAGCAAGGCATGGCCCAGGTCAAAGACGGCAAGTCCCTCTTTAAGGCCTGGAACAACAAGTACCTAATTCTGCGCAAGGAGGCCCTCGACTTTCACAAGACCGAGGGTGGCAAGGTTGCTTACACCCTGTTTCTGCGTGACGTCGTCAGTGTCGGCCGTCTCGAGGCTGCGGGTACAATTTTCGAGATCAAGCGGAACCCTACTGGCTCGTCAACCAGTCCTGGTGATGATGACGGTGCCAGCAAGACGCTTCAAATTAAAGTCAAGAGTGACGACGAGCTGTACGAGTGGATCGATCTGATCTACGGCTCATGCCCTGGAATGGGTGGTGTCAGCAACCCCACCAACTTCGCCCATGCTGTCCATGTTGGCTTTGACCCTTCTTCTGGCCAGTTTGTTGGTCTGCCACCCGAGTGGTCCAAACTGCTCAACAGCTCGGCCATTACCAAGGAGGATTACGAGCGCAACCCTCAGGCCGTGTTTGAGGTTCTCGACTTTTACACCGATCTTACCAAGCGCAACGACCAACCCGGATACAATGGCCAGCCCAACGGCGGTGCCCCCAAACCCACTGGCTACCCCACTGGCGGCGCCTCCGTCGCTCCCCCCAGACCAATCCAGACTCCGCGCCAGCAAACCTACGACAGCCCGACGCCCCAGACTCCCGTTCGCCCCCTTCACCCCGATCAAAAGCAGGCTTTGCAGCAGCAACAGCAACAGCAGCAGCAACAGCAGCAGCAGCAGCAACAACAGCAACAACAACAACAACAACAACAACAACAACAACGATCACAAATGCAAAACATGGCGCCCAACTACAACAGTCAGGATTCCATGCGCGAAGAGCAGCGCAAAAAGCAGCTGGAGATCCAGCGCCAACGCGAAGCTCAGGAAAGAGAGCGTCTCGAGCAAGAGGCATACAACGCTTCCATTCCTCAAACAAAGGTGCCCCTAGCCAAGCAGGAAATTGGCGGTGGTTACAGCAGTTCGTCGTCTGAACGCCTGGTGCCCAGCCGCGCTGCTCCCTCTGCGCCCCCTGCCAAGACTGCTCCTGCCCCTTTGCGCGCCCAGCGCCCAGCTCCTCCCGCGCCTGGCCGCACTCCCGGCCAGTCCAGCTCATCACAGCGCACTCAGCAGTCTGGCCCGCGCTACCAGAACACGGGTCCCACCGGCCAGTCGCAGCCTCGCGCGTCGCCGGCGGCTTCGCAGCAGACCAGATTGCCCGCGCCCGTCAAGCCGCTCAATGTGTCCAAGGCCACGCCTGCGCCGCCGGCCGACGACCCCAGAAAGGAGGCCGAGGCCGCGCTCAGCAAGCCTCGTAAAGAAAATGTGCGCATGTCAACCATGTCAGAGAGCGAAATTATGGCGCGCCTACGCGAGGCTGTGTCCAAGGAGGATCCCAACATGTCGTACCAGAAGCAAAAGAAGATTGGTCAAGGTGCCTCAGGCTCCGTGTATGTTGCTAGAGTAAAGCCTGATACAACGTCCAAGGCGGCCCGCAGAGTCATTGACAGCAATGAAGCTCGTACGGGTCGGGCAGACAAGCCGGCCTATGTGGCTATCAAGCAGATGGACTTAGCCAACCAGCCACGCAAGGAGCTGATTGTCAACGAGATTCTGGTCATGAAGGATAGCAGACACGAGAACATTGTCAACTTTGTTGATGCTTTCCTGCGCAACAACGGTGCTGAGCTGTGGGTTGTCATGGAGTACATGGAGGGTGGACCTCTGACGGACGTGATTGACAACAACCCGGTAATTACCGAAGACCAGATTTCCACTATTTCCCTGGAGGTGAGCTTTTTTTTTTCGGCTCTTCGATTTACATGCCCTTACTAATCACCCCTTAGACCTGCCGTGGTTTGCACCATCTTCACTCGCAGAACATCATCCACCGTGATATCAAGTCCGACAACGTCCTTCTCGACGCCCGCGGCCACGTCAAGATTACCGATTTTGGTTTCTGCGCCAAGCTGTCTGACCAGCGCTCCAAGCGTGCCACCATGGTCGGTACGCCCTACTGGATGGCTCCCGAAGTCGTCAAGCAGAAGGAGTATGGCCCCAAGGTCGACATCTGGTCACTGGGTATCATGGCTATTGAGATGATTGAGTCGGAGCCGCCGTATCTAAACGAAGAGCCCCTCAAGGCCCTGTATCTGATTGCCACCAACGGCACGCCCAGACTCAAGCGGCCCGACAAGCCCAGCAAGGAGCTGCGTGACTTTTTGTCACTGTGTCTGTGTGTCGATGTTGCCAGACGAGCTTCGGCCGAGGAGCTGCTGCAGCATGAGTTCCTGAAGCATGGTTGCCCTGTGGCCAGTCTGTCGGAGTTGCTGTCGTTTAAGCTGACTGGCAAATAAAGAAGAAACCAATAAATCAACAACCAAAAAAAAATGACGGGAATTTCTTCTTTTTTTTTTTCAAAAAAAAAATCCATCACACAAAAAAACAATGTCAACTCGGCTTGGACTTTTTTACTCTATCAATGCTTTGGTCTCATGTTTCTGTGCTGGTTGTGGTTTAACCAGTCTGCCCTGTCTTTGTATCTGCTCATGTTGGACATAACAGAGAGAGCGCTGTTACTACACCAAACACAAGAATCATTGACATGAACACTTGCTTCTACACGTCCCACATACTTTTTACTTCTTAATACTACAATCCAAGAAAAGAGAACCAATGAAGCACAACCAAGGTGGAACTTTGTACCTACATCTCAAATGGCTAGCAAGGCATTATATGTATTGTATTGTCCCTTGGTTTCTTCTCTTTTCTCTCTTTGTTTTGTTTTTATAGATTCTCTTCGCCGCGGTTGGGATTCTCCCCTATTGTTTATTGTCTTGTATCCTTCCTACCTCTTCTTATATACTCCTTTTCTTTTCGCCATTTCGATCTCCTAGTTCACGATACCTTAACACATTATTTCATCTTCTCTTCTTTTTCTTCTTTTTTTGACTTTTCTTTCTTGGTCTGCTATTTTCATTCATATAAGGGCAAGTTAAATAACTCTTGTGTATCTCCTTTTTTTCTCTCTTTTTTCGATAGTTTTCATACAACTTTCTCTTATTTTCTTTTTCTATTTGATTGGTGCAGTGGTTATCTCCCGGTGGTGAAATCATGTCATAGATTTACGGACGAGCGGTTTTTTTTTCTACTTGTTTGTGATTATTTAGTGAATTTGAAAAGAATATAATGTGACGAGGTGATGTTTAACGTTTGACTTGAGTCTTTATTATCCTGTCTACGCGTAGCCTTATATAAGTTATCCAACCAGGAACCTGGAACACGTTTTTCGGAGTTCATACGCACTTGATCTCTAGGGGTCATTAAGAGACCCCACTTATGAGTATGCGATTTAATGACACGCAATCATCACGTGATCACAGCAGTTGAAGAAAAAATGAATATTCGCCTTCGTGTAACAATGAGAACTTGAGCAAGATCACACAAAAATAAGGATCGACAACGACAGGATTCGAACCTGTGAGGGCGAACCCATATGATTTCTAGTCATACCCTTTAACCACTCAGGCACGTTGCCAGAACAATTTGTTTGTTTGTTTGTTTGTTTGTTTGTTTATTTATTTATACTCTATGAAGTGGTCCGCCCTCATTTTTCGAGTCCGGCGAGTTTTGAACGGTCCCCCCACATCCACCCCCACATCCACCTCCTCACCCCGTGCGGGCCCGTCCCGCATCAACCGTCCAGCTGCCCACCGAGTTTTCTGTCACCATTTTCTTACCGCCGTGCGGTCCTGCCGAAGGCGGGACCGGGACCAAAACAAACAGACTTCTCCAGACAGGAGACGCCGAAGCACCTCTAGCCGTAGGAGAAGACCTCCCTGCCCTCCCCCGAGAAGAGGAAGAGAGGAAGAAGAGAAAAA
>CM069897.1:791460-810977 GCA_036034705.1 Thielaviopsis punctulata
ATGTATGTATGTATGTATGTATGTATGTATGTATGTATGTATGTATGTATGTATGTATGTATGTATGTATGTATGTATGTACTAGTACTGACTACATACATACATATACATACGTAGAGGTATGTACTTGTGTACATACCATACATACATAAGAAAAGGCTCATCGCCCCCGCTTCAAAAGCAAAATCCTGGTCTCTCGGGATTGGAGAAATTCAAGCTCCGCTGCTTTGAGGTACATACATACTGAGAAAAGTAGCTTTTTATAGTGTTTGTATGCACAGGGTACTTTTTCGGAAGCAAAGAACTAGGAATGCTCAAGGGCGTATAAGTATAAAGTATATGACAATTTGTACTTTCGCGAGGTTGTGTAAATTCATCGTTTGAAAAGATAAGTCTTATGGATGTACATATACAGTGTAACTACGCCGAGGAGGTACATCAAAGTTCTTTTGACTGTTCCATAAAATAAATCGACACAGGTATGTACTTGTACATACCATACATACTAGTATCTCTGGGTTAGAGTAGTTCATTGTACTATGTATGTACATAGGTACAAGTACATACATATGTACATACAAGTATACATATATAAAATCAATCCATAAAAGGTACATTGAAAGGAAGGACATGCGACGGCCTCCCTTGAGCAAACTGGAGCTAAGCTACAGCTTACCGACTTGTATAAAGTACTGCTTGACCCCTCGGATTCTTCCTCAGGGTCAAGCCAAAGTTTGTCCGCAGTACCTACGGTTGGTCTGTCTTCGTTTTTTTTCTCCCTACCGTTTCTCTCGTTTTCAATCTTTTGCAAAAGTTCTACATATCATCATGACTGTCGAAATAAAGCCTATATTCGTGGCTACCCATCCACGGGCATGCTCGACTGCTTTTGAGCGTGTTAGTTATCATCTCCCCTCTCTTCTCCCTCTTTTTCTCTTTTCTCTTCGCTTCAGCATGGCAGCAACAACAACAGACAATTAAAGCAGCAGCAAGCTAACAAAAAGGCACAGGTCTTCATGGCCCGTCGCGACATTCTCGAATGCGTCCACGAACCCTTTGGAGATGCATTTTACTACGGCCCCGAACGCCTCAGCGAGCGCTTTGAGCAAGACCCCGAGACTCGCGCCAAGAGCGGATTTGAGAATACGACGTATGCCGAGGTGTTGAATCAAGTCAAGGCTGCAGGCAATGAGGTACGTTGTGCCCATGTTTATGCTTTGATACACTCCAAATCTCTTCCTTTCCGTTTTTTTTATTTTTTTATTTTTATTTTTCTGGAAACGAATGTACTTCTGTCCCCACTACTGCACAAAAGTGGATCTTAAACTCCAAGTCAACAACGGGAAGCGCATAAGGACGGCAAGTGCGACATACATACTCCGTACATACCAGATATAATGCGGACCCTGCCATCTGTTGCAGCCAAATCCAAATCCAAGTACACACAACAAAGATGACGATCAGGGACAAGAATGCTCACACAACATAAAACTTAACAGGGAAAACGTATCTTTATCAAAGATATTGCCTACTACCTGCTTGCTCCCGATAACAAGGAGACAAAGACCGCCGATTCCTTCCATGTTGGAAATGAGGTGCAGAATCCGACAACGCTTCCGCTGGAGGAGCTGGCCAAGTTCCAGTTCACTTTTTTGATCCGCCACCCGCGCCGGAGCATTCCTTCGTATTACCGTTGCACGATCCCGCCTCTGGTTGAGATGACGGGCTTTGACGAGTTCATGCCCAACGAGGCTGGCTACGTCGAGCTGCGCCGTCTGTTCGACTACCTAATTGAGACGGGCGTTGTCCCTAAAGAAAGCATTGTGGTTGTGGATGCCGATGATATGCTGGACCAGCCCGAGACGGTGATTCGCGAGTACTGCAATCGCATTGGCATTGACTTTACCCCAAACATGCTGCAGTGGACTAAGGAGGATGATGAGAACGCCATGACTGCTTTTGAAAAGTGGAAGGGCTTCCACGAAGATGCCCTGTCGAGCTCGTCGTTAAACCCTCGGAAGCATGCCCAGGTAAGCCTTCTTTTTTGGAGGGGGTTTTAAATTGAATATCCCGAACAACAGACATATCAACTAACACGTCCCAGAAACCCGTGTCCAAGGAAGAAGATGACGCAGCTTGGCGGCAAAAGTTTGGCGAAAACGGCCAAAAAGTCATCCGTCAGACGGTTGATGAAAACGAAAAACACTACGAGTACCTTAAGCAGTTTGCGATAAAGTTTTGAACGCTTCCGGTGCCGGAGTAATTTACTAAAGGAAAGCCAGTTTGGGTAGTTGTTAGATACCATAAGCTCAGCTACAAGAGCAGAGTTAGCGAAAACAGAATCTTATGCTGGATGCGATAAGAGATTTGAGTTATGTTTGTAAGCTTTACAGTCAAGGTCTTAAAACCAGCCATTCGTTTATACATACTATATATGCTCCAGCAGTTAAAGAAAAAAACACAAATATGATACATGATACAAATACAAGGTGTTACAGTAGATCCATCTCCGTTTTGTCCATTTCTGGACTGGGCTCACCTGTCAAGGCCCATGCTTTATAAGTAAGCAGGCAATAGACTGTCGTTCCTCTATACCGACATCTTGCCTCTCCCACCACTTCACTAACTCGCCATCGAACCCCCGCGTTTTAGAGTCCCTAAATTAAGAGCCCCATGAAAACATGTTCTTCTTCTTGGGCTCTGCCTCGGCTGCTGCCGGCGCAGTCTCTGTAGCTTCCGCAGCTGGAGCTGAAGATGAAGCCCCGGCTTCAGCCCCAGCCTCAGCCTCAGCCACGTCCCCCACTTCGACCGGCGACTCTTTCAACTCCTTGGGCATCTGCGTATGCGACACATTGTCAGTCCACTCTTGCGCGTAGTTGCTATCGCTCTCCTGTGCCCACTCGACTGTTGCTGGGCAGAGCGTCTTCTCGCCGCTCTCAGTCTGCAGCCACATGCGCGTTCCGGCTCCGGCGCCGGCCAACACGGCTGCCAGGTCGGCAATCGAGTTGGCCTTTTGGGCAATAATGGCACGGCCACGCTCCTGGCGGGTGCGCGACTGTTTCAAGTGGGGCTTGTCGGGGTTCGGCTTCAGGTACATGTCGTCGCTCCATTCGAGGAAGTGCCGCATGCGGAACTCGCGCAGGCGCTGGAATACGGATTGGCCAACAACTCCAAGGCCTTCAGGGAAAGAGACCACGGCAAGTTGGCGCCAGAGATCCTTGCGAATCTTTGCTGGCCGGTTCTTCTTGCCGGCAAAGGGCATCTGCTTAAACGCCTTGTAGACCTATTGAGCGCGTACGGATTAGTATTGCTACCCATATCCGGCAGTTATTGGGACTATGCAAGAGCAAATCTCGGGGCGCACATACGTTGAGAACTTTGGTGTGAGAATAGACAATCTCGTCGGTAGCAATGTTGGTAAAAATGTAAATCTTTTCGCCGTGGCCAGGAGCGTGGCCGGCCAGGTCTGGCCGGGGCAGCTTCCAGCGGGGCTTGGTGTGGCCGAAGCGCACGCTAGTGCGGGACACGCCAAGGCCCAATTGACCGATGGAGAACCGGGACGCGGTGAAGGCGGCGTTCATAGCTCGAATTCCGGAGAACAGGAAAAAACAAGGTTCGGTTTGGAGGGGTAAAACTTGCGACTCAGAACACGTCGGGGCAGGCGAAATCGACAAGGGGGAGCCGGAAGAAAAGTCAAAAAGTTGCAATGGCTGCGAAAAAGACTGCGTTGGGGGCGGCACTTGAAACTGAGAGCGCTCTTCTTACCCGTCTCAAAGGTCCTTCGAACACAACCAATATTGCGAGCCGAATGGAATTTGCAGGGCCCATTTGGCCGTGATGCATATTACCCGAAGATTTACCAGATGTTTATCAACTTTCTTAACGAAGCCCGGTGTAAGCAGCCACGTGACTTTGTTCTAGCTGGGACGCTCAAGCTCTTTAATGTGCAACTCTCTGATGTTAGGTAACAACTACAAGGGCCCCCTACTTTCCCAAAACGTGTGCCTCCGCCCGAAACGTCCAGAAATAGCTAGAACGGTTCTGACATCACTTAAAGTGGAAACGAAGCTACCAGTAGCTTCTCCTCAACTGATGGCTTTCACGAGGCTTCTGGAACGTGGTAGCTTGTCAGCCCAACTCGACAGGACAGGACATGACGGGAAGCTTCGGCACTGGATACGAGGCCTCTGGTTTCCGTGGTTCGATGTAATAAATACGTAGACTTGCCGTCAGTTGTATTTTCAAATCTTGTTTTCTTTCATCCATTCAGTTTCAACATCTTGATGCATTTCTTTACTACGACACAAGCCCATCTTTGATCTGTCGATACGATTCAAATCCGAAACACTCAAGTCATTACGAGTTGTCTTTTTTTTTTTTTTTCTCTATCATTTGTTGCACCTTTCATTCATTTCCTAATTGCCTCTTCTTTTCTTTCCTCTTTTCTATAACACATACACACATTCACAATGACTTCGCGAATGGAGTTTACCGATAGAGCGCAAAAGGCTGTCGAGGATTCGATGGCCTTGGCCGAACAATATGGCCACTCACAACTTTTGCCCGTCCACTTGGCCGTCTCTCTTCTCGACCCTCCGCCGGACCGGTCCAAGGACCAGCAAAATATCACACCCGGCTCCAATATCACCATGTTCCGTCAAGTAATTGACCGCGCCCACGGTGATGCCCAAGCTTTTGACCGTGCCCTCAAGAAGGCTCTTGTACGACTTCCTACCCAAGAACCTGCTCCTGAAAACGTCAGCTTAGCACCATCCTTCCACGCCGTCCTCAAGAAGGCTACCGACCTTCAGAAACTTCAAAAAGACAGCTTTATTGCTGTCGACCATCTCATTGTTGCACTGGCAGAAGACCACAGCATCCAGGTGGCCCTCAAAGACTCCAATATTCCCAAGCCCAAGCTTATCGAGGATGCTGTCAGAGACATTCGGGGTACGCGCAGACTCGACAGTAAGACAGCCGATGTTGATACTGAGCACGAGAACCTGGCAAAGTTCACCATCGACATGACTGCCATGGCTCGCGACAAAAAGATTGACCCTGTCATTGGCAGAGAAGAGGAGATTCGTCGTGTTGTCCGTATTCTGTCTCGCCGCACCAAGAACAACCCGGTGCTCATTGGTGAGCCTGGTGTCGGAAAGACCACTGTCGCGGAAGGCCTGGCCCAACGTATTGCCAACCGCGATGTCCCTGATAACTTGAAGCACTGCAAGCTCCTGTCACTGGATGTCGGTGCCCTGGTTGCTGGTAGCAAGTTCCGTGGTGAGTTCGAAGAGCGCATGAAGGGTGTCCTGAAGGAGATTGAGGAGTCCAAGGAAACAATTGTTCTCTTTGTCGACGAAATCCATCTGCTCATGGGTGCCGGTTCTTCTGGGGAGGGTGGTATGGATGCTGCCAACTTGTTGAAGCCCATGCTTGCTCGTGGCCAGCTGCACTGTATCGGTGCCACCACTCTGGCCGAGTACCGCAAGTACATTGAGAAGGATGCTGCCTTTGAGCGTCGTTTCCAGCAGGTGCTTGTCAAGGAGCCTACTGTCCCCGAAACCATTTCCATTCTTCGTGGTCTGAAAGAGCGTTACGACAGACATCACCGCGTCACCATTTTGGATAGCGCTTTGGTGGCGGCTACTAACCTCGCCTCACGCTATCTGACTAGTCGTCGCCTCCCTGATTCCGCCATTGATTTGGTTGATGAAGCTGCTGCCGCCGTCCGTGTTGCCCGCGAGTCTCAGCCTGAAATCATTGATTCTCTAGAGCGCAAGCATCGTCAAATTCTAATCGAGATCAAGGCTTTGGAGAGGGAAAAGGACGAGGCGTCGCAGGCTCGCCTGGCCCAGGCCCGTCGTGAGGCAAAAAACGTCGAAGAAGAACTGGCTCCTCTGCGTGAAAAGTATGACAATGAGATTAAACGTGGCGAGGAAATCCATAACGCCAAGTTGAAGCTCGACGAGTTGATGAAGCGTCTCGACGATGCCAAGGACAATGAGGACCACGGAAAGGCTGCCGACCTGCAGTATGGTGCTATTCCCGAGCAGAAGCAGCGCATCCGCGAGCTCGAGGAGAAGAAGAAGCTTGCTGATGCTGCCCTCAACGAGATGGACTCAACTGCCATGATCACCGACGTTGTTACCGCTGATAACATCAACGAAATCGTGTCGAGATGGACCGGTATTCCTGTCACCCGCTTGAAGACCACTGAGATTGAAAAGCTGGTGCACATGGAAAAGGAGCTGGGCAGAATCGTTGTTGGTCAGAAGGAGGCAGTCAAGTCTGTAGCCAATGCTATTCGTCTACAAC
Organism: Thielaviopsis punctulata; assembly: GCA_036034705.1. Classification (NCBI taxonomy): domain Eukaryota; kingdom Fungi; phylum Ascomycota; class Sordariomycetes; order Microascales; family Ceratocystidaceae; genus Thielaviopsis; species Thielaviopsis punctulata. The sequence goes on from CM069897.1 coordinate 797,776, forward strand.
GCTCTGGCCTGAGCAACCCCAACCAGCCGCCCAGTTTCCTCTTCTGTGGCCCCTCGGGTACTGGTAAGACGCTTCTTACCAAGGCTCTGGCCGAGTTCCTGTTTGACGATCCCAAGGCTATGATCCGCTTCGACATGTCTGAGTACCAGGAACGCCATGCTCTGAGTCGTATGATTGGTGCTCCTCCAGGATATGTTGGTCATGATGCTGGTGGTCAGCTGACTGAGGCTCTGCGTCGCAAGCCCTTCTCGATTCTGCTATTCGACGAGGTTGAGAAGGCTGCCAAGGAGATTCTTACTGTCCTCCTGCAGCTCATGGACGATGGCCGCATCACTGATGGCCAGGGCCGTGTTGTCGATGCTCGCAACTGTATTGTCGTCATGACGTCCAACCTGGGTGCTGAGTTCCTGACGCGGTCTCCCACTCGCTCGCGCAAGATTGACCACGAGACGCGCGAACTGGTGATGAACGCTCTGCGCAACTATTTCCTTCCCGAGTTCCTCAACCGTATCAGCAGCACTGTCATCTTCAACCGTCTATCGCGTGACGAGATCCGCAACATTGTGGATCTGCGTATCACGGAAATTCAGCGTCGTCTGAGCGACAACGACCGCAATGTCACAATCGACATTTCCAATGATGCTCGTGACTACCTGGCGAATGCTGGATACTCGCCGGCATATGGTGCTCGTCCACTGGCGCGTCTGATTGAGAAGGAGGTGTTGAACAAATTGGCCATCATGATTCTGCGTGGATCAATTCGTGATGGTGAGCAGGCGAGAGTGGTGTTACAAAGTGGAAAGATTGTGGTGTTGCCAAACCACCAGGATGTGTCCATGAGTGATGACTACGATACGGACATGACGGATGATGAGGATGATGCCGTTGATGAGTTGATGCGCGATGAGGGTGAGCTGTACGACTAAACGGTCTACAGAGAGCGGATGATGTAGAGAGCGGATTTCTGTTTTTGGAGTGGTTAACAGATTGTCCTGTATTTGTTTGATATTGCTATTTGCATTGTACATAGATGATAACTGCATAAACTGCTATTCTTTTTCTTCGTATTCATCACGAAATATATATATTTTTTATAAGTTTACCCTGTGCTTTAGTTTCTCACATGCCAGTACATAGAGCATGTGAGTTGTATCTTATCCCATAAGTTTAGATTAGGATCTCGGTGGAGCAGCAACATTGAACTTTCCATTGACTTTTCAAGAACATAAGTACATACATATCGAACAAGGGAACGACCATTAGTGAAATTACACAGTGAATCTTAATGTTTCATGAACAGTACGAAAGAGCCTAGACTTGTAGTATGTACATAGTATAAGATGTACTATCATAAAAAAAAACATGGCATCACTATCACGACAATGCTGTTTGCTGTGTTTGGGAACGAATGACAACAAAGAGTTCCACGATTTGCAGTGGCAACAATGTCATTGTCCAGGTTAACGTATTTTCAGCAGCACCACTCAATACATGTTTGCAATGATCACCATTTTTGTTTATATCAGCCAGTACTGTTATGACAAATAAAAAAGAGTAAATATTCAAACTCAATTCAATATAGATAGCCACAAGACTTACGTCTGAAGGTGGCGCAAATGTGGCGAGCCGATAAGAGAGATAACAGTGAGTAGAAGTGGGGCAGACGGGTAATCTCGAATTTTCAAAAAAAACTAATCTAGTTCCTGCACAGTCACGTGGGTAGAGCCCTAATTTCATAGGCTGTGGGCATGCCCCAGAGACCCGCTTCTTCCTTAACCAAGGCGCACGCCCACGACCGGCAACACTCATCCCAATTTTGCGGTGGTGAATTCTTTCTACGACTTCCTCTTGAAAACCATCAACCAACTTTCCCAGTGGCAGGAGATTTTATCAGCTTTGGACAAGCTGACCCCGCCGCAATCATGTCGCTGGTTTCTTGTACGTTCAGTCCCTTCTTTGCATAGCATCTCAGCATTTGCATAGTTGCCCACATTGCCAACAACAACCCATCGATTTCCTCCATCGAAATATCTCGGTACTTGTCGCCACGCCCGCCTGTTGTTCGAACACCACGAAGTCGTACTGGATATATGTTTTTTTGTGGAAACATGGAAAATGAGACGAAGTGAAGAGCCGGATTTTGCATCACAATATTACATCCCGCCACCACAGGAACGCTTGAGATTGTGGTGGGATAATTATCAAGGCGGCATATCAAGTTTACGATGCAATGCGGCATAGGTCGCTGTTACGATACTTTTCTGCGCTCTGTTTTTTTCTTGTATTGGAGCTGTACATATCCGCGACTGGTATCGACGACAGACAGGGCGTGCGACTTTTTGCTGAATCCCACACCATCAGTACTCAAAATGGCAGTGATGTCGATATTAACATTTTTTGCCTATAGCGGAAAAGACGAACTTTCAGTTCATCCTGCGTCTCCTCAACACTAACGTTGATGGAAGTGAGTAGCCACCGCATGACCTTGGTTGATGAGAATAATTGCTAACAAATCCACAGAGCAGAAGAGTAAGCCTTGAACTCGCGAGCCACTCGAACGGCGCAGTCCCCCGGAACGACTTTCGACCGAGATTCTAACCGAACGCATAGTTATGTACGCCCTGACCAAGATCAAGGGTGTCGGTCGCCGCTACTCTAACCTGGTCTGCAAGAAGGCCGATGTCGATCTGAGCAAGCGTGCCGGTGAGCTCACCTCTGAAGAGCTGGAGCGCATTGTCACCATCCTGCAGAACCCCACTCAGTACAAGATCCCCACCTGGTTCCTGAACAGACAGAAGGACATCGTCGACGGCAAGGACTCTCAGATCCTGGCCAACGGTGTTGACTCTAAGCTGCGTGACGATCTTGAGCGCCTCAAGAAGATCCGGTATGTTGGCCAATACGAATGCGATTATAGTCATGACCTGATGCTAACAATTTCACAGCGCTCACCGTGGTCTCCGTCACTACTGGGGCCTGCGTGTCCGTGGTCAGCACACCAAGACTACCGGTCGTCGCGGCCGGACCGTCGGTGTGTCGAAGAAGAAGGGTGGTTAAACGATTTATGGGATTTCATTTCGGCTTGGGGTGGAAAGGCGCGTCGGCTGGTTTCTACAAAATTCCCTTGCATTACGGATTTGTTTTGCTTCACACAATTTGCGTGTGGATCGCAGGCACCATGGGGCTTCTCTATAGATGAACAGAGAAGCGTCTCAATGGAAAAAAAAGAAAGTAAAATGAACTCTACATGGCGGTTCACGGCGTTATTTGTGTGTTTTTTTTATGAATTGACCGAGTCACGATCAATCACTGAAAGCAATAGGTTCATTGGACACATGTGAATATGAGTGTAGTATTTGTACATATCTACAAGGAAACAGTTTTTATATTCTTGGTGGATATGGCTGGTATCAGGATATTCTACGAGTATCGAAGCAGGCAAGCAATTTAAACAAATGAACAGGGCAAAACAAGCAATGCTTAGTCCTCGTGCGTCACTGCCATGTCCAGCAACTCTACACGGCCCTGTCCACGAGTTTCGTTGCCGACAAAGTCAGACAGAGTCTTGAATGCACCCGGCTCCACAAAGCCCACAACCTCCCACTCAGAGCCCATGACTTCCTGGCTCTCAACCTGCTCGACATAGCTCAGAATGCGATCCTTGACGGTACCCGACGCTTTGGGGGTGTCGGCATCCTCTCCAGCCGCCGGCTTGGGCGCCTTGACAGCCTGCTTCAGCACGCTAGTTCCGCAGGTGATGCGCAGGCGCATGCGCGCGCGCGCCACGGGAATCGGCTGCTGCGCAATTAGGGCCTTCATGGCGTCCAGAGCCTGGCTCTTGGCGCTCTTGCTCGTGACGACGCCGGTCCAGACGGCAGTGGGCGGGGCGGTGGGGGCGGAGGGGGCGGACGCCGCAGCGGTTGGGGTGGCGGAGCCGCTGGTGGAGCCGCTGGTGGTGGTGGTGGTGGTGTGGGCTTGTGACGAGAGTTTGTCGAGGGCCTTTTCAATCATGCCGGGAGTGTAGACGCGTTTTGTGCGCGGATCGACGAGTTTACTGGCGACGATGGAGATGACTTCGTTGTGCACACGCTCGAGCTGGGCGGCGCGCTCCTTCTCGCCGACCTGCAGCTCGCCCTTTTTGAGAATCTCGAGAATGATGTCGTTGGTGGTGGCTTTTTTGCCAAAGGCTTTTTCCAAGTCGTCCTTGGGCGCAGTCTGGCCCTTGGACACGTTGAGAAAGACGTTGGGGATCTGCAGCACGTTGTCGAGGTCGGTCTCGATGCCGCTGCGCCATTCGAGGACTTTGTTCTTGTAGCAGGCAATTTCGAAGCGCTTCTTGCCCTTCTTGAGGCGCACCATGGAGACGTTGGTGAGCTTGATTTGGCCCACGGGCTGCATGATACGAGACATGGTGGGCGGGTTGTGTGTGAGTCAGATGCAGATAGAAGTATGGGTTTAATATGGAGAGGGAAATATGGTGAGATGGTGAGAAGATATTCAGAATACGGTGAAATACAGGAAAAAGTTGGTGTTGTTGTTGTTGTTGTTGTGGGGGGTTGTGAATACATAATGAAAACTTTTTATATGCAGAAGCGCAAAAAAAAGTTAAAGCTTGCAGTTGTTACCATGAATCCAATTAGGGTTACGGTTCCCTTTTTTTCTATGACGAAAACTCGACACAAAATGAGTTAGTGGACTTCTGGGCTTTGGAGGGGTAAAATAAAGCAGTAAAAAACTTGTACCCCCGCCTGTAAACTTTACTTGTATGCACATAGTATGTACTTACCAGGCGGAGTGGGGCGGCTCTCTAACAATCTTTTCTGTCGCTTGTAGCCTTGTTAACAAAACCTCTTTTGGGTGATGAATACTGAGTCATCAATACTTGTAGAGAAAGCTCCGTGTCCAGCTCAGCCTTACAGTGGACTATCTCCAACTCCACTTTTTTGTTTGCACACTAGCCTGTTTCCTTTTCTCAGTCGCGTCTTATTTTGAGGCACCCAATTGTATTTTCTGCTTCCTCTATTAGAAAAAGCTCATAATGGCTGCTCCGGTCAACACCGTCCCCACCGACGCCGCGCCGGTCGCCGTCCCGGTGCCTACTTCCGCCAATGCCGAAGCCTCTACTGCTGCTACCGATGCTGCCGCTCCCGCTGCTGCAAAGCAAAACATCAACCCGTGGAGCGTGTCGGGAGAAATCGGCGAGGACGGCAAGGTCAAGGCCATTGACTACCGCAAGCTGACGGAGGAATTCGGCACCACACTGATTGATGATGCGCTGCTGGAGCGGTTTGAGCGGGTTACGGGCCACAAGCCGCACCGCTTCATGCGCCGCCAGATTGTGTTTAGCCACCGTGACATGTCTATGATTCTGGACCGCTATGAGAAGGTACCCGCTGTCAAAGAGATACACTTGAAAAAGAGGGCATGCTGTGCTGACTGATTGTGGTAGAACGAGCCTTTCTTCCTCTACACCGGCCGTGGACCTAGCAGTGACTCGTGAGTTTGAGCGCTTGGGAACATGTACATATTTATGGCTATACTAACCAAGTCAAAGTATGCACGTTGGTCACGTCCAGGTCTTCCAGTTTGTCAAGTGGTTGCAAGACGTGCTAGATGTGCCTCTGATTATCATGATGACTGATGGTGAGTTTATTGTGGACTAAGAGAATGACCGAGTGCTAACAAGCTGGCAGATGAAAAATTCCGTGAGTTGAAATGTCACATGATAGTGAGATGAGTATGCCACTTACAGTTTTCCAGTGTTTAGCGAGAAGCGTACTGTTGAGGAGGTCATGGGCTATACCCGCAAGAACGTAGGCTTTATTCTACTTTGCCCGCTATTTTGACTGATTCGAGGCCAATATGCTAACCTCTGGTATAGGTCCGTGACATCATCAGTGTCGGTTTCGACGTGGAAAAAACCTTTATCTTCTCCGAGTATGTTACTTAGAGTTACACAAGCCACGTGATACTAACGGCTTTAGCTACGACTTTATGGGCGGTGCTTTCTACCGCAACATTACCCGCTTTGCCAAGCTTGTCTCGTAAGTATAGTCTTCTTCTTGGGGTTTGCCGACGCTTGACAAGCTAACTAGTAGTATAGGCTCAATACGGCATGCAAGGTCTTTGGCTTTGACGAGAGGTATGTTTGGTTTAACTACTGGGTATCTGTGAATATCGCATATTAACTCGTGTAGCTCCAACATTGGCAAGGTCCACTTTGGCAGTATCCAGGGCGGTAGGTCTTTTCACTTGACCTGTTTTACATGATGCTAACAATCACAGCCACTGCATTTGCCTCATCTTTCCCTCACGTTTTTGGTGAGGACGAGTCCAAGAGTAACTCGATTCCCTGCCTGATTCCCTGCGCCATTGACCAGGACCCCTATTTCCGTGTTACTCGCGATGTTGCTGCCAGACTACACTACGCCAAGCCTGCTCTTAGTAAGTTCTTTTGTTTAGTTTCTGTTGTGTTACATCATCTAACTGTATAGTTCACATGCGCTTCCTGGACGCCCTCCAGGGTCCTGGCTCCAAGATGTCAGCCAGTGATGATACTTCGGCCATTTTCCTGACGGACTCGGCCAAGCAGATCAAGAACAAGATCAACAAGTATGCCTTCTCCGGCGGCCAAGTGTCTGTTGAGGAGCATCGCGAAAAGGGTGGCAATGCCGACATTGACGTGTCGTACCAGTACCTGCTGTTCTTCCTCGAAGATGACGACGAGCTCAAGCGTATCAAGGAAGAGTACGAGTCGGGCCGCATGCTGACAGGCGAGCTCAAGGCCATCTGCATCAAGTTCCTGCAGGACTATGTGCAGGCCTTCCAGGAGCGCCGTGCCCAGGTTACTGAGGACGTTGTCTCGGCATACATGACTCCGCGTGCGCTCAAGTGGGGCGGAAATCCCAAGGTTCCCCGTGCCGACCTGGTTGTCCCTGTTGTCGCGGCTGCTGGTGACGAGGCGGCCAAGGCTGACGGTGAGGGCGATGGCCAAATGACCAAGAACCAGCTCAAGAAGCTGCAGAAGCTGAAGCAGCAGGAGGAAAAGAAGGCGGCCAAGGCCAAGGAAAAGGCCGAAAAGGCGGCGGCGGCAGGAGCGGCAGGGAGTGCCTAGATTGAGGTGCTAACGAGGGAGGGTCAGAGCATGAATGCCGCGCCTGTGTATATATGAAAATGGGAACGAAAATAGGAGCCGTTTCTCTTCTTTTTTTTCTTCTTCTTCTTCGTCTCATGGTTGCATCTCCAGGGCTTGTTTCTGCTATTCTGTCACTTTGTTCGATTCCTTCTTTTTTTAACTATGAGGCGACAGGAAACGTTGCAGTGATGCATGTTTCTCTTGTCTTTAAGCGAGTGTTCTCTTTTTCTTGAATGCTGTTTTTTTTTTTCTGGTGGTGAATCAAAGAAACGCCTCACTTGTTTTGTTATAGGAAAAGGGAAAAGTCTCTTGGAATGCTCGGCTGTAACAAGCAACCTGAATCTGGTGCAGGATGAAATACCACGTGCGGTAGCTTGTCTGTCGTTTGTTAGCTACCGAGGCGGCGGCTGGGGGTGTGCTGTAGACATGCTTGCATACTTACATGCAACTATGTAGCGCATTGATGTAGGTATGTAAGTTATGCCGGAACTTGCCTTGAGATGTATGCAGGGCACAAGTCATCAAGAATGTGGGTTTCTGTCTGCACCGGAAGGAATCTTTGGGCATGCTGCGAGGTGAGATGAGAGCGTGTAGGTTGATGGAGGTTACAAAGCAACCAGGAGTCGATCTGCAAGGGAGGAATGTTGATTGCAAGGTTGCAGATGGCCAGATGCAGGGCGCGCGTTAGCAAAGGGCTCTCTCGTCAGTAAAGTCCAAAGGGCTCTTGCGGGCAGAAAGTCCAGAGAACTTTCCTTGCCAACAGAGTTTTGTCATACTGTATTAATGCCACCAAGCAGACCTCCATAGAATACAGTCGGGCCAATACATTGCGGTCTTCACTCACTATTGCAGCGGGATTCAAAGGGAGCGGTAAAGTGCCGGTGCAAGCTGAATGAGGGCCTTTGTTCCTGGTAGGAACAGGCAATGATGTGCGGGAGTAGCGTAGCACTTGGCCAAAGGGGTAGAGGAGAGACATTGAGTTATTCTACCAGTATGGTGCTGCCTCTTGACCAAAGCTGTCTTTGATCAAGTGGCCGTCTCTGTCACTGATGGCTCACCTATACCCCCCTCGCAGTTTCTGCCCACCCATCAGTGAGCACCTTTGGCAGTATGTACAGGTATGCGCCACTAGCACTTTACAACGATATCTCTGACGCCTCCAGATTGCTCTCCAGTCATGGCAGACAGCATCTTTTCCATGCTCCAATGGCTGTCTGCCAGTTCATTTCCACAATGGGCCACGACGGCCGCAAAGTAGCGGGCGGCTGGCTTGACTGTGACTTGACGTCCCATCTGTGTCCATTCGGAGTTTCACAGGCTCTTCATGTCTATTTTCTTATTATTTACTCTTAGTATTTATTCATTTCTTTTTTAGAATGAATAGTAATCTAGGTAACAATAGAAGAAAAGAAGTGGCGTCTAGGGATGTGGAGGAATTGGCCCGACTATATCAAAGGGATGGACTTCTTGGTTGCTCTTTTCTTTAGTCTTTGCATACCGAGAAACCGCAACACCTCCTCCGCTTTACATGTACATAGATTATAGATTTCAACTCCGGCGAGCAGATTGCATACACATGCACTTCGTTTGGCATAGTTTGTGAAAAGACATCTGAAACTATCTGCGGAAAAGCAAAGCCTCAAAGATGGCTTGTTGCGACTGTATATCTAGAGCTATTTTGAAACTTTGCTCGGTCTTTTTGATTCTTTCTCTTTGTTGCCCATTGTTGCTTTCAGACGTTGGTTGCATCGAGAGAAGGGAGGAAGGATGGAAGGATGGCAAGAACGTGCGCGCGCCTGCATTTCTGCATGCAATCTTGTTGTATGTATGTACAAGTACATACGTACATACATACATACATACATGCATACTTCCCTCAAGCTACCTTTTGTTCATTGTTTTGTTACATAGCTTGGCTGCAATGGAGCTGTGACTGCTTTCTTTTTTGTTTGACGTCTGATCACTCAAAAAGTTTCTTTTCTCTTGGTGTCATTGTTAAAATAACCTCAGCCAAAGCGCAGTGCAAGGGACCAAAGACAAACCTTTTGTTGTTTTTTTTCTGTTTTTTTTTTGTTAATAATAAAAAGCCCAGAGAATGCAATATTCTTTCTCGCGTCGCACAGCAAAACGGCGCGGTGCAGCCGCCCCATCAAGCTCGTATCACACAAGCAACATAGCAAATACATACGTACGTACAGTACACAGCAGCCCCATGACAAACCAATATTGCAAGTCTTGTGCTCTTCCTGAGAGAAGAAAAAAACTCTCCAAGAATGAATGAGGGCGATGCATGTTCTTCTTCAACACATCTTTGCCAGGGGTTCTTTGGGTTCATTGTGCTTTGTTCTTTTGTTCTTTGAGATTTCTTTTTCTGTCTCTGTAGTTATATTTCGATGGTACGTACTACATACATACATACATATTTGTTTTTTCTGTCGCTCCTTCTCTTCCCTCTATCGGCAACCGACACACTTAGTCTCGCCATCGTCCAGTGTACTTCGTAATTTCCTCGTCAAATAAGTCAGCAACGAGTACAAGTACGTAGTTGCCTTGTTTGGCCAAGTTGGGCCAAAGTATACTGGTATGTATCTCCCTCGGGCATCTTTTGAAATTTCCCCTCAAACTCTGCAAGCACGGCACTTTCGATCTCTTATCTTGTTAGTCCAACCATATCACAGTCGTGTCAACCTCTTGATTTACAGCCTTACTAAGCCGGGCTAGCTTACAGCCTGCCTGTACCTCCCACCCATTTTTTGTTCTTTTTTTTGTCATTTTAAAATTAACAAATCCCGTCTTTTAAACTTGGGGGTTTGTTGGAAAACGTGCGGTTACATATGTATGTTATGTACATATGTACTTGTATTTATTTTAGTGTCTCGTCTCGCTTCTTCCTCTGCTGATCACAGCCAGGTTTAGAACTTATTACAACTCTGGCGCTTCAAAGTTGGTTCCAGTATTTCCCATAACCAACTTTGTCCAAAGACTTTTAGTGAATTAGGAGCCCCAAAGATTAACCCACTAACAAGATAAACTTGTCTTTCTGACTTACTTCCAAGTTGCGTGCTACGACTCGAGCTTTGTACTACTCTTTACTGTGTTAATTCATGTAATTTGAACCTCTTCTCCCTTGTCTACTCGACCGCTCAGCTCGGCCAGTCCGCTGTTTGATGTCGTTTTACATTTGCTGTTTCTCAATGTCCTTTCTCGTCTCTTCTCTCACCTTTAGCATTACAAGAATCGTTGTATTCTTTAATATTGGTATAACTCTCCTTGCTTTTTTAGTTTCTTCCTCGGTAACCCCTTCATAATGTTTCTCGTTCCTTTTTTTATTATTTTTTTTTTTTTGCTACATATGTATGTACCGTGAGAAATACAGGCCTTGAGCACCGCAGTTTTTGTTCGCCTTATACCCTCACGATGACAGTAATACCGCTTGGACATGGGTGGCTTTTAAAATTAGATGGATCGAGATGCTACAGCAAGGCAACTCAGCCTCATTATCTGAGTGTTTTCTTTTTCTAAAATCCAATAAAAAAAAGACACGAATTGCCTCTTGTTTTTTTCAGTTTGAAATACAGACATCAGTCTTCCGTTGGTGTATCCGGCAAACTATGACAAGCTGTCACACTCCAGCTTGTCGTTTCTGTTTCTGAAATTCTCCAGCCAAGCCGTGTACAAACATTCATGTTACTCTGTCGGGTACTCATTGCATACAACCGATATATGACAACTGTGCCGGTCTTTGCGTCGCATGGAATGTTGTCAATGCACATGGCCGGCTACCCCAAAACTGCCTCAACACTTCTCTATCTGCCCTTAAAAAAGTAAGTAGCTGCAAGACAGGCAAGGGGCACGCATCCAGACTATGAAGCGCAAAAGATCCCCGGTATTTCCTGGCAGGTTTATCGAGCATGTTTGTTATGTGTACTTGTATCAAAACTGCAGTGACATAACCCACTTGATGAACAATGCAGCGAGTATCCAAAACCGGGAACTTGATGTCATCCTATGTAGCAACTCTGGATCGGTTATGTCATTTTCCGCATTTTTCATGCTCTTTGGGCAGGTTGTTGACACAGCAACCTTGTTGTACATCTGTACATTTAAAGTGCTATGTACATAAAGAAGAGATATTCAATCAACCTCCGCCAAAGTAGCAGCTGCACAATGCTGTCTCTGAGGATGAAGGCAACAAAAAGCCTCCAGACAAGCTGCGCACACATTGTCTAAGGCTCTGTCTGTGCCCAGCAAAATGACATTCCTTTTTTTTTTTGAACGACGACATTGACTAGTTGATCTTTCTCCGATGTTTCTGTTTGTTTCCGGCTCCTTGTACGACTGAAAAAGGGAAAGAAAATGTCAGCGAGCGTCTTGCGCTGGCTTGATGGGGGTGAGCGTTGCGTTGTTGCACAAGCTTATGCACAAAAAGAATGCACAATGGTTGTTTTTGTGTATGTATGTATAGCTTTATGCAGGTTTGTGGCGTGTGTTGGGTTGGTTCTTGTACCTGACCCGGGGGGTATGGCACAGTGTCAGTATCACCGTGTGTGGCGTTTTAAAGTATGTACTGGTACAAGTAGAGAGAAAAGAAGTTCCAGATGTTTCGTCCTCTTGCCAATATTCAACGGCTTCTGGCCGAGACAACTTTCCACTTGTATTGGTTGTCAAAATCGTAACAAATACCTACGTACATATGCAGTACATAAATATACAAAAAGTAGATATACGTACTTACACAAATAATGCATGTATAAATAATGTACGGGCTATGTTATGTGACTCGCAATTGCATTCAAACATCGGAGTGGTCAGCCCGCCTTGATCAATCTGAGACACTTATCGAAAAGTCGATTTTGTATATGTATACGTACAAAGTACCTGTACATTACAATCATGTTCCTTGTACCAACCACAAGATAGCACAACGCAGCAAGCTGTTTATTTTTCGCCCTCAATATTCAGTTGCCCCAATGGCGCTCCGGTTGAAGCTTCTTGCAAGAAGCTGTAGTTCACTACTTTAATGAGACTTTTTTAAACGGTTCACTTGACTTCTTGGCTGCACCCAAAAGAAATCAGGGACATAAACCGTCAAACAAAAAAGCAAATATGTAAGAGACATGAGCTTTTTTTTCGTGTCTCGTTTCGTTCTTGGGGTTGCCGGGCGCGGGGTCAACAGGCTAACTGCATCCTTCTTGTTGAAGGAGAAGAGAGGAAAGAAGACAAGAAGAAAAAGGAATGCACAAGTACCGACAGCACAAATAATACATACATACATACATACATACATTGTTGTACATAGTACGTACATACATATGTATACGTACATATGTAAATGCTGCATAAAGAAGGCTGCTATGCATGCATCTGCATCTGCATCTGCGATTCATTGTTACAATACCTTTATGGTATATAACTGTAATTCTGCAACGGCCCATGCTCCAACCTAGATGTCCCAAAAGAGTAGCCACAGGCTACTTTCTGTCAATAAATTTTATATTATGCAGCGGTCTGTGTGTTACGAGTCTAGAAAGACTTAGCATCATATGTATGTATGTATGTCCTGACTTTTCGCTTTGCCTTTCTTTAGACAGCTTTTTTTTTAACTTTATGAATAGAGCAGAAATCTAGATACGGCTTTTACATGTAAACCCGGCTGATTAAGTAGTGCGACGATGCACTAACGAGTCTTGTATGCATGCGCTTTTCCAAGCGAATTCATGCTATAGTTTTACACATGTATTATTGTACATATGTACAGCTGCAACCCAGAGCTCTCTCTTTTATTACATGCTTGCTTCATAATTTCTTAATTGGAGCAAACCACCTAAACGAGAACGAACCTTGCCAAATTGCACAAGCCCCTGGTTTTTTTTTTTTTTTTTGGGTTCCCTCGACTTTGTGCTGCAGGTCTTATTCTCTAGGATAGAACGGACTCCGGTGGTTATCCAGCATATGCGTATATACATAGAACGTCAGTATAGTATGTACATACAGATTATTGCGTAGCTCCCGATAGATACAACAGGTCCGGGCTTTATTCCTTTTTTTTTTTTTTTTTTTTTTTTTT
>CM069897.1:824560-850192 GCA_036034705.1 Thielaviopsis punctulata
TTTTTTTGTTGTTGTTGTTGTTGCTTGACTTGTCGTTTCTCGATTCGACCTGCGACGGCCCTTCTTTTTGTTTTTTTTTTTTCTCTTCCTATTTTCTGTTTTCTCGCCCTCATCTTCCATTCTTGTATTTTTATTGCCTCTTTTTTCCTTTTTTGCTCTCTTTTATCGACGCCTTCTCGAGCTGCAATCAGTGCAGCTCACCGACACGACGTCTTCCTCAAAGAAAAGAAAGATTACCCGCCCCTCAGGCTCCGGCCTCAGCCTTGACCCCGGCCTCGATTCTTCAGACCCGTCCCGCAACGTCTCCCCTGTCTTGTCTCTCACAGAGGAAGACGCTGCAACTGCAGCGTTAGTCCAGTCGTCAGCTACTATTACTACTACTACCACCTCCATTTCTACCGACTCTGCCAACAATCTCGAAACCCACAGCTCCATCCGCAGCGACAACAGTAGTAGTCACGTCTCGACCGACTCCACTGCGACTCTTTCACAGGGCCCCTCTTCCCGCAAAAACGCCTCCTCTTCGCCTTCCTCCTCTGACTCTTCCGCCGATCTCGAAGCCTCTATACATAGCGACATACCTGGCTTTGATACTACTCCCAGTGCTCGCTCTCCCGTCAAGCCTCCGTTGGGTGTGGCCATTTCTCTTGAAAACGACAGCTATACCAGGGCTTCATCTCCGTTGAAACGGCGCGCTTCGAGTATGGATCCTGACAACAATGACATTGAGCAGGCCGCTGCCGCTGCTGCTGCCGCTGATGCCACCACTGCCACCACTTCCACCACTGCCAACCCTGATCCTGTCGCTGCCACTACTGTCACAAAAAGCGATCCCGCCTCTGTTGCTTCTGTAGCCACTTCAACAGATGTCAATGACTCTGCTGAGCTCTCTCGCGAAATGAGTTTAGACCCTACTCCCGAGACTCAGTCCTCTTCAGGTCCTAGTACGTCATATCTAGCCACTTTCTCTTTTGTTTCTCAAAAAGCCTATTGGTTACCATTTTACCACGCTTTATGGCTTTATTTTCTTCGTCCCGTTTAAATTTTTTATACCACGTCACATTCGATGACATGTGATACTGACTTGCAACTGCTAGTGCCCTCACTCAAAGAACAGATCAAAACCATCAAGACCCTGCTTAATGCTTTTGCCGAATCACCACTCACTCCTGGTGATGTTGGTTATATTGTTTCTCGCTCCTGGCTCGAACAGGCTCTCGCTCTCGACGACCCCAAAATCAAGCCCGAGGATTTACAGCCACTCGGTCCGGTCGATAATACTGATATCATTCAGGCTGTCCACACTCTCTCCGATGGCACCAAGTTTGTCGAGCTCAAGATGGCAATGGGTCTCGAGAGTTTCGAAATCTTCCCGGCCGACGCTTGGCAATGCATTATGGACTGGTATGGCTTGAAAGAAGGCCAGATTCCCATTGTTCGTTCTGTCGTGGACAACAACGCCGGCAGTAGTAACTCTGCCAACAGAGCTGATGCCATACAGTTTGAGTTGCATCCGCCCGTATTCGAGATTCACCGCGTCTACTCGCCCTTATGCCCCATCAAACTGGCCCAGGACAAGAATGCAAAGCCCTTGATCATTACCCGCAGCACGTCGCTCCCCTACCAGCAGCTCCTCAGAGATGTAAAGGGCTTATTAGAAATCCCCGTCTCCTGCAAGATCAAGTTCCTCCAGGTGACCAGACCTGAGCCGTTTTCGGTCGAGTCTACTTCTGAGACTGCGCTTACTCCGCCAGAATCGCCGGTTGAATCGGCGGCTGCCACCTTGTCCATGGCCGACCCGACGCCCAAGTTTGACTGGCCTACGCTGTTGGTTTCCCCCCAGGTCTACAAGAAGAGCCAAGCCATGTCTTTTACCGCTGATCACACCAACAACCCCAACTACAATGGCAGGTCGACGATTGGCATGTTTGGAATCAACTCGTATAGCGTCTACGTTGTTGAAGAACAGATTTCTGGAGACGTCTACGTTTCTGGCTTTGCCGCCAGAGAGAGTAACATCAAGCCCAAGACTCTTCGCATCGTTGGCTCGAGTCCTAAAAGCTCTGCCAACAGCGGAAAGTCCAGCCCTACCACTGCCAGCTCCTCCACCCGCAGCCGCACCAAGCTCATCAACAAAAAGAAGCATAATGGAGCCGTCGGTTTAAGCAATCTGGGCAACACTTGCTACATGAACTCGGCTTTGCAGTGTGTGCGCAGTGTCGAGGAGCTGTCCAAATACTTTTTGAGCGATGAGTACAGCCAGGAAATCAACTACAACAACCCTCTGGCTTACAACGGCCGTATGGCCAATGCCTACGGTGAGCTCCTGAAGCAAATGTACCTGGGAAACAATGATGCTGTGCGCCCAATGAACTTCAAGTCTACGGTTGGCCACTGCCGCCCGTCTTTCGCTGGCTACGCTCAACACGACTCTCAAGAGTTCTTGGGTTTCCTGCTTGATGCTCTCCAGGAGGATCTTAGCCGCGTCAAAAGTAAGCCGTACATTGAGAAGCCCGACTCGACTGATGAGATGATCAACGACCCTGAGGCCATTGCCAAGATGGCTGAGGAGGTATGGGACATTACTCGCCGCCGCGATGACTCCGTGATTGCGGACCTCTTTACCGGTCTGTACAAGAGTACACTGCACTGTCCCGTGTGCAAAAAGGTCAGCATCACGTTTGACCCGTTCAACAACCTGACTTTGCCTCTCCCTGTGGACACGGCTTGGGCTAGAAAGATCAAGTTCTTCCCACTCAACGACGTTCCAGTTGCGATTGATGTCGAGATTCCTCCACACAGCTCTGTCGCCGGTCTCAAGAGCTTTATTTCGGAGCGCACTGGTGTCCCGGTTGAGCGCATTATGGCTGGCGAGGAATATCACGGCAAGTTTTTCAAGTTCTACCACGACACTGATGATGTCTCTGAAATCCAGCCATCTGACGAGGCTGTGTTCCATGAGACTGAGCTGGTGCCCACCAACCTGGTTCCTGAGTCTCACAAGTCCAAGTACCGATCAATGTTGAACATTGAACCCACCGAGGAGGTTTCATTTGATGATGCAAAGTACGACCGTCTTCTTGTGCCTGTGATCCACCGGGTGCCTACTAGCCTCAGTGCCAGCAACAAAGACGCTGAGGCTATTCCTCCTCATTTCATCTCTCTGACGCGTGAAGAGGCTTATGATGAGGACATTATCCGGCGCAAGGTTCTTGAAAAGGTTGCTACTTTTTCAACCTGGTCAACGCTTCATGAGTTTGACACTCCCATTGATGGAGACCACGACTCTTCGTCTTCGTTTGGGGACAAGATTGTGGCCAAGTCTATCGAAAGCGAGGATGATATGGTTGATGTCACTATGGGTGGCACTGAGTCTGGTTCTGAGAAAGGCCAGTCCAAGGAAAAGTCTCCTGAGATTCCCGCCAAGGTTTACCCTAACCAGTTGAAGCAGTTCAATACGCAGAGACCCCAATGGGTTGATCCCAAGAGCCTCCTGGACCCCATTCTACAGAACCTGTTTGATCTTTCATACTTTAGAGACAGTTCTCATGGCTCAATGCCGTGTGGCTGGGGCTCGGTGGCTGACGAAAAGATGTTTCCTCGTCTTTCAGAGCGTGTGAGAGCGGAATCTCCCGTTTCTGATACTAGCGATGCGACGGGTAGCGACTGCACGACTGGAAACGGCACAGGGGCTGAAGAGGAAAGTTCGAGTGAGAGCCACGCCTCGCCCGTTACCCGAATGGCTTCCGAGTCTGATGGAGAGGGTAATGGGATGAACCCGGTAAGTTGCAGTTGTAGTCACAACAAGTATGTAGCAAATAATGTGGCACATATGCTAACTATTCAACAGAAGGCTCTGCGCAAGTCGGCCGGCAACAAAAAGGCCATCCGTGCCGGTAAGAGAGGCAAGGGTCGTCCCCGCAAGCAGCCTCGTATTGTTGGCAAGGACAAGAAAATGCTTTCCAAGCATGAGAATGTCACTCCTCCTCCTTCGGTCGATGACGGACCGTTGATTCGGTTCACTGAGGGTCTGTTGGTTGACTGGAAGGAGACGGCTTGGGAGATGGTGTTTGGCCAGCGCGGAAAGTCAAACAATGACACGCAAGGGGCCAAGACGTATGTCAAGGTCGAGAACCTCCGGGACGCTGGTCTGGAGGCCAAGCGTGGAATGCGCCAGTCTCACAAGTCTCGTGGAATCAGCTTGTACGAGTGCTTAGAGGAGTTTGAAAAGGCTGAGGTTCTGTCGGAGCAGGACATGTGGTACTGCCCGCGTTGCAAGGAACACCGACGTGCCAGCAAGAAGTTTGATCTGTGGAAGACGCCTGATATTCTCATTTGTCATCTCAAGCGCTTCAGCTCGTCTGGCTGGCGCCGTGACAAGCTCGACCACAAGGTGGATTTCCCGTTGGAGGGTCTGGATCTTGAGAAACACGTGCTCCACAAGGACTCGGGCAAGAAGGAAATCTACGATCTGATTGCTATCGACGAGCACTATGGTGGTATGGGTGGTGGCCACTACACTGCCACGGCCAAGAACTTTATCGACGGAAACTGGTACAACTTTAATGGTAAACTCCCTGTGGTTTTTGGTGTTGTGACTAGAAGTCATAGTATACTAACCAGATTTGTAGACTCTTCGGTATCCCGCATTCGTGATCCTACAGGCCTCTCATCTTCGGCTGCCTACCTGCTGTTTTACCGTCGTCGTTCTTCCGGTGCTCTTGGCGGTGCTCGCTTCCAAAACATTTGCAAGAACTTTGACGCCGAGACCTCAGACTCCAGTGATGACGACCAAACCAACACTGGCGGTGCCTCTTTGAGCACCATCAACAGCCTTATCCGCCAAGTACCCAAGCCGATCAGAGGTGCTTCTGGCGAAGAATATCCTTCGTACAACGAGCCTGTGCATTCGAGCATTGAGGACGAGGCTCCTGACAACTCTGGAGTCCAGAGTGCTCTTGAAACTGGATGGAGCTTCAACGCTCTGGGAAACTCGCCGAGTGGCATTTCTGGCCTGGACAATGCGCAGGCTATGGCGGGATACCGTAGCGACGAGGCCGACCAAGACTCTGGTAGTGACGCTGGCTCGCTCAAGGTTCACAACTATGAGACACTGGGCATTGATTACGATTCTCTGTCGGCCTTTGATGAGTTATCTCCGAGTAGTGACTCTACAGCAGTGAACGTGACCACTGCCATCTTCAACGACGACGGCGATGACGAAGGGGATACGCCAGTGACAGAAATCCGACTGGAAAATAATGACGAGTAGTTGTAATAGACGGAAGGGAGATGCTAGAAACAGAGGCATTGGTTGACTGACTTGACCTGGAATATAAGGGAAATAGACAATGTTGGATTTGGGGGGGGGGGGGGGGGTAAAGAGGGAAGTAGTGATTCATTTTATTTTTTGTTTTTGTTTTTGTCCAGTTTGTTTTGTTTGTATGTTTGATGTTTGATTGATTGGGTGTGTATAAAAGCAACGCTATGATACATTTGACTTTGGGGCTTATGAAGCAAAGAAAAGTGAGGAGAAGGGGAAGCAAGGGAGGGAAAACAGCAAAAGAATAAGGGAAACCCCAAGGAAAGAAATAATGTCACGATTATTGAACGATATTAGTATTTTGTTAGTGAATGATTGGGTTTGCAGTGGATAGAATTCGACTGATATCAGGTGGAATCAAAGATGAGGCTGGTGATGTTCGCCGGATATGCACTCAACGGTACGAAGCATATGTTGTAGTACTTGTATGTATTTATGTAGTGCATACTGGTATTAGTCTGTGGAGTAAACTGATGGTGATACGAGGAAAATAGGGTCAGTCACGTTAGGGTCCGGCTTTGTGATAACGAAATCAAAACAAAAAGCCTAGACTTTATCAGATGCAAGTGACAAGGAGAACTTGCATACAATATCTGCGGGCAGGGGGGATGCTGCTATCGGCGGATGGGAAGATACTAAACTGCTTTTTTAGGGTTTTATCTTTTTTACCCCAAAATACAATATTTGTTCATGTAAAAACAGGAAACGGAGATAAGGATTTGAAGACGGATAACAAGCGATGAACTTGTTGTGAGGAAAGGGACGGGTTAAGCAGATTCACAGGGCAGCCTGAGGGGGAAAAATACAAAACCAGGGAGGTTGGTTAGGCAAGAGGCTTTGAGATAAGTGGCGATTTACTGATTTCCTTGTTTCCCTTGAAAGCCATGGTATACAGTATTTTGTGTATGCATACATAAAAAGAATAATGTACTTATTTTCTTACGGGATCAAGAGTAGATACATACTATGTACGCTGTGTGATATGGAAAACAAATCAGAAGGAATTTTAGACATGAATGGGGGTTTGTATATACATACATATAAAGGCAACTGACGTATGAGCGTGAAGCTCGCTAGCAAAACGGGGGGTTGGGCTTGTTTAATGCTCAGTACGTATGTAGAGTTCTATGTATGTATAAACATGTGACCAGGAAAGGTTACAAGGCAGCAGGATAACGTTCAAGAAGCTACGGATAAGAGAGAAGAAAAGCAGAATGCAGGGGCGATGAATGAGGAACGGCAGAGGGGAGTATCATAGTATATGTATGTATGTATGTATATGAATTACATGGCTTGGAGATGGTCCTTTTGAAATGATCAACCAAAGTTAAGAACGGCGAGGCAAGGCTAGCTGAAGAACCATGACTTCTGGTGGGTTGACAGAGAAGAGAAAAAAAAGACAGGGCTTGATCTTCGTGCATGTGTTGTACATACAAGTGCAATACTGTTATATATGTAGTACTTATCTGTTCTATTTGTAGATGAAAACAATTTACAGGCTGGCCAACAAGGTACCTGTCATGAAGTTGGGTGGGTTGCTGGTTTGTTTTGATAAGAAGAAAAGCCGAGCGGGGAGACATCAAAAGCCATACATACATACATATGTACATACATAACATACATACAGGAATAAGGAACAGGAACAAGGTACGAAATGCTAACAAAAAGGTGTGGTAGGGAGGAAGGGCAAGAGGATTGGATGAAGCTACAAGCTTAAATAAGTTGGAGATGGAGTGTAGCACTGTGTACGTGATGCTGTACAAGTACATGTACATACATACATATCATAGGGAATGACATGGCTAAAGAAGATCCTGAGATACATATTTTGAGATAAAGCTGGCGTAAAGCTAGAGAAACACTCGGTCAAAGCCAAGTCAATGCTCGAGTTTCGAAACGAGTCCAGTAATAATGGTGTTTCTTGTTCTATTTCTACATAGTATATTGAAGATAGCGGGACGTATGTATGTACGTAGTACATAGTACATATGTCCATACATACATACGGAGTACAACTCAAGCTACAGTGGAGTTGGAAAGCTGACAGCAGGTAAGATACACAGGGTGCAAGGGCAGAATTAGCGGCCGCCTGCTTTGCTTATTACATAGTACCAGGCTCAGGTTCAACGCATGTATGTAGTACTACTCTTCATACAAAAGGCCCACTGACCGCATTCCATTTCCACCTGCCTGATTTCCTTTTCCTTTTTTTTTTTTCTTCCTTTGTTCACTGTTCTTTTTCTTCACCTCTGTCTCTTCCATCATCATCGTGTATATCAAGTGCTGGCCACCTTGCCTTCAGTATTTAATCCATATACGCCAACCTTGTTTGTCGATTCTTTCCTTGATCTTGTCGTTGTTTAATCCCGCAAACCCTTTCCTTTCCTACGTCATCCTTCAACCATCATGAAGCTGTCGGTTGTTCTCGGCGCTGCCTCGGCTGCCCTGGCCAGTGAGCAGGTCGTCATGAACAGCCACACCAACCCCAACACCGAGTCGACTTCCAGCATGGAGACGAAGCCTGTTGCCGGCTCCGTGTGGGACACTCTGCACGACTCCATCAACAGCATTGGCTCCGAGGCCAAGGCTCTCTGGGATGAGATCAACATGCTAGCTCCCGAAGCTGTTGAGGCCTTCAAGGCTGCCAAGGCTGCTCAGGCCAAGGCTACCAAAAAGGTTAACCGCAAGCCCGACAGCTCTTGGGACCATGTGGTCAAGGGCGAGCAGGTCCAGACTATCATGGCCCAGACTGATGGCAAGGAACACCGTAAGATTGGCGGTAACCTGGGTGCCTACAGCCTGCGTGCCAAGGCCGTTGACCCCAAGAAGCTGGGTGTTGATGGCGTCAAGCAGTACAGCGGCTACCTTGACGACAACGAGAATGACAAGCACCTGTTTTACTGTGAGTCTTTTTTATTTTCTTCTTCTTCCCAACTTCTTTTCACGCGCATCGTCCATACTCCCTACTCGCGTCGTTCATGGTGACATCGGCTAACCGGGCTTAATTTAGGGTTCTTTGAGTCTCGCGGAGACCCCAAGAAGGACCCTGTTGTCCTCTGGCTGAACGGCGGCCCCGGCTGCTCGTCGCTGACTGGTCTCTTCCTCGAACTGGGTCCTGCCTCCATTGATAAGAAGCTCAAGGTGGTCAACAACCCCTTCTCGTGGAACAACAACGCCTCGGTCATTTTCTTGGACCAGCCCGTCAATGTTGGCTTCTCGTACAGCAACAACAACCCTGTGAGCACCACGGCGGCTGCCAGCAAGGACGTCTACGCTCTGCTGTCGCTATTTTTCCACCAATTCCCCGAATATGCCACTCAGGACTTCCACATTGCTGGCGAGTCATACGCCGGCCACTACATTCCCTCGATGGCTGCCGAGATTCTCGAGCACCCCAACCGCAACATCAACCTCAAGTCGCTGATGATTGGTAACGGCCTGACTGATGGCTACACTCAGTACGCCTACTACCGCCCCATGGCTTGCGGTGAGGGTGGCTACCCCGCTGTTCTCAGCGAGAGTGAGTGCCAGGCCATGGACAATGCTCTGCCTCGCTGCCAGTCGCTTATCAACTCGTGCTACGAGTCTGGCAGCGCCTGGTCGTGTGTGCCTGCGTCCATTTACTGCAACAATGCCCTGATTGGCCCCTACCAGCGCACTGGCCAGAATGTCTACGACATCCGCGGCCCCTGCGAGGACAGCAGCAACCTGTGTTACCCTGGCCTGGGTTACATTAGCGACTACCTGAACCGCGACGATGTTAAGGAGGCTCTGGGTGTCGAGGTTGACGGCTACGACAGCTGCAACTTCGACATCAACCGCAACTTCTTGTTTGCCGGTGACTGGTTCAAGCCGTTCCACCGTCTGGTGCCCAAGATCCTGGAGCAGATCCCCGTGCTGGTGTATGCTGGTGATGCCGACTACATTTGCAACTGGTTGGGTAACCAGGCCTGGACCAACCAGCTGGAGTGGCCTGGCCACAAGGCCTTCAAGAACGCCGACATTGTGCCTCTGACTCTGGAGAACGAGGAGTACGGCAAGGTCAAGCACAGCGGCAATCTGACGTTTATGCAGATCTACGGCGCCGGCCACATGGTTCCCATGGACCAGCCGGCCAACTCGCTGGACTTTTACAACCGCTGGTTGGGCGGTGAGTGGAAGGCTTAAGGGGGGGTTGCGTCTAATGATGATGGATACACACGTATGTATGTATGCAATATGTATGTCTGGAGATGCAGCGTTGAAGAGGATGAAGTGAGGTGTTTGGAATATCGGGATTATCGGTCATGATGCTATTATTTGTTATGAACTTTTTTTATCAGTCAGTTTATTGAGACTATTGATAAGTTATGAATTGAATGAAGCGTTACAAGAAGTTGGTTTTGTGCTGTTAATCCCGAAGCTTGGGCTGGCTTTTACATTCCTAGAGTAAGACTAAGAAACATTTACACATGTATGTATGTATATAGTACATAGCTGTAGTAGTATTGAGAGAATTACAGGGCGTATATCGTGCTAAACGCTTGGCTTCAGTGGTCAACTGCTCGTCAGTGACTGGTTTCAGGGGATACAGCTTTAATGTTAGTGGCCGCCTCAGTGGATACCAGATCCAGCTCCAAGCCCCAAGGGAATGACAAGGCTGTGCGTCTTTTTATTTATCAAGTATGTATTAATTTTTGGGGACAGGGCTTTAATGTTACATATGTACATGTACATATATACTACATACACACATACTTGCCAGAAGTTCAACGACAAACGAACAAGTCCCAATCTCTAACAACCACACCGCCAAACCATTGAATCGTTCAACAATACTCTTTCTTAATCCATATCAGCAAACCGCCAGCCACAATGACCACCGTCGCCCCAGACAAGCTGCAGACCTCGCAGCCGCCCATCATCCCGGAGCCGTTCAACGCGCAACAGCCCAAGACTCTCCGACTGTATCCGCTGAGCAACTACACCTTTGGCGTCAAGGACATGCAGCCTGAGGAGGACGCGAGCGTGATTGCGCGCCTGCACCGCCTGGAAGAGCACTTTGCCGAGCACGGCATGCGCCGTACGTGCGAGGGCATCCTTGTGTGCCACGAGCACAACCACCCGCACATCCTCATGCTGCAGATTGCAAATTCCTTTTTCAAGCTGCCCGGGGACTACCTGCTGCCTACAGATGACGAGGAGGACGGGTTCAGGAGACGCCTGGATGAGCGCCTGGCGCCCATGAAAGATGGAGAGGTCGAGGGGCCCAAGGGCGATTGGGTCATTGGCGATTGCTTGGCGCAGTGGTGGCGGCCAAATTTCGAGACGTTCATGTATCCGTTTATCCCGCCGCATGTGACGCGACCGAAGGAGTGCAAGAAGATGTATCTCCTGCAGTTGCCACAGAGCAGTGAGTTTTTTTTTTTTCTTCGATACAGTTACACCCCAGCTACACATATATGCTAACAGAATCTCTTCTCTTCTTACAGAGTCCCTCTCGGTCCCCCAGAACATGAAGCTCCTGGCGGTCCCGCTGTTTGAGCTGTACGACAACACGGCACGCTACGGGCCCCAGCTATCTGCCATCCCGCACCTGCTGAGCCGGTACAACTTTGAGTTTGTCGACGAAGCTGGAAATGTAGTGGCTGTAACGCCGGGGCGTGCGCCGCCTGAGGGATACGTGCCACATACGCGTGTGCTCAGTGGTGATTCCATGACGGCTGCAACGGAGGGTGGTGATGAGGACAGTGGGATGAATGATGCGCCGACAAAAGATGATGCTATTAATTGAGAGAGGCCAGTGGCGGCTTGAAAGGAGGGGGGTATTTCCTTTCTTTTCCTCTATAATTTTGTTTCTTTCTTTCGATAATCATTAATTAGATGGACGGGACGGGCTGGTATGAACTTGGAGTTTTGGGCGTTATTCCTTTTAAGAGTGCTCTATATTCGATATCCTTCTTTTCATGAGAGAGCGAGCTTGGTTGTCTTTTTTTTTTATTTTTTATTTTTTTTTTTTTTAGGCGTGGTGAAGTAAACCTGGGTGTTTTATCGACTATCAACATCTACATTTTCTCGCCCTGAATCGTAGCCATGATTTTGCGTGTGTGTCTGGCAGCACGGAACTCCAGGTACCAGATACCCTGCCATGTGCCAGTAGCCTGTAGGTTTGTTAGCTATAGAGCTGGCTGTCGACAGGAGAATAATAAAAACCTCACCAGACGGCCATCCTTGATGGGAATAGTAACGCTTGCGCCAATCAGCGAGCTTTTGATGTGCGCCTACATGGTGTTAGTCACTCTTTCACTCTCTCACTCTCTCTCTGAAGAAGAACAGCAGAAGAAACCCACCGGCATATCATCACGGCCCTCGGCATTGTGCCGGTAGAGCTCCTCGCCCTTGGGCCCCTCATACGGCGCCAACTTCTCCAGCGCATCGGTCATGTCGTGGCGCACATCCTCGTCCCAGTTCTCGTTGAGGCTGAGCGCGCACGACGTATGCTGCACAAAGAGATTGAGCAGGCCGACTTTGTACGAGCGAATTTCGGGCAGGGCGTCGGTGACAAGGTCGGTGACCAGGTAGGAGCCGCGGGAGCGCGGGGGCAGCGAGAACTGTTTTTGGAACCAGGTCATTGTGGGCGTGCGAGGAGGTGTTGTAAAGAGAAAGTGAGGTAGGGAAAAGAGATTGGCAGAGACGATGGAAGTGAAGTGATGTATGTATGTACATAAGACTACTCTTACAAGCAAGTATATTTTCACGGTAGCGGAAAGGTGATGTCAGTCTCTGTAAAAAAAGGTGGGGCGTCTAAGGTGTTGAGCGGAGCTAATTGGTCCAGCGGCCGAAGCTATCCAGCTCCATCTTGATATCTCGAATCTGGTACGACGGATAATGATCACATGCTAATTACATTTGAAATGCACTAGTGCTATGCACATATGTATTTGTATGTGTGCGTGGTATGTATATGCACATACAGATACAGTCATAAACATACAAATCAACGAGAAATAGTGCATTGTATTTACAGCTAAACTTGGCAGGAGCAATAGGCCATGCTGAGTAAAAAGGTCGTACTGTGGTTCCTCCGGCTGGGTCGAGACTTGAGTATCTGTTTCTTTCTGGGCATCTGTGGAGTGCCGGTTCTGTAGGTTTGACCGTGCTGCTGCTCACTTGGAGGGCTTACAAACTCCCCAAGCAGCAGAATACACAGCAAGACGTCTGCTATCGTATCTTGTATCATGCCGTCTAGGCGAGCGGGTACGCAGTTTCAGGCTGAGCCTCAATGTGCTTGCGGTGGTGTTCGTTGGCCTACAGTCAGTCACGCATTAGCTTTTACGCCCTCCAACTCCCAGATATATAGGTGGCAGAGAGCACTTACAAACGGCGTGCCGCAGTAGTTGCACACGCAAATCTTGGGCTTGTCCGTGTTGATAAAGATCCGCGGGTGTCCGGCCGGTCCCACACCACCATCGCATACAGCGACCTTGTCGTGCGTCCAGCGAACAGGCTGTTCGTGGACCAGCGCCATGGCCGAGTACGGCGCGGGCTACTCGCAAAGCAACACAGACACACACACACAAATTAGTCAAACATTCTTATTATGCACTCGTAGAGAGAGAGAAAAAGAAAAGAAAAAAGAATATAAACAAACTTACCTGCGCCTCGAAATCCGTCTGTTCAAACCGCGGCCCTGTCATCGCCTTGTGGCGCGGCTGCTGACTCGGCGCCCACACTTCCACCCGGTTTGGCGCCTGCTGCGTGACCACTGCCGGCACACTGTCGTTCTTGGTGACAACGGCGTCCGAGCCGGCACTCAGAGCGCGAGCCGTCATGGAAAAAGCGCGGCGCGAAGATGCGGAGGCCAGGCCAAAAGACCGCGAGAGCACGCGGAGTTGCGGGGTCATTGTCGGGCTGTTAGTATTAGGAAAGGAGAAACGAGGAAGAAAAAAAAGCCAATTGGTGCCGGACCGAGTGGGTTTCGGGTTCGGAAGAAATGGGGGAGACGGGCTTTAGTGGGCTTTGCGAGCTTCGCTATGGATCACTTTGGCAATGGGTAAACATCGGGAAAAGTACGTCGCAAGGGTTAGATAAGATTATGTCATCATTTTTTTTTCCAGGATCGCAGCACAACCCAAATACAATGGCACATTTATTTATGACTGCGTAAAGCGGCAACGAAAGAGTATTCTTATTTCTCTGTCATCATTTATTAATTCAAGTGCAAAATTCAGACACAGCTCTAACTTTTATACGTGTTGCAAGCTCAAAAAAAGAAGACCTCTGTTAAAAAAGACTTGTAAAGCTCATAGGTTTTAAGCTTGAAATATAAATTTTATATTCGCTATTCTTTATAGAGTTTCAATCTGCAATACACTCTACGCCATACGCCACAACACACTCGCAAATTCTCAAACACACCCACCATGGCACCCTCAACATCTGGCGTTGGAGGCATGTCCTCTAAAGTCCTTACCATGAAGTTCATGCAACGCGCCGCCGCCAATATCTCCACCGACTCCTCATCTACCGACGAACACTCCGCCAAGAAGCGCAAACTCAGTGGCCCCGGCGCTGTCTCTCCCCACGACCAGCAGAAACTTGACACTGCGGCTGCCGTCAAGGCCGCCGTCAAGGAAATGGAGGACAAGCAGCAGGCCGCAATGGAGCGGCACGTGGCCAACACTGCCGACACGCACTGGGTGCTGGACGAGGTCGCGCGCCAGGTGCAGCCGAAGCCTGCGCTGCAGGTCGTGTATGTTGGTTATGGCGCGGTGGATGCCGAGGATAGCGATGCTGAGGAGACGTGGGATAACGTGCAGACGGCGCGGACGCGGACGGCTAACTACCAGGCTTCAGAGGACGCCAAGGACGAGGTATGTTCACTTTTTTTTGTCTTTTCTCTCCTTGAAAAATGAATGAGAACTAACGGTAGTACTAGGGCGCTAATGACAGTCCCGACTCGGGCGACTCCGACTCCGATGCCGCCGGCGCAAAATATAAGAAGCTCAAGAAAATCAAGAAAATCTCTGGCCGCGGCGTCTTCACTCCGGCTGGTCCCGCTGGCAGCACGCCCCGCCCACTTGCGTCTGCATCTGCATCTGCCTCTGCGTCGGCTTCTGGCTCTGGCACGCTCAAGAGACAGCGCAATTTGAGCACAGATGACTTGCGTGCCAAGGAGCTGCGCGAGAAGCGCATCAAGAAGGAGGTGCGCGGGTCGCAGATGAGTCGCGTGGCGCCGTCGGCGTTTGGGTCGCGGGGTGCCGGCGGCCTAGCAGACGTGGGGTGCTATGGGTGTGGAAAGAAGGGACACATGCGGGCGGATTGCCCGAGCAAGGGCAGCGGGAAGAGATAGTGGCTAAGACTGTTGTTGTCTGGGGCGTTTGGGTCTGGCGTACGCGGAGATGGCATGCACATTTCATGAGACCGTCTTCTGGTCTACCCACATTCTACCACCCTCCTCTTGCGCGGCTTCTTCTACACCTCTGTGCCTGACCAGCCGTCTTTTCTTTCTTGTATGCGACTTTCGTTTCCGGCGGCTCAGTTACGGCTGACTGCGCATGCCATACATAGACTTGGATATTCTTTTGTTTCTTCTTCTGCTTCTGCTTCTGCTTCTCATTTTTATATTACCATATCGCGGCGTTTTGGATTGGGCTCTTACTGTATTTCTAGTGATTCAACAAAATTAATTATCAATCTCTTTTTTACGCATCGTTTTATCAGTCTTCCAAGAAAATGACTTTTGTGATGAGTAAAACATGTCTCCTGAAGTCTGCAGGGACAAAAGAAAAATCTTCACCTGAGATTACTACCCTATTTTCCTATTTGTACATGTACATACGTAGTATGTATTTTCTTATATCTTTGTTGTTCCGTTCCTGCAGGTCGGATGCGTCATACATTTCATGGATACTTATGCAAATATACGTACAAGTATGTATCCGAAGGTACCTACAAGTACGTGAGGTATCACAACGGGCACGGCAGGCCGGGGATGAATGCTTCCAGTTAGCCGTAGGTACTTTGACACTACTTGTACATCAGGAGTTGGAAAGCTTTCATTGGCTCCCGTCTTTATCTCCATCTAGTGAGGGATAAAGCTAGAGTTTTTCTTGAAACCTGTACTCGTAAATCTGGTTTTGCTGAGCTTCATTTGGTGGCACCAGCATTCAACGGCTGTGCCGTTTCCGTTTACGCAGTGTAACCCTCTATTTAACCCTAGACCTTCTGGAAACTAACATCCACTTGATTAGAGGAAGCTTGTTTTCCACGCTCGACATGCTTTTTTTTTGATCCTCACGGAAAAAAAAATTATAAATAAGCATGGCCAGCTATGTCTGGCACTCGCGGGTGTACCATCCTGAATTAGGAAGGGAATTCCTCTCCTGCATGAAGTCAAGAAATCAGGCTTGACGGCAGAGTGCGCTGGCTATTCCAGGAAGTTTGCGTTGATGGTACGGGAATACAAGTACATATATCTAGATACATAGTACTACATACATACATACATACATAAGTCGCTTTTATGCGAGAGCCATTTTGTGAATCTGCCGTACCGATAGCCATAAAAAAAACAGCTTGCTATCTAGAGCCAGACTGCGAGTGAGGCTTCAGCGAAGAATGAATTTACATCGTTTCCCTGCATGCTTGTTGCATAAAGGCAAGGCGGACTTACCGGCGCTTACCTCAAAGGCTGGCGCGGGCCAGCTACAGAAGAATAGAGCAAAGGGCCGAAGAGAACATGCCTACAAAGGAGCGACTGCATCCAAGGACAGAGAGTAAGGAATATACAGTACATGATAAAAGGAGCTGCCGATGCATAATGCAGTCGCTGTAACATGGCTTCTGGCCAGAATCAAATTGGGCTACATCGTGAATCCGGGGGTTGCTAGCCCGCTCAGTATAAGAAAATCTTGTACATACATACATACCATACTACGTACGTACATATGTAGTACAATTTCACTTGAGTAGTGTATACATACTGGTATGTATATGTTGGAAATCTCGTGGAAATTTTATCGCCAATCACATATTTGTATGATGCCCGACGGTAAGCCCGTGTATGACATGCGTGTATCCGTTCTTTCCGTTTGCCGTGGCTTATGAATAGCCGCACTTTGAGTTGGCTAATACATTTGGTGTATTGATAGTATGTATGTACTTTGTGAAAATTCTTTTCAGATTCTGGAATTTCTTTTCTCTTCTCAGTCTTGATCACAACCGTCGGTTTCTGACACCGAAAAAGGGTCTTTTTTTTTTTCTCTCTCTCTCTCTCTGCTCTTGGGCTTCGGCGATTCGGGTCGACCAAAATTTTCACTGCAACGTTGAGATGCCAAATCGATTTTTTACAAGAGCTGCTGAATTTTTGTAGGCTTAGCAAATCTTGCCAAAACACAGGCCGGGTGCCAGGTTGTTAATATGTATGTACTGGTATGTATGTATGTATGTAGATACTTGCTTTGCGGGAGCTTGTTCCCTGCCCGACAACCGACGAAAAGAAACAAGAAACATGAACGGACGAAATATGCTTTTCTCGCAGAAACAACTCCAAGAAAATAATTGGCTTTAAATTTCATATCTGCTAGTGGTTGGTCGGTTCATATCAATCAACAAGAGTAGATTGTGATTCGTGTTTGTGTGTATGTATGTACATTGATACACTAGGTACATAAGCTTCTAACTACCACAAATGCTGGTACATATAAATGCATGTCATCAAGAAATATCTGTGATACGTTCTCATGTCTTCCTCAACTTGACCTTTAGTGTGTAGTTGTTGTGTTTGTTCGATCGAAAGAACCTTGCTAGATACTATATGGTACGAGTCTTTTTCCCAACGAATTCCCTTGGCCGTCTATGTATTTGCTGCACGAACTGTTGTCCCCTGTCTGCCCCTCACCTCTCCTCACTTTGAAGCAATACTGTATCATGTACCCGGCCCACATACAATACCCAACTCTGAAACCTACTTGTATGTACATATGCTCTCTGTCTATTTTTTCGATCAAAGCATCAAAATCCGTCGGGATTGGCTTTTTTTTTTTTTTTTTTTTTTTTTAGATGTCAACGTCAAGTCCGCTGTTATTTACTCCGAGCGTTGTTTCATGACAAGAGATGTCAATAGGCCATCAGTGGTGGCGATAAATAGTACTGGTTTTGAGAGCTTCAGACAAAACTCCCGAGGACAGCACATATTTGGTTGCTTAGCCATCACTCTAGATTCTTTTTTTTTAACAACGTCAACCACAAAGCCTTGCCCTCCTGTCATCCTGTCATGTTAGAAAAAGAACGTTGAAAATCACAGACTTTTTGTGCCTTGTCAGACCTTGCCAAAGGGCTTTTCCTTTAAATCTAGACAGCGTCTCCGGTTAGGCTCCGGATCAAGTACATACAAGTACGTATGTATACATAGCCAAAGTGCTATAAGTTACATAAGTCCTTAGCTGGAGGGGCTTGTTTAGCGGGGAACCTTCCCCCTCCCTCCTTGCTGTCATCCTATCCTAGCTGCAATAAGTATCTCAACGCTCACTAACTATGTATGTACATACATAACATACATACGTTAATCGGTTATATTGATTGATTTTATGTCGCTGCCTCCATCAAAAACCTGCTTCCGCTTAGTAAAACTTTTTGATCTTTTTTTCGTTTTTATCTATTTATCCGTCTCTCAAAAATTTTCTCTGCCTTC
This sequence comes from Thielaviopsis punctulata, assembly GCA_036034705.1. Classification (NCBI taxonomy): domain Eukaryota; kingdom Fungi; phylum Ascomycota; class Sordariomycetes; order Microascales; family Ceratocystidaceae; genus Thielaviopsis; species Thielaviopsis punctulata. Next base: position 842,557 of record CM069897.1, read on the forward strand.
CCCTTTTATTATATTGAGGACGGACATTTATCAAGATACATACATACACTCGGTGTAACCTTTGCTTCTCCCACCGGGCTCCAACATACCATACATACATAGTGCTTGCTGTGTACATACAACTTACTACAACTTTTTATCTTCTCTATTACCTTTGACTTGCCCTATCTGCTTGGTCTAGTTTTTGAATTACTGGAAGCTTGATCTCTTGGAATCAGCGTTTGGCTCGGTTCTCTCTTGTTCATACACCTACATACACACTTACATTCTCACGCCTCACCCAAGTACGTATAAATCTGTGTCATATTGTCGAGCAATCCGTGGCACTTCATCTGTCTTTAAGGGACCACTTCGGTCTGCCGCCCTGAAAGCTTCCTTGCTTGATTTTGCTATAAAAGATGGCTCACTCACCACTCAATCACAGTTGACTGACATGTATTCTTAGATAACCTCCTCCCCTCTTGTCTTGCTTGTCACTTCCATCTTTCAGACCAAACCGGAACCATCTCTTTTATTTTTTTTCCTGTTGGAAATTTCTTTGGCAATCGAATCGCTCACTCGTTTTGCTTGTGTGACTGAAAGCGTCTCATTCTTCCTCCTCCATATTCACAATGGGGGCTGAAACGAAGACGGCGCCTGTAGCATCGGGGTCCAAGGCTATCCTCGTAACTGACAACGTCGAAAAGTCCGATATTGATGACCGGACCTATCGTGTGATTCGTCTTGAAAACCAGCTAGAAGTGCTCATTGCCCATGATCCCAACACGGACAAGGCTAGCGCCGCTATTGACGTCAATGTGGGCGCCTTTAGCGATGAGGAAGATATGCCTGGTATGGCTCACGCTGTTGAACATGTACGTGCGGCCAACTCAGAATACATCTCTGGCGTGATGCCACTTGAAACGTGACTGCTAATATCCCTTTAGCTCCTGTTCATGGGAACCAAAAAGTACCCAGTAGAGAACCACTACTCACAGTATCTTTCTGCCAACTCTGGAAGCTCAAACGCTTACACTGCGTCAACGTCCACCAACTATTATTTTGATGTGTCAGCCAAACCTTCGAATGATCAGGAGCCTACCGAGGACAACCCGTCTCCTTTTCACAATGCAATGGATATTTTTGCTCAGTTCTTCATCGAGCCTCTCTTTCTGCCGGAAACCTTGGACCGTGAGCTAAAGGCTGTGGACTCTGAGAACAAGAAGAATCTGCAGAGCGACATGTGGAGATTACATCAGCTTCAAAAGTCCACCAGCAACCCGAAGCATCCGTACTGCCACTTTAGCACGGGAAATTTCGAAGTGCTCAAGACGATTCCTGAGAGCAAGGGCGTCAACGTCCGCGACAAGTTTATCGAGTTTCACGCCAAGCACTACTCGGCCAACCTGATGAAGCTGGTGGTTCTTGGCCGGGAGCCCATTGAACTTTTGGAGAAGTGGGTTGTAGAAATCTTCAGTGCCATTCCCAACAAGAACCTGAAGCCTAACCGCTGGACTGATGAGCCGCCGCTGCGCCAGAGCGATCTGAGAACGATTTGCTACGCCAAGCCTGTCTATGATGTTCGAGAGCTGTGTCTGTCTTTCCCTTCAATGGACGAGAGTGAGCTTTACCGCGAGCAGCCTTCTCGCTATGTAACACATTTGGTTGGCCATGAGGGCCCAGGAAGTCTGATGGCGTATCTCAAGGGCAAGGGCTGGGTCAACACTTTGAGTGTCGGAAACTCCCCAATCTGCGCTGGTAGCTCGGAACTGATTGACTGTGAAATGAAGCTGACCGAAGCTGTAAGTTGCTATATATTTGCCGATACGGACGAGTATCCCATGATGCTAACTTGTAACATAGGGTCTGGAAAACTACAAAGAGATTGTCAAGGCTTTCTTCCAATATGTTTCTCTTCTCAAGGAGACCAAGCCTCAGCAGTGGATTTTCGACGAGCAGCGTCTGATTGGCGACGTTACCTTCAAATACCTCCAAAAGACCTCTCAAAGCCGCTTTACCAGTAAAGTGAGTGCAGAAATGCAGCGGCCCATGCCCCGTGAATGGATCATAAGTGGCATGTCCAAGTTGCGCAGCTTCAACCCTGATCTTATCGAAAAGGTCATTGACAACCTGAACCCCGACAACTTCCGCATCACCTTGATCTCCAAGACGGTTCCCGGCGAATGGGACCAGCGCGAGAAATGGTACAACACTGAGTACAAACTTGAGAGAATCGACGAGAGCTTTTTGAAAGAATTGCGAGCGGCCACCAACAGCACTCCCGACAACAGACCGGCAGAGCTGCATCTCCCTGGCAAGAACAGATTTATCCCCACGAACCTGGATGTGCGCATGAAGGAAGTCAAGGAGCCTGCTATTGCGCCGCTCTTGATCCGCAACGACGCCAAAGCTCGCACGTGGTGGAAAAAGGACGACACCTTTGGTGTTCCCAAGGCTACAGTCTTTGTTCAGGCGCGCCAGCCCTTGGTTTACGCCACCTGCCACACTTTGGCTCAGGCTCGGCTCTACGGAGAACTTGTGCGGGATGCCCTGGAGGACCACTCGTATGATGCAGAACTGGCGGGTCTATCGTACTCTATCCGTGTCGATGCTCGCGGATTTTCGCTCGAAGTCAGCGGTTACAACGACAAGCTGGAAGTTTTGCTGCAGGAAGTGCTTCTAAAGGTTCGCGATGTGGTGATTACCGACGATCGGTTCAACATTGTCAAGGAGCACATGATTCGCAGCCTCCGCAACTGGAAGCTTCAGTCGGCGTACAATCAGGTTTCTTTCATCACCCAATCCTTGGTTGAGGAAAAGGAGTACCCGGTTGAAAGCCTTTTGAAGTGCCTGGAAGTGACTCATGTGGATGATGTTCGTCACTTCCACAAGCTACTCCTGTCGCAGCTGCACTTCGAGGTCCTTGTGCATGGAAACCTGGATAAGGAGGATGCTCTTAACATGACCTTGACGGTCGAAACAACACTCTCGGCTATGCCACTGGCTCCGGCTGATTGGCCTATTATCCGCCACCTGATTCTGCCACCAAACTCCAACCAGGTGTACAACAAAACTCTGGAAGATGCGGAAAATGTCAACAACTGCATTGACTACTGGTACTACATTGGCACGGCGGAGAATCTCAAGCTACGGGCCACGCTCTTGCTCTTTGACCAGATTCTGGACGAGCCGGCTTTCAACCAGCTGCGTACAAAGGAGCAGCTTGGGTATATCGTGTTTAGCTCTTCGCGGGTATGGCAAAACATGATGGCGTTCCGGATTCTAATTCAAAGCGAAAAGTATCCCCAGTATCTACACTCGCGCATCGAAGTGTTTCTAGAGAAACAAAAGAAGGCTTTGAGAGAGCTGAGCAATGAAGATTTTGAGATGCACAAGCGCAGTCTGATTGTGCGCCGGCTCAAAAAGTTTGACAACTTGTCGAGCGAGACGTCGCACTTTAATGCCCAGCTTAGAAACGGCTTCTACAGATTTGGTCTTGGTATGTTGAATAGCTTTCTGTCACACGCGGGGATGGAATAATGAACGCTAACAAAATCTACAGCTCAGGAAGATGCCAAACATATCAAGGACCTCACCAAACAGGACATTATCGACTTTTACGAGCGGTATATTTCAAACGAATCCCCGTACCGCGCCAAGCTGGCTGTTGAGCTGTTTGCCCGCGGAGAGACTGCCGTGGAGGAGCTTGTGACCAAGGCACTGGAGTCGGTCCCAGAGTCGGCGCCCGAAGAGCTCAAGGCCACGGTGCGGGCGTCTGTCGTCGAGGCGGTTCTGCGCGGATCAGCCGACAAGCTGGCCAGCCACCTTGTGTCTACGGCTGGGTTGTCGGAAGAGACGGCTCAGGACATTGTGGGTAAGATTGGAGCGTCGGTGAAGACGGTGGCGGCCAGTCGCAAAGGCGACAAGAAGATGCAGTATACGCTGCCAGAGAATGTACATGGCGCAGATGCCAAGTTTATCACGGACGTGGCGCTGTGGAAGAGAGGAATGAAGGCGAGTGCTGGGGCGCTGCCGTATAAGGATATACATGAGTTTGAGGAGCTGGTGCCGAAGCTGTAGGCCGTTTTTGGTTGGGGGGTATACATAAGCATTTGTATTGTCAACTGATAACTTGATACGTATGTATGTAATAGCATTGAGTTTTTGTGGGTTACTATATGTACATGTGTACTATGTATAGTTATTCATAAACAGGAAGCATTAGATTTCATGGTACGGTACGAAGTGAATGGAAAAAGTCAACAAGTTGAGATAAACAAGTTGGGAATGGAGTAAAACTTGGAGATATGGATTCAGGAGCGATCAGATGCTGGGCTTGTGTGGGAGGTGGGGGCAAGGAAGCAAGGCGTTACAAGTTGTGGATACACAAGGTTGTGAACCTGCAAGATGGGAAGAAGATGCGGTGGATCGTGAGATAACGATAATGCGGGGGGGGGGGGGGGGGGGGGGGCTTTACAAGATCATAGAAATAAAACCCCGGCTGAATGCCAACCAAAAGTCTAGACCAGCTAGACGGCTTAGGTTAGACCGAGCTTGTGAACTAAGTTACAGTATGTAGATGGATATTTTTGAACTAGTTCCTTGATCTAGTCATCTTTAGATGAGGAATCAAGAAGGCGATGAAATAGGAAGAAGCCAAAATAAAAAAATAAAAAATAAAACAAAAACAAAATAAAAGTGATAATGCAATCAATGAGGAATAAAATGTCTCTCTCTATGGATGGTGTATTGTATCTTATCCAGCAGAGTTATATTCCAAGAATAAAGTTACTGGTGATTTTCTTCTTGTACATATGTATATTTGTTCCTCCTTTTGTTCTTGTGTAATTTACAACTGCTCAATATACAACGTGAAGGCTTAATCAAATCAGAGCCTGGCATTTTTCTTTCTCTTTTCTTTTTGTTGTTGTCACTGCACACGTTGTTTTACGCACATTATAACATCCCCCACCTTGTTCTTATTCCCAGTTTCCAGAAACCCAACCGAACCGAGTCGAGGGGAAAATCTGCAAGACAAAGACCTGCATAATAACCGTTTTTCTTGTTTGTCCTTGTCACATCAACAGCCGAACCAGCGGCACACCTTTTCCCACACAAAGTACCACTACATACAAACACACAAACATATATACATCCATACATACATATACATATACATAAATATTACCCGCTACATACCCACCACACTACACACATAATGTCGGCTCCTCGTAGAGTGCGCATCCAGGTCGGCGACTCGCAAGTCTTTCCCTCCACATCGCCACCGCCCTCTCAGCAAAACGGCCCTGAAAAACGCCGCTTTGGCCGCCGGTCCAGCAGCGGCGCTGCTATTCTCCTGCCTGCGCCGCCGCCTCCTGTCGTGCCCCCCGCACTCCCGTCTGCACTGCCGTCTGTGCCGAAGCCCGGATCGGCGTCGGCGTCTGCAGTTGCGGCTGCGGTGGCGACGGTGCCCGAGTCGGAGGCGGTGGCGACAGGGAACGAGTATGCGCCAGCGGTTCTGGAAGAAACAACACCGCTGCTGTTAGCGGTGCGGCCTGGACGGTCGTCTAGTGTTGGGGGTGGTAACGGCGGTAGTATTGGTGTGACTGAAGCACAGAACGAAGGTCATCCAGACCGACAAAGAGCTATTGGGGGCGAAGAAGGAGAAGAAGAAAACTGGGGTGAGAAATCTACAGATGGTGAAAAGCCATCAGGGACTGAGGTTGTTGGTGGGGCGGGAAGCACAGGTAAAAGTGAAGGTGAAAGTCAACCTGCAGGTGCGGTGGAGGCCCATGAGTCAGGACGACAGCAACAGCAACAGCAACAGAAGGAGGGAGAACCAACAAGCAAACAGACTCCCGACGTCATAACTTCCTTTTCTCCTCCTGTCGCTGCACCAAATTCTTCTCCCTCTCTCCCTTCTTCTTCTTCTTCCCAGCCTATTTCTTCCACATCTTCTGTGTCTGTTTCCACAGGCGCTGTTTCAGCATCTCCGTCTTCCGATGCCGATAAATCCCAAGACCAAAATCACGCTCAACACACGCCTTCAATTCCTCACCAGGGTGTGATTGCCGAGCCGTCGACTTTGACTTTTTCCAAGATCGAGCCCTCGACTTTATCTCCTGCGTCTGTGCCCCTCACTTCAGACAGCACTGCTCTGCCACTGCCAGCCACTGCCGATACTGTTAGCGGTGGTAGCGAAAATACCGCTCAGACTGAGATTGAGGCCAGCGATAGCCAGGCACCCACGAACCAAGAATCCGATTCGGCTGTTGATCCCGCCACTAATAAGCGCAATTCCATTTCGCTGTTGACTCGTCGTTTTTCGCTGGCTCGCAAGAATTCATCCTCGCAGACAAGCGACTTCGCTTCTGTCGCTGCGCACAATTCGACCACTTCAAATCTTGCGCGCAATTATTCGGACGATACTTTTAATACCGTCACTTTTTCTGCGGTCGATTACGGCACTGAAGCCACCCACCCCAATACAGAGCCTCTGAGCGTAGTCGTCCCAGACCCCACAATGGCTTCTGCCCAGAACAACCCCCAGCAGCCGGTGGCCCAGTCCACTTCACATTCTGCTACTGCAGATGGCTCTCCCCGGCGTCATACTGCAGCCCTCAACTCGCCTTCCTTGCCTTCTCCTCCGTATGTCGACAGCAACAAATCCCCAAGCGGCACCTTGACGAAACCGGCTGCCAAAAAATCGGTCAAGTTCAGTGAGACAACCGAAACACGCACACTGCCGCCGTCCTCGGTCAATGAGCGCAGACGAAGCGCTGCCACTGTTTTGATTGAAGACTACCAGGCTGGAGTTTGGGAAATCACCGATGACGAGGATAATAAGCCTATCCCGCCCGAGATGGTGCCCATTCCTGACGACGACGAAATGTTCATCTTTGAAAAGGGCGCTGATATGCCCGAGTCGGCTAGCCCCCGACTGGCTGCAGCACCGGCTCCCGACGACGACGACGACGACGACTATTTCGACCAAGAGGAAGAAGCTAATGAAACCGGCCTGGCAGAATCACGCGACCGTATTACGCCATTGCCAGAGCCTTTTATTTCGCACTCGTTTGTTGAAGCTGTCAACATTGCGCTTCCACCGGACCACCCTGAATACAGCAACAGCCCCGTCAATACTGCTTCCCGTAGTTCTGGAAGCAAAAGCTTTGTCGCCGGGTCGCTCGGGTCGTACAAGGGCAAGCCGTTGATGATGCCCATCTTGCGCGATCCCGCTGTTCAAGACCGAGTCAAGGACCTGGGCCACGTGAGTTCTTTTGTGGGCAGTGTCAATGGGCGCAGTGGAGTTGACGAGTTTGATGCGCAGAGCTATCATGCCAGCTTTGCCGGACACCGGAGTTCACTCTCGGCGCCAATGACGTATGTGGATCGAGACACAGCCGGAGCGACGTACTCGGGCACACCGCGTAGCTTTTCGGTGTCGACGGGTAAGCCGCTGACGGAAAAGGAGTGGTTGAACATAAAGAAGGGCGAGTTTTTGGTCAAGAGACAGCATGAGAAGCAGTTGCGCAACAGTGCGCAGGGGGCGCGGGGTCCGGGCAGTTTGCCGACGAATATGTCGTGATCTTTGGAGGGGAAAAGTGTGCGACTTTCGCCGCGAGTCACAAGACGCAATTTGAACAAAGAAATTGCA
>CM069897.1:850392-869307 GCA_036034705.1 Thielaviopsis punctulata
CGGTATGCATGAACCATGCAAAACTCAAAACACCGGAGGACTATTAGGGAACTGGTAGTCGTGTGGTGTTTTGAGTTTTGCATGGTTCATGCATACCGCATTACCTTGTTCTTGCTAGAGGTGCTTTTCTGTCTACTTTGTTTTTTTCCGTCTGCTTATGAGGATGTATTAGGGTTTACTTGAAGTTGGAGGATATTGGATATTGACTGATACTACTTGGGTATGACGACATTGGTATAAGAGGTTCGCACCTCGGGCATCATGGTTTTAGTTTTGAGTTTTGAGTCTTGTTTTTAATTTGACTTCTCTCTCTTTTATTGTTCGAACATAATATTCGTTTAACATCACATTCCTATTCATCTGGATGTTGTACAAATAGAGATACACTCATCTGCATGTTATAGAGAAGGGTTGCAATTTAACCAAACCAGGTACGAAAATCGCCTGATATTTAAGAGCCCCACTCATCTAATCAACAGCCAATAATAGCACTTGATTTGATGGCACTGAATTTTTGGCCCTGAGTGAGGTGAGCTGCTGGTGATATCATCTGTTTTTTGTTGATTTACACGTATAGAAAAACAACAACAGAACCAAAATTAAATCATAAAAAATGGGTGGCTTTAACCTCGAAGTCTTCAAGGTACTTTTCTCCCACTCATCATCTCCTGGCTGACTAACGATGCTAACGACGAACAGTTTGGCGTGTATGTCATGTTCCCTATTGGCATCATGTACTACTTTGGCACAAACCTGGACCACCGGTTTGCCGTGGAGGGATTCTGGCCTAAGCCGGAAGAGACCAACAAGGTGCCGCACACGCGCGAGGAAATCAAGGCCGAGTACGAGCGCATTGTGGCGCGGCAGAAGATGCTGAAGGAGAGAGAGGCGATTAGACGGGCCGCTGCGGGACAGGGCGAGTCGTCATAGGGAGTGGGCGGTGTTTCTAGGCTTTGGAGAGATGTGAATTAGGGGACGGGAAAGAAGAACACGGTAATTGAGAAGAAGAACAGCACGAGCGGTTCGAGGAAAGAGCCGCTGGGTCCTGTATATCATCAGCCAAACGCACAACTGTGCCTGCATTTTATAGCATGTTACATCTATCGGTACACATATCATACACACAAATTACTCTACTCTCTTTAAACAACATCCTCCCCGTTCAACTCTTGCAGCCCCTTTTAAATTCCATCAAGCAGATCCTCCACCTTGGCCCACTCCTCTTCAGAGATTCCTTCGCCCGGAACGCCGTTGGCATACACCCCCGTGACCTCGGTATAATCCCGCAGTGCCGTCAACAAATCCACAATCTCACGCACTACATGCGGCTTCTCGACCGCCACACACATGTCCTCCTTGGCCTTCCAAATCACATCCACGCTCTGCTGCTTCAGCCCCAGCTCCTCGCCAAACGCCTTGGCAATCGCCATGGCCGTTGTCGGCGTCGTCCAAACCACCACCTCTCCCGGCCCAGCCCCGCCTTGTGCTTCCGCCTCGCCCTCTGCGTCTTCCTCCGGTCCGATTTCCACGTCAATGGCATCCTGGCTGATGGCAAAGCTCACAATGTCGTCGAGCGTCTGCTCGCTGGCGCCAGGCGGTCGCGCAAAGACTAGCCGGCCCAGCTGATCGAAGAAGAAGCGCGTCGAGCCGGCGTCTTTGCCGCCGTGTTTCTTGAGCTCGTGCTTGAGGTCTTGTAGGCTGCGGCCCTTGGAGTCGGTTTCTACTTCAATCACGAGCGCCACGTTGCCTGGAGTCATGCCTTCAATCATGACACTTTCCAGCTGTGCGCCGTCGGGAGACCGGCCAAGGCCACGGGCAATGGCATTTTCGATAAACGTTTTGGTGGCGCCAGCTGTCACGGTTAGTTTTCCCCAGAGGTTTTGGAAGAGGTGGAAGGAAAAGACATACACTTTTTAGCCTGTTGGATGAGAGCGGCAAGTTGAGTGTTCATGCCAGGATCACCACCATACGCTAGACGTTCATTAGTCATCAACCCTTCAACTGAGAGAAAAATAAAATTATGGACACAAACTCTTGGATACAAAAGCAATGGTCTTGGCCATGACATTGCGCTCAGCCTGCTTCTTGCGGTCGGCAGCGCCTTTTTCATGCCGAATCTTGGACCAGCGATTGTGGCCCGAAGCACAGGCAGCTGAGGAATGTAGGAAGCGGGCACGCTGGGGAACTGCAGCAAAGAGCCGCCTGCTAAGTGGGAAATTCATTTTATAGCGGGACGGTAGATTTGATGATAGATACAAAATAAAAGTGAAGCTAAAGTCAAAACTTTGGTGATGATACATTGCATTTTGACTTAGGGTTTAAAATATCAAAACCCTATTCTAATAACCCTAAAACACTACCCCACGTGCTGCTCGAACACTCAGCTGTGAGTGGAGCCTGAGCTCCACGACGAACACGACATTGACAGCTTGCTTAGCTCAGTTTGATTCAGTTTCATCCATGAAGACAACTGATTTACATTAATTTCCTGACTTCAAGAAACCTCTGAGGGTTCTTTTATTGTCTTCTAAATTTCGAAACCCCAGTAATAACCTTAATCCTCTCGACGACAACCCCTCCGTCAACCGACCGATTTCCGATCTCGATCCCGACCCCGACTGTCAATTTAAATCTATACAGATCTAGATGGCTGCTCCCGCTGATGTGGGCTTCTCGGGAGGCGCCCCTGCGCCGTCTCCGATTGCTTTCAAGGCTCCCGGAGTTAGCCCGCCCGAACTCGACATGGCCAAGCTTCAGGCGCTTCCAGCCGACCATCAGGAAACTTTTCTGCTCACCTTTGCCAACAACTTTAGCCGGCATGTGCTTGCGCTGGATGCCGACGACTGCACGGCTCAACAGTTCTATGCCAAGAAAGAGGCTTTCAAGGTGCTCAACCTGGCGGCTCCGCAGCCTACGCGTGTCATCCGCCGGAATTTGGGTCGTAGCCTTGCGCACATTTTTGAGTATGGCGATCGCAAACTCCTCTTTGAAACGATCAATGAGCTTGCTGCTATGGTGGGCGCATCAAAACCAAAAACAGACGCTGAGGCGCGCACCCGCATGGCTGCTGTTAGCATACTGGGTGATGTCTATGGAGCTGCTGGTGACAGCGCTATTGGACTGCACCAGATGGCGATTGCAGCGCTGCTGAAACTGCTTAAGGCATCCAACTCCCATGCTGGCCTGCGTGCGGCCGTTTTTACGTCACTGGCCAAGATGGTGTCCATTATCAAGGCCAGCATTGATGAGTCAGTGGCTCGTGATGTGTGGAAGCAAGCCCGCAGTCATGCAGCAGCCGACAAGGGCGCATTGGTAGTAATTGCAGCGTGCGAATGCATGCGGACGCTTGTGCGGCACACGCCCTTTTTCCAAAACTCGACAGACTTTGACAAGCTGGAAACGGCCGTGTTTAAAGCCATAGACTCGCCGTCGGCGCCCGTGCGTCACGCAGCAGCTGAGTGCATCACCGAGGCTTTGGTCCTGGTGCATTCGGACGGAGTGGGCGAAACGGCGGCCATGCGCACAAAGAAACCAAAGCCCAAGAGTCTGCGACGCACAGCTACGGTCAACATGGCAGCTGCGGGCTCGGGTGCTGAGGATGACGATATTCCCTCTCGGCCTTCGAGTCCGGCGCCAGGTGGCGGCAATGGCGGGCGCAAACAGGACCAGCTTACCCTGATTCTACCTGAGATGCTCAAGATCCTGTCCAACCAGTATGTGCGGTTGGCGACAAGCAACCGCAGCCGCGCGGGCATTGGTGTCTGCTATTCGCTGCTGTTCAAGAAGCTGGGCGAGGCGGTGGTGCAGAGCAACTATACCATGTTAGTGGATCACCTAGCGACGGATATTCTGGGTCAGTCAAACATTGCAAACAACCGCTACAGGCTGCTGATGGCCCGGCGCATTGTGCAGATTGTGCTGCAGGATGTCATAGCACAGAACATCCTGGGCGAGGTCGGCCAGGTGACTGTGTCCAACGGCCTAATCAACAGCATCTTGAAACACTATCCACAAGCTCTCACGGAACGCGGCGAGCCCAGCAAAGAGACGCTAATTGTAGCCCTTAGTGCTTTGGCGTCTCTGATGCAGGCTCTTGGGTCAGCAGCCAATGGGTTTGCCGAGTCATGCCGCGATGCTCTGCTGCAGGTGCTGCAACATCCCAGCTATGCAGTGCAAGTGCAGGCGTCGGCCTGCATCAAATCGTTTGTATACAATTGCCCACAGCAGCTGCTGCCCTGTCTGACTGTGTGTATGAACTCGCTGAGTAGAGAACTGTCGCAGCTGGCCAGCGGCCGTAGTAGTCAGCGGCGCTGCGTGGGCTTCTCGCTCGGTTTGGCGGCGGCTCTGAGTGTCAGTCCAGCCCGGCCGCTACACGGAGCTGTAGATGTCAACAGCCGAGTTCTCACCATGGCTACGACGCTCCTCAAGTCCAGCGGCCAGTCGGAGCTACGCGTGTCTGCTACGCAGATCCAGGTAGCGTGGATTCTAATTGGCGGCCTGATGGCTCTGGGTCCCAACTTTGTCAAGATACATCTCTCACAGCTGCTGCTAATGTGGAAGAATGCGCTGCCGAAGCCGCTGGCCAAGGATAACACGGCTGGGCGCAGCTTGCTAGAGGCGTCGTTCTTGACACACGTGCGTGAGTGCGCGCTCGGCAGTATCCTCGCTTTCTTGCAGTACAACCAGCGGCTGCTGACGGTGGATGTGAGCAAGCGGATTGCTGCCATGCTGCAGAGCACATCGGCTTTTGTGCGCACACTGCCGACCAAGAAGACTACAGACGATGTGACTCAGCGGTTGACACCGGCCTTGCAGCTATTTGACTTTGACCTGATGGTGCAGCGGCGCGTGCTTCAGTGCTACATCAAGCTAGTGATTATGAGCCCGGCCGGCGGCAGCGAGGCCTTAATTCACTCTAACCTGTTGACGGCGGCTATCTCGCTGTTTGCCGACCCGGAAAAGTACGGCACCAACTCGTTCAGCAGCTCGATTGCCACGGCGGCCGGCGCTTTTGAGACGATCTGGGATGTTGGTGACAACTCTGGCTTTGGCGTAACTGGACTGGTGCGCGGTTTCAATGTGCGGCCGCTGCCGGGACAACATGAGGAGCTCTCAGACGATGAAAAGATGCTGGAGGATGCTGGGCCAGAGACGGATATTGACAAGCTGCTACTTTCTCCGGTCTGTGGCACGCTAGAACATGATGCGTCGGTTTTGTATATAAGCAGTGACGGGGCTGGAAGCACGTCACAGTCCGAGATGCCTGACCCAGCTGCCACTGAAGTTGTCAACCTGGCTATCCAGTTGTTTGCCTTTATCTTCCCGCAGACCCCGGCCAAAGTGCAGGAAAGTATTCTAGAGCAAATTAAGACGTTCTCATCAGCTGGTGCGCTTCAGCGGGATCCCGGCCGCAAAGCTGCCATGAATGTCAACATTGCCACAGCTCTCTTGTGCACAATGAGAGTTGTAGCACGTGAAACCAAGTCACCTGCTGGAAACGTGACTAATATGGCAGTCGAGCGGCTTCTGCAGGATATGGTGCGAGACTTTGTGCTAGACGAGGATCCGTATGTGCGCAGTCTGGGATATGCGGCTGTGGCCCGTCTTTGCAACGCCTGCGGCAATGCCTTTACCAACACTGAGATCAAATTCTTGGTTGACACTATCGTCATGAACCGTGAGCCGAGCGCCCGAGCTGGCTGTGCCATGGCTTTTGGGGCTATCCAGAGCAAGGTCGGCGGTATGGCAGCCGGGTACCATCTCAAGACTATTCACAGCATCCTCATCACACTGGCCAACGACCCGCATCCTACAGTGCACTTTTGGGCACTGGAAGCCCTCGCTCTGGCGTCCAACGCGGCCGGTCTAAGTTTCTCGCAGTACGTTTCCAGCACGCTGGGAATGGTGGCGCAGATGTACACGTCGGATACACACAATGCTGAGACGGCCTCAGTGGTCACCATGAATCTGCAGGTCGAGCGGTCTACTACCACGGCCATTACGCGCTGTGTGGATTCCATGATCAACGTTCTCGGCCCGGATCTGCAGGATTCATCGCGGTCTCGTGACTTGATTCTCGCGCTAGTTAGCCAGCTGCAAGATGAGCCGAATGTGCTGGTTCAGCAGGCTACTCTGTCCTGTCTGGAGCATCTGTCATTGTACGCCCCAGGCTACGTGGTTTTTGCCGACTATGTGCGCCAGCTGCAAATGTACATGAACTCTGACCACGTGACTCTTCGAGACGCTGCCATCGATGGCCTGTACAACGTCATGAAGCGCAATCCCCAAGAGGTTGTCAGCACAGCTGCTTCCGGTTTTGAGCACGAACTTTGGCTGGTGCTTGACTCGGACCCGGCTCACGACGGCATCCGCAATATTCTGCGCAGCTGGATGCGCCAGACAGCTCTGGAAAAGACGGAAGATTGGCTGCTGCACTTCCAGTCGGTGCTGCGCATGACGCGCAAGAAACCCACGGCAGCCACATCTGATCAAAAGGCCGGCTCGACTTCGGCTGCGGCAATTGACTTGCGCGACGAGGAAGTGGCAGGCTTTGCCGGTGCAGCTACGACCAAGGGCGACGGAGGCAGCGGTGTCGGAGATGCAGCCGGAACGACGGCGCAGGTTGAGCCGCTTCGTTGGCAGGTTGTGACGTTTTCCATGGAGTGTCTGGCAGAGCTGTTTCTGTTGGTGGCCAAAGATGCTGCGGCCAACGGATCGTCAGACAGCCAAAACGCACTGCAGACGCGCATTGGAGACGTGGTGCGCATGGCGTTTTCGGCGTCAACGTCTAGCGTGTTGGAACTGCGCATCTGGGGTCTAAAGATTATCGGAGCAGTGCTGCGCATGTTTGGCAAGACGCCCGATCCGGACTTTGACGAGGCCATGCTGCTTGAGCAGTACCAGGCGCAGATTGGATCGGCGCTGACGCCGGCGTTTGCGGCTGACTCTTCACCGGAGTTGGCAGCCGAAGCGGTCAATGTGTGCGCCAACTTTATCTCGACGGGCATCGTTACAGACGTGGACCGCATGGGCCGGATTCTCAAGACGCTCGTCACTGCCCTTGAAAACTTCTCCCGCGGCACTGAAAACGCCGGCATCGGTGACCTCAAGGGCCTCTCATCTAATGCACAGGTCATGGTCAAGATGGCTGTGTTTGCCGCCTGGGCCGAGCTGCAGGTGGCCAGCTCGGAGCAAAAGTACCTCGAGCAGGTATTGCAGCCGCATATTGCCACGCTGACGCCGCTGTGGCTGGAGAGTTTGCGCGAGTTTGCCCGGCTGCGGTTTGAGCCGGACATTTCCATGACGCTGGGGCCACCGTCGCTTTCGGGCAGTCTGGATACCATTTATGCAGCGCTGAACCGGGAAACGCTGCTCAAGTTCTACCAGGATTCGTGGCTGAAGCTGGTAGATGCCATTGCTAGTCTGATTGAGCAAGACAGTGACTTTGTCTTTGATGCCCTAGACGATCGTAAGACGAGCTCTGCGGATTCCTCTGCTGCCACTGCTGTTGCTGGCACGACGCGCAGTGCCGATATCAACTACCGCGACGAGCCGCTGGCCTTCTTCTTTGTGTTGTTTGGAATTGCCTTTGAAGCTCTGGCTACGAAGCCTGGCACTCCTGATTCACTGGCATCTGAGGCCCAGAAGCTTTCTATTCTGCAGGCCCTCAAGAAGATTCTGCACCCCAGTGTCTCGGGCCATGCTATCTACCGTGACGCTATCTTTGCAGAGACTATGGATCTGCTCGATCGTCTGGCTCTGACTGACGGGCTAGATGTCCAGGCGGTTATTGTTGAGATTGCCCGTGATTTGTGCGTGGCGCATCCCTCGGCGCGGAAACGTGGCGACACCAATGCCGATGCCGACTTATCCGAGGATATCGAGCAACTATTTGAGCTGACCCGCATCATTGTGCTGGTCCTCTCCGGTCTCCTCCCGAATCTCACAGACGCAGCGACCGCAACAGCTGGGGCTCAGCCTGTCCGTCACCAGATGAACGAAGAAGCCATGCTGCTCGTGCGCACCGGCCTAGACGCCCTGGTCGATGCCGCAAATGTCTTCCCCGCCATCATCCAGACGGATCTGCACGCATGTATCATCCACATCTTTGCCACCATGCTGGCTACGCCCATGTGCCAGGAAATGGTGGTGCCGCAGACGCTGTCGATATTCAAGCGCTTTGTTGCGTCAACGTCGACGTCGGCCTCGGTTACTAGTGCAGACTCTGGAACTGTGGTGCAGTTGCGCGGCTGCCTGCGGAGACTGTTGAGTGTGTATCTGATTGCGCAGCGGCGCGAGCAGCAGAATGCGCTGATGTGTGTCAAGAACGCATTGCTGGCGAGTACGATTTTGTTTACGGGTGGACGCAACCAGCTGCCGGCATCGGATCCGCTGGTAGCACGGTACTTGGATGAGGTTGTTGATTGCTTGACGGACCGCATGGTGAGTTTCCCTGCTTTTACAATTCTAAGTTTATGACTCTCTTTACTAACTATACATATCAGACGGCCAAGATTGCGGCAAACTGCCTCCGCTCACTGCTCCTCCAGCCCTCCCCGACCTCTGCTGATCACAGCATTGCGCGCTACCTGCTCCCCCGCCTGATTGCCTTCATCACCAATACCGTGCCCGAAGACCCTGAAGCCGCGCGTCCACTCATCGTACAGGCCCTGACCCAATACGCCTGCAGCATTCCGCGCGCGCGTCTGCCCGTGGCCTTTACCGTTGTTGTCCCCGCCGTGCTGGCCTGGGCCGCTGGCGAAGTAGACTCTGACGATGCCCAGACGCGCACTGTGTACAAGGATGCGAGCGCGCGACTGCTCGAGATGGCGGGTGTGAGTGCCGAGGCGTTCAAGGCGGTGGTGGGCGGGCTGAGTGCGGCGCAGCGCGGATTTTTGGAAATGGTTGTGCGGCAGGGACAGAGCAGCGGAGGGGCGCAGACGGAGGTTAAGAAGGAGGCACAGCCGACGATTGAGTTGAAAATGAATTTTGGTAGTAGCTAGATTTTTGTTGGAGAGTTAGGTGGTTAGAGTTACAAAGTTACAAGAGGTTTTTTTTTCCCTTTTGGGGGTTTCCCTAGTTAGTTATACGCCCGTTGGGAATGTGATAAAACAAGAAAAAATAACCTATGTATGTAAAATCAAAAGATAAGGTCATAAAAGGCCTTGCATGTCCAGCTGACAGGACAGGCTGGGCTTTTGCATATGCACTTGGATGTGTGGAGCTGCACAAGATGTATGTACGTCAATGCAAAGGAATGGCAAGTAAGATGAATACAAGTACAACATTGTTCATGGTACATATGTATACGTAGTATGTACATAGTGTTAATACAGATGCGTTATAGTTCATGTATGTATTAAAAGAATCGAGAAGCTTTATGCTTGACATGTATGTACTATGTACTAGTTGTACTACTACATCTTGTTCCTTATTGCTTAAACTCCTTGTCTGTAAGCGTTTTTGTCACGAAATGAAATAAAACACATTGTACATTGATGCATCCCCTCCCCATTGTGATTATGAAAAGAGGGCGATTTATTCTCCGATGCAGGCTCGCGGGTTAAATAAAAAAAGACTCAAGCAAATTTGGCAACTTCAACAATCCCCTCGGACCCGAGCCAGAATGGCTTTTCTCAATGTAAATCTCAAAAGCAAAGCGACTTCAACTCAAGATTGACACTTAACCCTAACCCCGTACCGCCTTCCCGCAACTTCCCATCTACTACCAAAATTTCATCCCATCTTTGAAACTGCCTGAGTAGTACATGCCTTGTTAACAAACCCTCCCAAAAAAAAAAAGTTCCACCTTTGTCTCTCCAATTTGTACCACGCCACCCGCCCCACTCTAAACGACATAGAACGCCGTGCCTACTTTGGCGGCCACATGCGACCGTCCAATACTGCATTTGTTTATCTTTCTGGACGTATCCAGCGCCGCCCGCGGCTTCTTAAGGAGCACCGTAGCCTCTGGGGCCGATACGCCGTTGCCAAAGAAGCGCATTGCCACGGCATAGACTTCTGGCAGCGTCCTGGCCTTGCCGCAGTTGTCGACGACGGCAGAGCACAGGTGCGGCAGTTTAAAGCCGGCGCGGAGACGCGTGATTTCTACGGGGTGAAGTGCTGTCACACCCTCGAGGCCATCAGCGGGCGGCGTCGGGAGGAATTTGGGCGTGTTCTTGGCCGCGTCAGTGATCCAGTACATGTATGTAGTGAACACGGGTGGCGGCGCGGTAGATGATGAAGATGGAGATGTCGGGATCTCAGGCAGTAGCCGTATGGGCGGGAACCGTTTGAACGGCAGGTCAAGAGCGGCAGAGAGGTTCGCCACGAGCTCAGACTGCACGGTTGGATCCAAGACCACTGGCTCATACAGTGGCTGCAGTTCAACTTGTGTATCAGCCAAGAATCCCCAAATGGAACCACGGAGATGATCAAGAAAAAAACTCACGTTGTAGTGCAGACTATAGGCGCTGGTGCGGACCTGTATTGATGCCGCGGCAGTGTTGCGCGTGGGGTCATACACTCCGGGCGCGTTGGCGGCGAGGGCAGAGACCTGGTTAGCCTGGGTGATTCGGCGCTGAGTGGCGTCACTAAAGGTCATGATGGGCTTTGGGAGGATGGCGTTTGAGCCATCAGCAGCGAGGATTTTGGAGCGAAAGGCGACTTCGTGGGTGATTTCTAGAAAAAGTGCGTTTGTTAGAAATTGGGAAAGACGGGGATGTGAAAATTAACAAAGACCGGTTGGGTCTTTTTGTAATCTTTTCGTCTCTTTGTTCTAGAGATGGATAACAAACAAAGGCGGAATGGGAAAAGGTGAAGTTGACAGAATTCTTATTCTTCCAAGGTCATGCATACGGAGAATATACACATGCAGTATTTGTGTACATCTACATATATGTAGGCATATGAGAGGAAGGGATAAAGGGATGCACAAAAGAGGAAACCATAAAGCATCCAGCGTTACCGTTTACTAAATAACAAGTGTATCAAATACAACTCTATGATAGCCGATAACGAGAGAAATATGGGGAACTCTTTTCACTGTTCAAAAATAAAACATCACAAAATAAAGAAACTCACTTTGAACGCGGACATGTGTTTTGAAGCTCTTTACAACCACCCAGCCAGTAGTAGCACTGGTAACTTCTGCTGCGGCTACTTTGACCCGGTTTTCGGCATAGTATCGCAACAAGTCTTTTTCCTGTGTTCTAAACGGGAGCTGATGATGTTTTAGCAATAGAATCAAAGGAAGCCCGGAGATGAGGCTCCGTCGAGGCTAGGTAGAGCGCGCAACTCAACACGGAATGGGACAATATAACACAAGCTGGAAAATAGGAATCCTAGAGAGCTTTGTGAGCTGTCAACTTAGCAGCAATGGAGGTTCTTTTGCCACGACATCTGTGTTGGCATCAAAAGAATAGCTTTTGAGTTGGCAGAAAATATCACTAGCTGAAAAACAGCCATATAAACCACTCTGCCCACACACGCTCAGCTGACTCTGGTCACTCTCAGCATATGGCAGAAAAGAGCAAGGCAAACTTACATTACTCAATAGGGTATAGAAAGCCCCCGTCCGCCGCCCCGGCTCTGCCACGACTGTCTTAAGCACCGCTCTACTTGCACTCTGCATGCTTTCCATGCACTCTCCGCCCTGCTCTTTCTCCCAGTCCGCACACTGCTCAGTGTCCGCGTCTCCGGCAGCCAGAGACTGGGGCGCTAGCAGCAGCCTGTTGAACAGCTCGATGGGCAGCGGGTGCTTGTATGGCTGGTAGGTGTGTTCGAAGAAGCCATGGGTGCCGACGCAAATGAGAGGAGAGCGCGGGCGGTGCGTGCAGCTCTGGATAGCTGTTGTGTTAGACATTGTTATGGAACAGTGGTGATCTAGCTGGTCTGCGGGGGGTGGGAGGGGGAGGGGAGACTTGTGTGACGTCTCTTTTACGGACGCTACCAGGGACAATTGGGGGTGGGATGCGAACAAAGGAACCAAGTTGTAGAAAGAAAAGAAAAATAATTTGCTGCTAGTAGTAGTAGTAGTAGTAGTAGTAGTAGCAGTAGTAGACCAGAACAAAAGAAGAAAAGGAAACGAGACTAGTCAAGTTCGGTTGCATAATAGGTCATAGTTCCATGAAAACGATAAAATAAAATGCAAAAAAAAAGTTCAACGACAATATGGTCCACGGTCAGTTTTATATACAATCAAAGAATAGCCAAGTTATACCTCTATTGCTTTCTTTCTTGAGAATTGTTAGACTCGGCTCGCCAATATATAACCCGGGCTCTTGGGGATAAGACTATGCCTATCTTGGAAATCCGCGAGTCTAAGAAGCCACACGAGGGGTTTAACGCCAGTCATCTTTTCTCTCGTCTCGTCTGTTGTAGTATTACTCAACTTCATCTATTTGTTTTGTAAAGAAGAATAACAAAGAAAGATAATGAGAGAAGCCCAGGATAATCCCGCCCCAGAGGCGCTGCTGTAATTTGCACGCCTCTGCTCGTTAAAAAGAAAAGTACACCCGTATATAAACATGTCGAGTTGTATTGGGATTGAGATACTCTTCTATTGCATGGACAATTGGGGATCACACCTAATGGTGGCACCAAAAATGTTTGCTTTCTTTTTGTAGGTAGTACTCACTTGATCGAGGTTGATGGACAGTTCACCCCTCTTGAACTTTGTATACTCATGAATAGCCGCCAATGAAGTGAATATTGGTGATGAGGAAAGAAGGGCTGTTGCATGTTTCACAACTATGTCCGGTTTTTTTTTTCCTGTTGTGATATAAGTAAGTATGTAGAGAGAGAGAGAGAAGGGGGGGGAGAAAGTCTCCATATGCAGCCACCTGGGTAGCAGAGTCGAGTATATCCCGCCTCAGGCCACAACTGCTAAATGTTACATAGATGGATACAGTGGCTGATGACCGTGGCTTCCGGGATCTTGCCCGGTCTTTTTCTTTTGCTGCAACAAACCCCATCACAAAGTGCATCCTTTGTTTTGTTGTTCCTTCAGGTGATAAAGCAAGCCTTGTATGTAGCACAAACTTTGAAATACTCGAGATGCAGTTCGGGGAAGAAGGCGTTTGCGTACAAAACCCTTCATCGGCCATTTCCACTTTGGTTATTTCTTTTTCTTTGAATAGTTTATTCTCTATAGCTGGTCATGTCTCCTCCTTAGTTAATAACTCCAGAAAAGGAGTCTAGCGTGTGTGTGTGGAGCTCAACTTATACTCAAGTCTGAGTAAAAAAAGACTCACCTCATTTCTTGAGTGAAAAACAAGAATTATTTCTCAGCTTTTGCTCATATGAGAGTGAATTCTCTTTCTCTCTCATATTCAGTACTTCACATGCTTTGTTTTTTTTTTTCTTTATCAACATGCAGCTCAACCCAAACACCCATACAGAAAAAGCAAGCACATACATATACATATGTATGTTATTATTATTATTATTATTATTTATTCATTGTCTTTTTTTCTCTCTTTTTAGTTAAAACTTCGCTTGTCCCTTTTGAGACTGGAGGGCGTCTGAACAGGACTGTCTGCAGCTGAAAACAGCCCAATTTGTCGTTTATCTTGATTTCATCTCACACCAGTGATGAAGTACTTGCTATGCTGGGATGTATACCCAAATGCTTTTTTATCTTATTTTATCTCATTGTAAGCCGTGAGTGTCATTATGTAGTACATATGTACTGTTTGTAGTAGCGATATCCCAGGTAACAACAAAAGCCAGTTGTGCTTACAAAGCTTCAACAAAGTTGTCGTCAGTCAGTTGAAATACTGCAGAATGCAGCAAAGACGAGTTGGCCGCAGTGCTTTTAGTAGGGGAATACAAAGCAAATGATAACAAAATACGGCCGCTACTGCACTGTCGATCCTGGTGTCTGCTGTAAATGGAGAACATGTTCGTCTGGTGTGTTTTTTATAATTTCTTTTCCTTGTTTGTGTGATATTCCATCCCATCTGCATATACCCTTTCTCAACTTCTTGTTCCACTTCTTCTTCCACTTCTTCTTCTTCTTCTCTTTTTGCCTCTACGCGCTTAAGCTCTTTGGCTGTTTTTTTGCCCTTCAATCTTTTCCTTTTTCCTTTCCTCTCTCTGTCTTTCGTGGTTTTATTCTTAGTCTCTTGCACCCCTTGAACAAGCCACTTACTAATCATCCCATAACTTTATCCCAACTCAGTAACACACCCAATGGCGAGGAATACAGCATTTGGTGTTGTATTACATAAGACTTTGATACATGCATACCTAAGTTCTGTTAATTTCAGGATATAGCTCTCAGCCCTAACCCTTATTTCCTTAAATGCGCCTTTTGAAGTAGGGGGTTCCCCTTGGGCTTCTCTCTAAGTCCGCCCTCTGCACTTGGTTTAACTCCCTTGAAGAAAAAGGTATCGTCTAGTTTTGTAGTTCCATCGTCTGTAAACGTCATTTCCACGTCCTCCACCAATTTCATATTCGGCGCTGACTTGTGCAGCACCTTTGCTGTAAGCACCGCATTCTCCCATAATCCATCATTGCCCATCTTGCTGTCGACCTGTTGCTCGCCCTCTTCGCTCAAAGCTACCATGGTCCCATTGCTTCCATCGTTTAAGAGCACCACCGGCGGCTCCGTCATATGCGCCACCCAATGCGCTCTCAACCGTGGCACTGCTTTCCCCGGCTTCACTGGCTGCGCAGGGAACGGCATCGCCCGCGGTCCTTCTGACAGCGGATCCCACACGTAGGCGGCATTACTAGGCCCACCTTCTGCAGCGGCTGTCGTGATGAGTAGCAGCTCGGGGGTCTGTGGGTGCCATGAGATGCGGGAAATGCTGCCGTGGAACAGCACAACAGCGCGCAGATCCGAGTCGGTCAAGTCCCAGATCCACAACGTGCTGCGGTATTCCTCGACAACTGTGGCAAGCAGATTGGAGCTGCTGTCAAACTCGGCCATTAGACATCCCGGAATTGTTTCGGAGCCTACAGGAGCCAGTGATTTGCGCTCAGGCGGAGAAAACGCGTGTGTAGTGCGCATGAAGCTGCTCTGAATTGTAGCCGTCTTGTCGCGTTGTTGCTCCTGCCATACTTGCAGTGTGTTAACCGGGATAACCATCTGCGGATGCACCAGACGCACCAACTGGTGGCCGACTGATAAATCAAGAATAGTAATTGCGCGGGTGTAGTCACATAAAGCAGCTTTCATTGTGGACGCGTCCAAGTGGCAGTGCTTGACACCCGCGCCAATATCATAGTGCTGTGGCTCTGAAGCATTATCCGGCGGCCCAGTCCATGTATTGAACAAGTGACCATCGGGCGTGTACAAGAGAACTTTGTGTCCCTGCGCTGGGCTCTCCCAGACTGCCAGCCACCGCCCATTACTCACCCAAGCCACGCCCTGGGCATCGATAGTATCCGGATAAAACGACGTGTCGATAGCACGCGACTCTGGCGTATGAATGCTAATGCAGTCCTTTCCACTGAACCGTGTCAAGAGCGCCAGATGCTTTGAGCCCGCGCGAAACGAGAATCCGCGCGGCTGTCCAAACTTGGGATGCGCAATTTCAATCGCCGAAGACGCCACTAGGTTAACCAGCGCCAGGCGCAGACCAAACTGCGAAACCACCACAAGTTCTTTGTCGGTTGGGCCAAACTGCACGTGGCTTGGTCGTGCAGCCGATGATGCCGGGCTCTTAACAACGGCTTTAAAACTATTGTCAAATGCCGAGTAGACTACCAGTCTATCCGTGGCTGCTACGAGGATCTTTGTCGATGATGGCGCCCAGAGAAGCAGGAATGCGCTAGAGGCAACATCAGACGAGACAATAACTTCATGGATGGCGTGCAGTGTGCGAACTTCGCGAATCAAGAGTTTATTGTGCACAAGCGTTGCCAGATGAGTGCCGTCGCAGCTGGTAGCACAGAGGACGGAGCCTAATAAGGGTTAGTTCCAGGGTCTGTCGTGAACGCAAGGAACAAAGAAAAAAGAGGTGTACAAACTCTTGAAAACGGGCGACCCGTGCATGATTTGGTGATGGCTTGAATGGACAAGGACTATAAGGCTTTGGTTCAGCCTTGTTGATTGCGCCAGAAAATTTGAAAAGCTATTAGAAAAATTAGAGGAAATAAATCATGTTTGTAAATGAGAATGAGGAGTTGTAATTATGTATGTACATGGCAGTTGATTGTTAAGCCCAAGCAAATTGAATTATCAAGGCAACTTGCAGTTCTAACTTGTTGTGGCGCTATTTTGTGGCAGTTGATTGCTTGTGTCACTCTAGACGCCACACCAAGTCCCCACCAATCGAGTCTCTTATCGCCGCCGGTTGCCGCCATTTGATTACTACATATTGAATTATGTATTACCAACAGTGTTATAAATCCCATAATTCAGAAGAAGCAGTTCACACACATTCATTTTTCTCTCAAATATATTAGATGCCGCCACGTTCCCGGTCATGAACCGCTTTTACTTTTCATCCCGGCGAATATTCCAGTCCAGCTTCGTACACCTCCACCTTTCCCGCTTCCTTCACTCGTCTGTACCCGAGTCGCATTTCTCCGCGGATGTATCCCGGCTTACGCGTCTCCAAAACTCTGCGGTCAAGCCGTTCTCCGACTTTCTCACAGACACATTCCAACGCCAGCATGACTACCTGCGCATCTCCGTCACCGAGCGCTGCAACCTGCGCTGCCTATACTGCATGCCCGAAGAAGGCGTGCCGCTTTCACCTCCACGGAATCTGCTGACCACGCCCGAAATTGTCATGTTGTCAACGCTGTTTGTCGCGCAGGGCGTGCGCAAGATCCGGCTGACGGGTGGCGAGCCGACAGTGCGCCGGGACATTGTCCCGCTGATACAGCAGCTTGGCAGTCTGCAGGCCCGTGGGCTCCAAGAACTCTGCTTGACCACCAACGGCATTGCTTTACATCGTAAGCTTGACGCACTGGTTGCTGCAGGCCTAACGGGCGTAAATCTTAGTCTTGATACGCTGGACCCGCTGCAGTTCCAGATCATGACGCGCCGCAAAGGCTTTGACACCGTGCAGCGCAGCATCCAGCGCATCCTCGAGATGAAGGCGGCTGGTGCCCAGGTTAAACTTAAAGTCAACTGCGTCGTCATGCGCGGGCTCAATGACGAGCAAATTCTGCCGTTTGTCAATCTAACGCGGCACAACGATCTGGAGGTGCGCTTTATCGAATACATGCCGTTTGACGGCAACCGCTGGAACAAGAAAAAGATGATCAGCTATGCGGATATGCTCGACGTTATCCGGACAAAGTATCCAGATGTCGCGCCTGTGCGCGGCCATTTAAACGACACCAGCAAAACGTGGCAGGTGCCAGGCCATATTGGCCGCCTAGGCTTTATCACTAGCATGACGCATAATTTCTGCGGCACATGCAACAGACTGCGTATCACAAGCGACGGGAATCTCAAGGTGTGTTTATTTGGCAATACTGAAGTGTCACTCCGAGATATCATCCGCAAAGTGAACAGTGGCGAGCCAATTGATGAGGATGCGTTGGCAGCTCTCCAGAGTCTTGCAGGTGGTTTGGATGCGCCTAAAGGGATGCATAGTGTGTTGGAAACGGTACAGGAAGAACTGCTCGAGGTTATTGGGCGGGCCGTTAAGCGGAAAAAGGAGAAGCATGCGGGCATTGGTCAGTTGGAGCATATGAAGAACCGGCCGATGATTCTCATCGGTGGGTGATATAAAACGGTGTACATATATAATCTCGAGCATCTAATTGTATGGCTACGTTCTGCTTTAATTGATTTTGAGCGGTCTCCTTGCAAGCCACAGTGTGTCAAGGCTGACACACAGCCTTGTGGATATCTGCATCCAGAGATTTCCTCTTTAGGCGAATATTCCTCCTCGTGTTGCGTCAAACTCTAACCACCATATCAATCTCAACCAATCCAATCTTTCCATCGTCTGCCAACTTACAATGGCTCTCTATCATTCCTGCTCTCGCCCCTTCATCTTTGCCCCCCGGTCACGCGGCCAGCTACGTGTATTTTCTTCCTCCAGACACCTTTTTTATAAAGACTCCTCTGACTCCCGTGACCCCGACTCATCCTCGTCTGCTCACCTCACTCATGTCTCTGCCAGCGGCGCCGCCCACATGGTTCCTATAGCCCACAAACTGCCGACACAACGCACCGCTATTGCAGCCTGCCGCGTACTTTTTTCCTCCTCCGTGGCTCCGAAGCTGATTGCCACCAACGCCATGAAAAAAGGCGACGTGCTTGCCACGGCGCGCATTGCCGGTATCATGGCGGCCAAGCGCACGCCCGAAATCATCCCGCTGTGTCACCCGCTAATGCTGTCGCAGGTAGCAGTAGATTTGCAATTAAACGAGGACGATCGCGCGGTCGACGTCAGGGCGACAGTCGCGTGTGAAGGCAAGACAGGCGTGGAGATGGAGGCGTTGACGGCAGCTGGGGCGGCAGCATTGACAGTGTATGATATGTGCAAGGCAGTGGACCGGGGAATGGTGGTGGATGGGCTGCGAGTGGTTCTCAAGGAAGGAGGGAAAAGCGGGCGGTGGGAGATGGAGTAGTCAGCCTTATTTTCTTCTTGCCATCGTGTCCTCGTGATCTGCTGTCAACTCAGCAACACTACGTGCATACATTCCTTATCTTACTCCTCTATATTGTACGAGCCCCATATTCGGAATAATCGTTCCCATGTGAAAACTTTACCATGAGTCTGATTTCGTCCAAGCTTTGTAAAAAGTGCGTTTTGGATTTCTGAAGTGAGGGGAAGCCTTATCATCTTGTGGAGCAGATATATGCAAACATACTTGTACCAGTACATATGTACAACCGTCGTCTTGTTCTCGTCCTCAACTTTATCATATGTTACTTTCACTCGTAGATTTCTTTCTTTTTTTTCTTTTTTTTTTTTTTTTTGCTTCATATAATTCATC
>CM069897.1:869330-879787 GCA_036034705.1 Thielaviopsis punctulata
TTTTTTTTTTTTTTTTTTTTCTCTTTGAATAATACAATTCTCTGATGACGATCTAAAGAGCTAATAAGAAAACACAAGACTTCCCTTGCAAAAATGAAAACAGGGCCCTGTAAGTTGTAAGTTGGCCGACGTCACAGCAGGACAAGACAGGTAAGCCCCTGCGAAGGAAAGCCACAGTTGCTATTACCTAATTGCCACGCATTTTACTGGCTTAGACAGCACGAGGCTCTGCTTCGGATCTGCGCCTGGCCATGGCTGCTGTGCCACTGAGAAATGGTGAAATACATACATACATACATACATACATGCATAGCACCTTGCTGTACTTGTACTTATGCAGTGCAGTACACTGCGTACTAATAAATGCTTGCTTAGTGGCCGATGTCTCGCTCACAAAGTCAAATGAAGAGAAAGCCAAGAATAGCGCTGATTCGGAGTCCACCGAGAGCCGTATAAGCTACTATTTAGTTTACTTGTACCGAGGAGCAATTCAACGCTAAAGTCTGTCAAGAATTAAGATGGCAAATTGAAGTATATAGTACAGAAACAAGTTAACCATCAGTACATACATACTGGGTACATAGTATTGTACACAATACATACTACATACGCGCTAAGTGCAAGTACACACTACGTACTTGTACATACAAGTAAGCAAATACTTATTGGGAGGCAAATGTGCAATTGACGGACTATCCGCAAGATGTCTCGTGCCTGTTTACTGTGTTGAGCGGAGATGTATCTAACGTCAAGACAAACGACGACCTTGCCAACCGAGAATGAAAAGAAGCAATTTTGGAAACAAGGCTGTAAGAATACATAGTACAGAGAGGCAAGTGACAAATCAGGGCTCATTCAGGGCTGAGCAAACGCTGAGAATTGGGAGGCTTCAGTGGCTATTCACTACATACATGTACATACTGTAGCTACAAGGCAGCTGAGGAAACGGCCCTCTCAAGTTGGCCTGTGACCGGCAGGAATTGCCACCAAGTGAGCAGCTGAAGAGAGTGCGTTATGATACATAGTACTTGTACATGTATATTTTGGAAGTATGGAATTGAAATACCGACTTGAATGGGTTCATTAGTTGTCCGTTCGAGGCCGACCATCAATACATAGTTACCATTAATACCAAGTTTGCCGAGAAAGAGAGAAAAGTGCAACAAAAAGGCGAAGGCTGTTTATACATACATACATACCAGTACATACATAATACAAGTAAATTAGTGGCCTTTTATTGATGAGATGGCTGGTTGTCACGACCCGTGCTCAAGTTAATTCCGTGGCATTTTATTATTGTTTTATCATGATTGGCCGGGCTAAAATAGTCACAACGGTTTCTTATCAGCCAACACAGCGAAACAAGAAGAACCGTAAGACAATGCTGACATGATTCCAGATCTGTCTCTTACCTTTATGATAGCGATATATGTACTGGTATGTACGGAGTATATACTCTGTATGTAATTTTCTTTTCCTAAATAAAACTCCATAGACATCTTGTTAAAGACACATACATACATACATACGTACAATCTTCATTCAAGAACTTTACTGGGTTTCCATTCCTGCACCTAAAACCTGTTGGTGACGATACTAGACAGCACTGTAGGATCTTCATGTAGCATTGAAATTGGGGCTGCCGAAAAGGTCGGCTTCATTTTAGTTGAAAAGAATACCAGTACAACAACAAAGTATGTATGTATACCAGAAGCGTTCGAGCGAAGGTTCTTGGAAGGTATGTATAAGGTAAGCTTTCTATCGACTTTGGCTGGCTATGCACTTGGTCAGTCAAAGCTGGCTTATTTGAGAAGAACGAAATGTACTTTGTTTTTTTCATTCACATACATACATACATACATACATACATACAAGTAAACATCCATGATGCACACTATATGCAAGTTGTGCTGCACTTGATCATTTCCTTTGCTTCTCGTCTCATCTAGCAGGTCCAACTGCAAGTACCATACATTGATTCTTGTTCTTTTTGAACCGCGATCAACGGTACCTGATAGGCTGCACATACCAGGTACGCAGTATACGGAGTAAATGCAAAGTCTATAACTTGATAAGTAGCAAGTATGTACATATGTAAATACACATCTCATATATGTACGGAGTAGTTCATCTCGTTACCTCCTCAGGCAGGCACTGTCAACGTCGTTGCCCTCGCTGTATCTATTACAATACCCAGGCCCCTCATTTGCTTATTCTGGGGGAAAGGACCGCCCCAGCGTTCCCTTGGTGGGTTTTGCTTGCATTGACTGACCGCAAAGTCAAGCTTAGCAAGTGCGTGTTTTTGCGTTTTTCGGGAACAACACATAAACCCTCGCAGTTCCTCTTTCTTTTTTTTTGTTCGCTTTTGTTTCGTCTCTGCCTTGAACCTCGTTTTTCACCTGTCACGAACCAAGTACCATATAATATACCCACCTATCTACCTATTTCTTTCTTCATCAATTCATGCTTGAGTTTTCTGCTTCTTCTCAATCCTTTTCTTGCTCAGCATCGCAAAGTCACTCACTTCAGTGGTTGATGAGCTCTTCTTAGTTGCTTGATTAATCGCTGTGCTTTTCACAAAGCTGTTACTATCTTGCCAGAGCATCTTCCGCACTTTACAGGCGCTCGTACCAGTACATACTGTTTTCCCCTTCTGTTCCCCTACAATAGTGCACCACACCACAGTCCTAAAGCCCCCAAGCCCCCCCTGGACCTGCTAAGATCGAAACGGAAACACCCCCGCCCGCCATAATTTCACCTGACTTTAGGCCTGTCTCTATCTAGTCTTGTCTTAATCTGCATTTATAAACATCCATCCGCCCTTCCTTTTTCATCTATTTCCTCCAGTAGCCAAGGCCTCTTATCACCTTAGTCTCATATTCACCACGCTATTTTATTTAACCGCCTTATAAAATGATTGCTACCGCCCATTCCCATGCTTTCACGCAAAATCCTCTCACCATGGCTGGAAATTCCAATCTGATTTTGCCAACTGCCCCCAAGCCGCAAAACGGTCTTTTCAACCACAATTTTCAGCTCCGCCCTCCTGCGAACCACAAAGATACCCAGTCCACTGTCTCGTCGCAGCCGATTCACCGTCACTCGCGTTCGCAATCATACCAAATGCCTGCCCAGTCGACGTTCTCCCAGGTCTCGCCCTCCAACACGAGTGTAGATACCAACAACTACGACTCATTTTCGTCGCCCAAGAGCCGTCGCACTGGCGCGCAGTACGTTCCGGCCGTCCTGCGCCCCAACGAATATCCGTCCAGGCTTCCGACTAAGCAGCAAGTTGAGGAAATCAACAACAGCCCCAAGAGCTCGTCGGATGGCTCGTTCAAGGAGCGCCGTAACAGCATCCTGAACCTTGCTAGCTACGCAATTCCGCGCCTGGGCCGTCGCGCAACTTGCGACAGCAAATACAGCGAAGACGAGTGGACTTTGGCTGACTTTCCTGAGGTCACTGCCGAACCCACTCGCAAGCACTGGAAGGTGTGTTTGTCCCAGTTTAACATTTCATGTTACGCTTTTGTATACTGTGATGGAACATATTGTGACGACTGTCTGGCCCCACTGGCTTGCTCAACCTCACGTGCAACAACAAATTGCCCGGGTGCTTTTTTTTTTTTTTTTTTTTTTTTTTTTTTGCTTCATATAATTCATCAACAACCTTCTTGGCCCTGCAGTAGAGCTTTTCTCGCCTCATGCAGCCTGAAAATCGTGTCTTATCTCAATGTCAACACTTGCGGACGGCCTCGTGCTCCCTTCTGCATCTAGAACTCTCGGCTTGGTGCACAATGACGTCGCTGCTGCCAGCATGTCCCTCTCAGCCTGGCCTGGCGTAGCACTTGTCTGTTGTATGTACATACATACATATGTGCACAATACTACTTGTACATGTACCATATATGTAGAGATCAGATAGAAAATCCAGAAGAGATGCAGACAAGCACATTGTGTCTGCATGCTGTATGCACGCCTTGACCATCTTCAATCCAGGCTACTTTCCCTTACCGATGATGAACTTTTTGAGGGTTATGCACCTGCAATCCCGTTTGCATTACCCTTCTGTTGTTCTCTCGTTTATCCTACATACTACTTGTATGTATGTATACGTATGTATGTAGTAGTCTCTACATACCTTGAGATTCGTTGACGTAAAAATATGTTACAACCAGCTTGGACTTTAAGCTGGTCCAAGCGCGAATCGTCTGTGCTTCCTACTTTTTTTTTTTTTACTTACATACAACATGTAACAAGTATGTACATATGTACTTGTATTATTCAGGCTAAGCTTCTTTTGGTGGTTGTTTGTTGGCATCCAAAGCTTGACCTTCTCGCTAAAGCCAGGGACTTGTCGTGTGTGGAACCTACCATGTACATGTACATATACATATGTATACTATGTACATACAAGTGCTTGTATACATACATTAATAATAGAACATCAAATATCGATTTGAGGCCACGGTTTTGGCTTTGTAGCTGCTTGTACATACCATAGTATGTATGTACAACTCGATAATAAAACTTGAAACCTCGTCAAATGTATGGGTTTATGTTATCCAGTCAAACTGATCTTGTGGAGTTGTCGAGCGGCATTTATGAGGCTCTGTAAAGTTCACCATTTCCAAGGTGCATAAACATTAGTTGTAAGGCATGTGTCAAATACAATCACTATATGAATTAGGGTATGTAACCCTTGTTTTGTTCGCCGAGTTCCCGACCGGTTCATCCAACGTCGTATTCTCTATATTATAGTATGTACGTACGTGTGTATGTTGGTTCCTCACTTTGCACGGTAACTTTTGAAAGAAGAGCCGAGGATAAGGAAAGAACAAGTTTCTCCCTTTTTCCGGTCGCTGATTCCGAGGAAGAACATTCTTTTCCTCCTTCTTTTTCCTCCCTTCAAACCCCCCTCTTTGTTCACTTCAAACAATGCGGTTTTCTTCTTGTAATTTGGCTTCTTGTCTCTGTTTCCATCATCAGTTACTTTGACGATTTTTGTTGCCTCGCTTCTTTTCTTATTTCATTTCACTTGCTCTTATTGGCTTTCTGCCACCGTCTCCTGCCAAACTTGGACAACGACTGGAGTTTCTCTTACATAATTCCGTTCTTCCTGTAGTGGAGAACTTATGTGTATGTATGTACTGGTATGGTACTTGACAATAACTCGAGGCTCTCAAGACAACGGGGTCTTTCTCAAAGAATTTGCTCGTGTGGCTTTTTGACTTGTATCAAAGCTTGTTTGACTTTTGCCCGTCCACTTGCTGGTGAAAAGAGGGGAGAAGAGAGGGGAGAAAACCCCACTCGGAAATTTCAGCTGAACTTCTCCAGCGTTGTAGCGGCCCGTTTCGAACGACCGAGTTAATGTTGTGGTTGGCGGTTATTTTCCTAACCAATTTCTAAGCCTCCAACAATGATGAACAAGAAGCCTCAATGGCAAACCTAAAACGGGTTCCCCTCAACGAGCCAGACTCATCTCGGCCGCCCGTAGCTTG
The DNA here is from genome assembly GCA_036034705.1 of Thielaviopsis punctulata. Lineage (NCBI taxonomy): Eukaryota > Fungi > Ascomycota > Sordariomycetes > Microascales > Ceratocystidaceae > Thielaviopsis > Thielaviopsis punctulata. The sequence goes on from CM069897.1 coordinate 874,832, forward strand.
TGATCTTCAGTAAATCAAAGAGTCGCCTGCGTAATTAGTCCACCAAAAATGCTCGCTTTTCAAGGGGTAGCAAACTCTAACAGCATTAGATGACCGGATTTGGGCTGTGTCTTTTCAACCCCACTGGTAGCAAAAACAATGCTAGAGGAGGCTACAAGAAACAAGAGTATGTATGTACATATACGTACATATGTACATACATACGTATACATACATTATGTAGCAATATCATCCTGGCTTCAAAAACCGCGCATACAATATACAATATGAAATAGGCCATAACTTTCGTCTGGCCTTCGAAACCAATGTGGCAACTATCATACATATATACTTCTAGCAAACAATTAATGTAGTATACATATAGGTACATAGTATACACGTATACATACATATGTTTGTATGTACTGGTATGTCTTTTCTCGGACCCCTCAACACGAAGAAAGGCCGCCACTTACTTCCTACTTACGCGCATACTGTGAAGCTTGTCTCGTGATTTGCCGATCCCCAGATTCGTTGACCCTCTGTTTGCTATGGTCTTCCCCCTCTTCCTCTCCACTTTCCTACTGTACATACATACTGGTATACATACCAGTACGTTTGTTATGCCCTGAATTAGACTCAAATTTTTCATCACACCATCTACCCACAACGCTGGAATCAAGTTCCCAAGTGTTTTTTTTTTGCCACTTTTTGTAACTTACCGCCGAGCTAAGCAAGCACTGCCATTCAGCATCTACATAATAGTGCCGAGAACCCACATCCTTCATGTTCTCTCCAACTTGGCTCTTCCTGAACAAGATCCCGTAAGTATGTGTGTATGTTATTTACTTGTGCAAGTACACTTGTAGCCTTTACGCTTTGAAGGCCGAGAGGCCCCTTGGCTTTGTTGTTGTGTACTTGTAAGTGGGTCGCGTCATTACGATGGCATGCGAGTTGTAAATTGTATGTATGCTAACATGCTCATCATCAGCTGGCGGTCGCAACAAAACTGCATATTGTTACCAACTGGCAGGTCTTATGTATGTATACTGGTGAACCTGAAGCTACCAGGAAACTTGGTTAATGAGTCAAAAAAAAAAATGTAACAAGACCTACTACGTACAGCTTGCAGATTTGCTCTTCGTGCCCTTAAGATGTTGAATGCTCACAACAGCTATTGTACATATGTATGCTGCCTATTAACACCAAAATAACTCTCTTCAATCTTAAAGTGGCAGAAAATAAACTCGACATTTATATTTCATAACATCTAATAAACATGAAAAAAATAAAAATGAAAAACCTATAGTGAGTTGCTTAAATTTATGGTACACTCACCTACCCCTCGCCTGCATGACAACAATCAGTTTTTTATATTTATTCTTGGACTGCCGTTCTAGATCCCCTCGCTTCCCTTCTTGGTGTTTCAAGGGTTGTCAGTTCTGACCGATATTTATTCTTATATATGTATGTACATCGCTTTTGCTGTGCTTATACATACATACATACACATGTACATAGTATGTACGTGTAGTGTTGTGTGAGTGCTGTGTGCTGTGTGCAACTCGTTGCAACTCTAAGGAATTTCTTTCGGACTGGCGGTGAGCAGAAAGCTGAATCAAACAAATGAGAAAACGAAAATAAAATAATATCGCAGCTTTTAGCTGTAATATTAAGCCAACAATGATGAGAGGAAGAGTTTGGTCACAACAGGTCAAACGATTGAGGATGGAACGCTACTGTATATACGTATGTATATATACGTAGACGGCAAGACTTCTCTTGGTCATTCTTCATTCTTGGTGTGTACCTGAAACAAAAGCTGACCAGAACGAGTTGTGCTTTCCTCTAATTGATTTAATGAGAAAAAAAACATCGAGATATATGTACATACATAACATACAAGTACAAAGATACAAGTATCAAGAAAAAACGCATATGTACATACCAGTACATATGTACTAACACAGTGCTTGCCCCGCTTTCCATTGGCGTCTTGTCAAACTTTGGCCCTTGCTTCGAGATCCTTCTTTCCTCTTTCTCTTTTATACTGTAATTGCATAGGGTTAGGGTAGGTCTGCGAATACTGGTTGAGACCGCCTAGAAATCCGGATATGAATTAGGTTTCTACTTGTACACAAACTCAACTTGTTCCACAAAAGACAAAAAAAATAACGTAGAAACTCATCTTAGCCCTATGCACATACGTAGTACATACCTACGTACACCGTATTGTTGGTTGACCAATTATTGTCCACCTGGTGGATTCTGCTCACACAATCAGATGTGAAGTCATAATTGTCAGTTTAGCCAATGAGATACCTGCGATAGTGTTGCTTTGTTTGATAAGCTGACATGGATCCCCAGACAGAGCCGAACATAAAAGCTTCTTTTTCTCGGTCAACTGCATGTGCTGAGACAACTATGTATGTATGTATGTATACTGTGTTTCCAGTGCCAGACAGGCAACCAATATAACCTGAATACTGTAAATCGGTTCTACAAGTATCAACACATCAGTCGTCGGAGGAAGCAGGAGGACGTAGGATAGAACGCCAATTCAACCTAATGCCGACGGAGCCAACTACGTATGAGTATCGAATATCACAAGACCATATGACTCCCTTCAGTCCCTCAAGCTTTGTTCTTTTCCATCTCACTTGCTTATACGATAAGGGGCAACTATTACATACGCAGGGAAAAGATGATGGCGCTGAGAGCCTAAAGATTCACAAGAAAAAGGAGCACACACCCAGCCCAATCTCATGGACCCGGCATCCATCCAAAGTGGAGAGTTGCTTGTAAAGTTGGTTTATCATCTTTATTTTTGATTTTTGATAGCACATACTTGCAACTTTCAGGCTGGTCATGTATATTTCACGATGGAAAAGTAACTGCATCAGCTTATCTCCTGTCGAACAAAGTACACTTTTCCCCAAACTACGAAAGACATTTCGTCACGCCACAACTTGTAAGCACCGTGGAAGAAAGATAAACAATAAAAGTAGGCATTGCTATGTAGCAAATGCATGCACTATGCGACTACATACGTATACATACATAGTACATACATACATACAATATGCCTTGCATATAGGCGGGATAACTGCAATGTTGCTTGAATTGCCAGCTGCAATGATATGGCCCCGCATCTGCACCTCAACTTCACATGTGTTGTGTATGTATCAAGGTTGCATGATTTATCCTACCGCTGATATAAACGAGCAGAAAGAAACCCATGAACTCAGTACAACATGATGGTGGAGGCGATGCGACTTGGTTGCTTGGCTTCGATATATCATTCGTCACGTTTCTTTTTACCAGATCCATACTATGTATGTTGGTTGTGAGGTGGGTGAAACCTGATATATCGGCTAAGTTCTAGATTCAATCTGTGACTTTTGTAGGTGTTGATAGCGGGATGTATGATACATATGTAATGTATGTAGTACTACATATATAGTATACATACATGCAAGAATTCACAACGAAAGATAAGAAGTCAAAACTAACAATGGAATCCACGTCAATAAACTTGCTCGGCAATTGCAAAAACACAAACACACTATCATACATACATTTACTCTCGGTTATGTGTGGTCGAAAGTGGTATCAAAACATGGAAACTAAGTCAAGGTTCTTATGTTGAAATGATGTAAGCGGCAAGTGCTTTTACTGTTAGCCTTACTGGCTTATCAAAAGATGAAACATGTAAGTGTTACCAGAGTTATACACATGCTATGTCGTAGTTCTATTGCTAGTTTCATTGTTAGGGTTTTATCACAATTTATCAAGCTCAAGAGAATGACATTTTCATCTCATCCCCCTTCCTGATAGAATATTTAATTAAGAAGATGACGCTAATTGAACTAAGCCTAAGGAAATGAGGGTTGCTTGCGAATTGGCCGGCAGATATACCAGTAGTAAGGTAGGTGTTAAATAGTTACTGCCAACCAGCAGAAATTATATGTATGTGCAGACATGTTAGTAATGGTATGTACATCGTACATATGTATATTGAGTTTCGAAGCATGTTGTGAGTTATTTTCTTGGTCAATGAACCGGTGATCTAGCAAGTCTCGTTCTCGTAATATATTCATCGCATCTCAAGGCCATTGTTGCTTGATCTCAGTAAAGCGAACAGGGGGTTGATGACGCTCTTAAGTCTGATTCAAGCAACAGACAAGGTATAGCACACGTCTACGTATATACGTACCAGTACATATGTATAATATAAACGACCGTACGACGCTCAACTACAAGTACTTGTATACGTAACGTATATGGTACATACGTAGTACATACATATTATGTACTGTTGACTGCGGGACAATGACTACGATGCTGATCTACTTGTATTGTATAACGTATGATGTGGTAGGAAAAGAAAAATACAAGATGAGTTAGTTCATTGTTATCCAAGATGAGGCTGACTAGACTAGATTGACTTGATTGTGCTGGGCATGAGCTTTTGAGCTACAACAAAGAACTGAAAGATAGCAGTTTGTATGCTCCTTCGCAATGCTAAATTTGCCACTTGGCCCCATTCCATAACCAAGCCTTGTCAGCGATATTCCATGAACCACCAATATAGCATCAAATCCATAGCAAACAATCCGGGCCTGACGCTAGACCTAAAAGATGCTCAACTAAAACTAGAGCAGGAATATCTCCATCGGCAACGCCTGGCACCATTGAGCTGTACAATACGTACATATATGCTATACTCCGTAGTGCGTTAGTGGTTGTTAAGTGTTAAGTTGAACAGGGCAGACCATGCGAGATAAAGCAGCTATGCAACGTTTGATTCTTCAAGTGTGGGCCTTTGCTTTAGGAAGTACTATAGTACAAGTACATATGTAAGCTGTTTCTACGGAGTGTGTATTTTTCTACGACTTTGTTATCTTTGCGCGACGGAGTAATAGGCGGAAGAAGTCTTCTTACAATCATGTTCTCTTTTTTTTTTTTTTTTTTTCT
>CM069897.1:923878-950350 GCA_036034705.1 Thielaviopsis punctulata
TTGGAGATCCCATTTGTTTTCTTTTTTCGAATTAAGCGGAGGGTAGAGTTGATAGTAGATCTGGAGACACCAACGAGAGAGGTGATACAACTGCAGGTTTTTCCACGCTCAGAAAGCCTCCAAATGAACTCTCTTTTTTCGGGAGATAGTTCTTTAGATTTCTTAATGATGATGGTAAATTTTTGATGTTATTGTAAAAGAAATGAAGCCAAGAAAAATTGTTGAAGGTGATGAGTTGAATCATGAAGCCCCGCGTCTTACATTGATTTTGTGGGGCATTTTGCGTCCATTTCCATTAAACCCCTATGGTTATCCGCTACTTTCCATTTCATTTGGTCATACAGAGCATGTACATAGGTATATGCCCATGCAAATGTAGATTGCACCACTGCTAGACTTCAAATAGATGCATATCCTTAATTGCTTCGAAACTCATGGCGAATGTGGCCAGGCATTTTCAACGTTCAAATTCAGGTTTTAGTCAGTGGTTAGGATTAGGATTGGCATTGAGTATTGTAATGGTATTATATTGATATCAAAAACCATGTATCAAACAAACTAATCCAGCAAAAATAATAAGCAAAGTAAAGCCTTGTCATTGTTCTATGACAATGTTGATAGAAGAGAAAAAAAGAAAAAAAAACAAAACTCAAAAGCAAATGCCGAAAGTCTTGATGATGCTTCGACCGCAAGCAGCACCCTCCCAGGAAGCATGGTAACGACCTGGCGATTTTTTGTTGATGTTCTAGCGTCGAACAGGCCCAGCAAGTCCAAAAATGGGCGTATATATAAGGGCGTGCCGTCTGTTCGAGTACCAACATAACTGGATTCTATCAAATGCAGAAATAACAATGTAGTGAGGGAAAAGAATAAGGCAAGGAGGCTAATTTGACATCACATCATGAGGAGGAAAAATAAAACGAAAGAAAAATAGAAAGAAATGGTGAATGACAAAATATTAGGACAAGAAAAAGTGAAAAAGGCTCGCAGAAAGGCGAGCGAGAAAATTAAGATTGAAAGAAGATTCAAGTTATGAGCTCGACTTGTCATAATAATGACGAGGATAAAGGATTTTCTGTTTCATCGGTCACCACACCACGCCAGATCACACTGCAACCAAGCTCAAGAAGCCTATATGCGCGAGATCCAGCCCTCCAGAACAGCCTGAATCTGGCGAGAGTTCTTCTCCATGAAGAACATGTGGGCGTTACCGTGGATGCCAATGTCGGGCAGCTCCAGACCCTGGGTCAGCGAGCAGCCGGCCTGCTTCAGGTAGTTGACGGTGCAGTAGTCGTAGGGAGCGTGGTACGAGGCCTCAGAAGTGACAACCAGAATGGGCTTTTTGACGAGGTTAGGCAGAGTGCGGACAGAGTCCTCGGCCTGCAGAAGGCACTTAACGTGGTTATCGTCCTTGGCAGCAAACTCCTGCTGGACCAGGTCAATTGAAGGGTCGGTGACGGCGGGGCTGTAGGTCAGGGGAATGTCGGTCAGACCGTAGGCACGCGCAGCTGAGGTCGAGAAGACGGCATCACGGAAGGTAGGGCCAGTGGGCTCCAGCAGGATGAGACCCTTGGTCATGGCAGGGCGAGCATCGGCTAGAAGGATGGGCAGAATACCACCTTGAGAGTGGCCAATGAGAATAACCGGCTTGCCAATCTTGTCCATCAGGGCAGCACCGGCGTTCTGGACGGTGGTCTGCTGGTAGGTGGCGTTGTTGATGAACTGGACGTTGGAGCTGTAGAAGGTATCAAAGACTTCATCGCCCATCTTACCAGTACCCGGCCACTGGGTGTGGTTGATAGCCTGGGGCCAGAGCATGTAGTCCTTGACAGCGGTGAAGCGCTGTTGGATGATCTCGGCGCTGTAGGCGGAGGGGGCGGTGGCACCGGCCTGGGGCTCCCAGGCGGAACGGCCGCGCAGGGTCTGGTCAATGATGTAAACCTCGTAACCCTGCTCAATGAAGTCGGAGGCCCAACCGCGCGAGCCATCGGGCTTGTTCAGCCAGTTCTGATAAAAGAAATTTATGTTAGCCTTTTTTTTTTGGTTCACATAAAGTCAGAGTATAATGGTTACTTACGGTACCAGTCTGAGCTTGACCGTGCATCAGAACGATGGGGGTAGACTTGGTAACACCGTTGACGGGAACCAGCTTCTCGACGTACATCTGGTCCTTGTGCAGGTGACCACCATTGTAAAGGTCGTAGGTGCCGCCAACGTAGAAGTAGCTGCGGTTAGCAGCAACCTCGCCATACTGGGCCTCAGCGTTGGCATCAGCAGCAATCTTGGCCAGGACAGTGTTCGACACAACAGCACTGCAAGAAGAGCCAGCCACCAGAGACAGCGGCAGCAGGATAGTGGCAACAGAGCGCAGGGAAATCATTTTGAAAAAAAAAATGGAAATGTGCAAACAAGAGGGGAGGAGAGGAGAAAAAGAGAGAAAGAGGAAAAGAAGAATAAACAAGTTTACCGGGTGGGTTATTCTCTTTAAAAGATTGCCAAGGGAGATGGATGCGGTATGCGAAGGAGCGAGAGAGATGACGCGTGGGTGGTGAAGAAAGAAAGGGAAAGAGAAGAGGAAAATCACACAAGACCGGACGATCATGGGCCTTTTAAACATGTCACGAACGAGCCAGCTGCACAGTGACGATGAGCCTTAGGATTTGCAGTTAATGACAATTTGATGGCCTGTTCCATGTCCGGTGTATGGTATGGTAGTGTTGCTTTGGGCAGCACAAAAAGAGCGACTCATGAACACCGACCGACGGAAAATACAAGGGGTAGAGACCAGAGGGAGTGCTGGTAATGCCCGCCAAAACCATGCGGACTCTTGGTTTTGGTGGCTGATAGACTTGCACGAGTAAAGCTAAATAGCCTAAGGATGAACACCTTGTCTGGCCATGCCGTTAGACTTTATTAGGCTGTTCAAGAACAGAATAGCGTCCTAGGCTGCCACGAGGAGCTGCAGCATGAGCATGTCAAAGGGGGCCAAGATGAGGATTGTAGAAGCAACGTGGAAACGCTAGATTGTTTTCTTTCTAACATTGTGGTGAAAGCTTGGTTGGTGACGGGGCCTATGCCGTTTGTCGGTCAAGACAGCTTTTCCGGAAGTTGAGGGATGGAACGACGAAGCGGTGATGCGCGAAAGGATTTCTATTGGTCTTAAATTGGAAGTTTGGCATTTTTCTTGGCTAGTGAGAGGGTTGTGTATGTGTACTATGTACATACATACCATACGTGTAGTACATGATGGCTTTTGTTGAGATAATTCCGAGTCGTTATCATTTTGGGGATAGGCTCACGAAAAAAAAATCCTTATTGGAATTTCTAACATCCTTGATTCATGGGTTCTTCAGTGCCGTTGCAGATACATATGTACATACATATGTTATTCTGTAAATCTTTGATCAGCGCACGCGATATGAACAAAAGCCCATCACGATATTTCCTTGGCTATTAGGGCATCGTGTAATTGTATACATATGTGCATTCTGTATCTCAAAATTTTTACATATTTTTGAAAACTCAATCAACCAAAGCTACACAAGTAGCATCCTACAAATCCTTCAGCGCCCAACGTCACTATACCAGTACTTCTCCCCTGGCTATCCACTTGATGCCCCGCCTTGTTATGCTTCCTTTATCAATATTTCTGTCACTTGTTCTTAGATACTCGTATGTACTGCTCTCCTTTTTTTTTTTTTTTTTTTTTTTTGCCTAAGTTGGGCGGACTTCATGCGTTACACTGGGTCTACGAAGAAAGAAAACAAAGTCTCTGGACTGGAAGATAGGAGGACAGGGATAGGGAATTATGTGAGGCCATTGGTACTTGTACTCGCCCATCCTCTAGACCGGCGTCCGTAGCTTGTCGGCCTCGCCTGAACGGTCACCATGAAGCTAACCTCTCTTTCGAAGAACAAGTCTATGAGAAATCAAAATTGCGAATAAAACCCGGCCGCCCTCATGGCTGCGGCATATAACCCAGCGCATAACAAGGATAAGGGTAGGTGATGTACGATTCGGAAGAAAATTCTGCCTGTTAGATAGAGGCGGATTATACTGGGGAAAGTCCAAAAAACAAGAAGTTGATGATGAAGTGACAGATGCGGACAAGTACGTGACAGATATTGCCTCATACAGAACTTTTTACAAAAGGTTTACCCCATTTGACAGCTCTGTAAGCGGTGGTATGGTATGTATGTATTTTGACTTCGCTGTAACTCCCGCCCGCCCATCCGTGCGCACATTTAAAGTTGAACAAAAGCTGCATAGTCAGTGCTTTAGCGATTGACAATTTCATGATAACCAACTCCACCGTTTCTAAGTTGAAAAGAAGAGAGAAAAAAAGGCGGAAGCGTTTGTTTATTCTCTTCATCTCTCTTCTCTTCCTCGTGGCCATTGAATCAAGGGATGAGCGACCACGAGGTCCGACTCCACCACCCTCGTCTTTCACACGTGGCAGGACTCTGGATGAAAAACCCCTCATCAATGCCTTCGCTTCCTGGCCCGGCATCTTAACGTATCGTCTTTGCCTAAGACTATACGTACATGTACGTACATATACAATTTCAAAAACCTCGGCTGAGATTTTCGGTGCGCAATATTACGGCCTATATCAGGAAGGGTATCCTAGCATAGCTTGACAGACTGGCTATTGTCCTTGTGTTGTCCTTGTGTGGTCCTTGTGTACTTGTAAGTACATACATACATACGTAAATAAGTACATACGTAAATAAGTACATACGTAACGTACCATACATATATACTATGCATGTACATATACGTATGTAAATCAGCCGATGTAACCCTGTTCACCATGGCGTTGAGAACTGCACTGTGTTCCACGTTTTAAGAGCTTTCTCGTGGCTTACAAAAGTGAAGAACATGCTTTTTTCTTCATAAGCAAGTTTACACTAACGTTAAGTTCTTGGCTTATTCTTGCTTACTGTTTTACCATGTCTTTAGGCCGATTCCCTCTAGGTCGGGAGAAGAAAAAAAGAAGCACCAGAGCCTCTTTAGTAATGGCGCTATAGAATCCCAAGCACACCAAGGATATCTCTCATTTAGAAATGCAGAACAAGTGCTCCTTAGTGCCATTTGAGCTGCTTTGTATAAAAATACCAGCTTACTGCAAGATTACAACGCAGCTCAATTTTCGGTGACTCTGAATATCTGATAACATTATTTCCTTGCAAGGCTTTATATCTAATATCAGCATATACATACTATGTACATATGGAGTCTGTGTAAATTTGTCTGACCAGGAAACACTAAACTGGCACACGACCTCGGTGAATTAATGAACCGCCTTGTTGAATATCCTGAGGAGTTTCGGTTGCATGGTTATCCATGGACTGACTTACTTGATATTGTCGGTCTACCTTTCTTATGTTAAGGGACGGTCAATTCTACCTCCAGTGATGGCCTAATAGAATAAATCTGGTACATACATAGTAGTACAGCTTATTTCTAATTTCTGCCATCTTTCCTACAATGTGGCCCTGGGATGAGACGAGAACGGCCGCTAGAAGTTGATTTTCCTTTCGATAAAATAAACTAACTGTACTCAAGATGCCTTCGGACTTACGGCTTTCTGTCTCGTCTGAGGCTTTACCGTAGACCTGAACTTGGCCTATTGAACAATCTAGCCCCTACAATGTTACGACCGTTCGGGGACAAGCACCTGGTCGGTATAATTATCTTTGTTTTCGTAGATGGCCTGAGTTAGGGTGCTTTGGGGTTTTATTTCCGTGAATAAATCTCGCTTGTAAGTTCAGCTTTATGAACGAAAAGGGAAATATGACATCACTGTCTTTATAGAGAGGCTGATACACGTGGCAGTGGGATAAAACTTGAACGTTCAAATATATATATATATATATATATATTGGCTATCTACTACGTATTTATGTGTTACTCGACGTTGATACAAAGTATTCTAGATCCCCAGCTTCTATCGCGGTTCTAGAATATCGACACCCATATGAGTTCTTTTTCAGGGTCTTCTTTTTTCTCCCTCTCCCTTCTTGTCCAGAGTCCCGTATTTGTATCATGTTGTCAGCTCTGTTTCTAGCACTGCTACAATTTTAGGTAATGCTTAACTATGTACTAGTATGTATATGCATCAATCACGCCTTAGATAATTTGTTCTGCCATGATAAAATGTTGCAAATAACAATGATTCAACTAAGGAGCTAACTAAATACATATATGCAAGCCCAATGTACTAATATAGCCTCGTATTTTTAGCTCGAAGTAGCTGTTCTTCTTCATGACCTTACTGACCTGACTCGGTGTTGGCCGGATACAAAGAACAGAATGGATATACATAGAGATTCGAGGCCAAGAAGTCTGACTAGCCACCTAATTTTTGCCATATCGTAAACTGAATGGTTCACCCAACCAGAACGTTCAGACACTGAATGTACCATAGCTCCCCTATACTCCGCCCTACCCTAGTTGAATAACATGTATGCTTAGCAGCTTGCTACCAAAGAGCAACTTTGTTAGCAGTACCTATAGACTATCCAGCAAACTCCAGTATATCCGGTCGTCAAGTATAAGAAGGGGCTGGGCTTGATGGACATCTCTCTGCCAACTATACGGGTGCATAATGGCCTGTGCCCGCAGATGCACATGTACAAGTACATACATATGTATATGAGACTTTTAGTCATATTAATACGCATAGGCGAAGCCCATGGTGGTCCTTAAGTGACAGGGAATGATGCCGGTGGTGCAGAATAAGGGGAGAGTGTGCAAGAGTGTAAAGGCGAGTGACGCCTTGGGAAATGCGAGCCTGAGGTATAGGGTGTCAAGGGTAGCTCGTTATTTTGTTAGTATATATCAGAATACTATAGGCATGACATGAAGCATTGTACTTATTCATTATTGTACGCATCTATCTTTAAAGAAGTATGGCTGCTGACTGAGGGTGAGTATGCGATGCAGCTACAACAGGGGGCATCGTGAACTACGGTATGACTTTGGTAGGGTTAGACACAATATGGATCTGGGGGCTTCTTTTAGAGCAACTTAGCTCCTTGGCCTGTAGCCCATCATCAAGTTTATGCCAGTTATCCATAGCTCTTAGTTGTGGAGGATATTCGGAGTCAATGTCGCGTAAGTCACTATACCATACATAATAACTATAATATGCATTACAGCAAGAAATAAGTTGTTCCCTATGCAGGTTTTTATGTACTGTAGGTAGATGTGGTATAATGCAACCTGAGTGACAACATTATGACAACATAACCCGTTTCGCACACTTACACGAGCTAGGGTTTGTTTTTAGGGTTGAAGCTGCCGGGGGTGGGTTAAGTATTGATAGACCCTAATTTAGCATCACGAAGCTCTTGAGTTTGAAGATTATGATTGGTCAGTCATGTCAAGCTTTCCACTAAAAACCCACCTGAGCTTTTGTCAACAAGGATGAGATACACAAGTGAGTTTAAGGTACAAGTATGTATATGTATACGTATGTATAGCCTTGAAGCTGTTCATATTGAGTGAGTACATACATACGTTGTTGATTTGTTTCTCGATTTGGGTGTCTTCCGTCGCTTATGAAACTCTCCTTTAATTCATCAGGGGCGGAAGCGGAACATTCACAGCCGAATCGAAAGCCTCGTCAAAACTGCAGGCTGTCATCCTCATCCTGATTACCAGACAACATATGTACATACTTGTTCGCATGTACATGTGGTACATACTACATGTGTGTTCCGTTTTTCATTTAAATGTCAGTGAAGAATCAATCAACTGCGCAAAAGTGCCGAATTGGCCTGGCCTGGCTTACTAATAATTAATATATAGCGAATCTGATCTGCCAGAAACAGAAAATCACTGCCTTTCTGTGCCAAACGCGCTCGGTTGGAATCTTGATTTGACGCTTGTTATCCATTTTGAGTATCTCATCTTTCTCTCATACCGCTTGAAGCCGACGACGATACAATACTGCGCAAGATTGCTTGCGAATAAACAACAGCCAACAAACGACGTACACAAATCAGCAATGGTGACATCATAAGGCTGCATTCCTACCCTCCTGATTCGACTCCCCTATTCGCGCCACTTGAATCTCGACATCCCTATCTGTCGGCCTTTTCTCAACACAGTCGCTTTACTGCTCGAAAATGGCAACCCCCGTGTCGGCCACGGGATCCGGAGCTTCCGCTCTCCCGTTCTCCGACAAGCTCAACGCCATCCCCCGCGGCCGCCCGATCCCCGTTGCCCTGACCGAAGCCGGCCTCGATTCGCCCACCTTCCGCGCTTCCGCTGTCTACTATTCAGACCAGATTGAGGTTATTGAGCGCTGGCTTGAGTCTTCGGTCAAGTCGGCTAGCAAGCTGACCCACGACATTCTGGCCCTGGAAGACTCCATCAATATATATCTCGGCAAGTTCTTGCCGCCAACTACAGTGGCAGAAAACATGCTGGACCAAGACTACACCATTCTTGCCCTCAAAAGAGTCAACGATGCTTCGCGTGACTGGTGGCACCAAGTGTTACACATGATGCGCAGGATGGAAGGCTCCATGGTCGACCCGGTGCGTGTCTTCATATCAGGCGAACTCAAGGGCTTCAAGGATGCACGACGGCTTCTGGAGAGCACACAAAAGACATTTGACCAAACTCTGGCCCGCTATCTAGCCCAGAACAAGACCAAAGAGCCTTCTGCTCTGCGTGAAGAAGCTTTTGCCGTGCACGAAACGCGCAAAGCCTATCTCAAGGCGTCCATGGACTTTTGCGTTCAGGCGCCTCAGGTGCGGTCTTCTTTGGACCGTTTGATGGTGCGTCTGTGCTCGGAAATGGTCAAGGAAGTCAAGCACTCCCGCGAAGCCTCTGTCAACACAGACATGTGGGCACATGAAATGGACCGGATCCGTGGCTGGTCTCGCGAAATGGAGGCAGCTGAGCCGGCGTTTCGGCGCGAGTTGGCGGCAATCCGGCGCGAAATCGGCGACTCGGCGATTCAGTCGTACAAGCCAGCGCGTGAGCTGGAAAGTTACAGCGCATCCACGGTGGCGTTTCTGGGATCTCGTGGACCTGTAAATATGCAACAGAAACCTGGCAAGGACGGGGTGTCTGTGCCGGCCGAGCGTCAGGGTTGGCTGTGTCTCAAGACTGTCTCTGGAAAGCCGACGCGCACCAACTGGGCGCGACGCTGGTTCTACTGCCGCGATGGCGTATTTGGATCGCTGCAGCAGAGCAATCAGGGCGTCTTTCAAGGCGACGAGATTGGTGTACTCCTGTGCAGTGTTAAGCCGGCAATTACGGAAGAGCGGCGGTTCTGCTTCGAAGTCAAAACCAAGATCTCGACCATGGTGTTGCAGGCGGAAACCCAGCAACAACTCAGCGAGTGGTTGGAGGTGTTTGAAACGGCCAAGAAGCAGGCATTTGAAACGAGCACCACCAAAGAAGCCATTCCCATGCGCACTGGCAGTGACCCAGCTTTTGCGGTTCGGCCGCCGAGCGTTCCCGAGTTTTCCACCCGGAACATTGACGCCTCAGTTCCACCAATCGCTTCGTACGACGAAAATACCCTCGGCATCCCTGGGAATGAGCCTGCTTTAGCGTCTCGTGCTAGCTTCGATGTCCACGGCCTTTCTACGCCCCGTCGGTCAATTACAGCTGCCATTGGACGCGAAGTTGATGACCACGGCTCTAGTAGAATCATGTCTCGTCTGGATATGCACCGCAAAAACAATGATGGACCGCCATCAGCTACTTTTGGTCCAGTTGGTGGTATTGCAAGCTTGATTTCGGGTATCCCTGTTGGAACGCCGACATCTCGTGGTTTCACCAGCGTTGCAGCTGCATACGGAGCTTCTGATACTCCCGTGAGTAATCTGGCGCCGTTGACACTATCTAGTCCGCCGCTGGTAACTTATATGTCACGTGCAGCTGTCATGTCTGCCATTGACCACAACGCTGCCAGCGGGGCATCTCACCATCTCCCAGCCTTTCTGCTTGCCAACTTCTGGGGCTCCAATGCGTGGAGCAGCTTCTATGCCGACGGACAACTCGATTACCAGAAAGAAGAAGAGCGGGCACTGGCACTGGCGGCTTCGGAAGAAAAACAAGTGCGGGCTGCTGGACCTGCAACGGGCGGCCACAGCCACCGCAAGACTATGAGTGCGGGCTTGATTCAGCCGACCTTGATGAGTGACGTAGAGTCCAAGAACGCCATGGTGGAGGAAGGCTTTCCGGCTCGATACCCACCAGAGCTTCGGGTGCAACATGCGTCGTTCCGGCTGTTGTTCCCGAGCGTTCCGGTCAGCGAGAAGCTGGTGTTGGTGTTCCGGGCAACCTGGTCTAGTACGCGAGGGTCTGGTGCGGATTCCGGCGATGCTAAACTGACGGCTACTGGACGGGTGTTTGTGACGCCAGAGAATTTGCATTTCTACGGACAGCGGATGGGGCTGTTGGTGGCGTTTTCGCTCAGTCTGGATCTGATTAGTGAGATTACGTCAGCGCCAGGCAAGGAGTGCGACTTTTTGTTTTTGCACCTAACCGGACGGAGCCGCGAGACTCGACCTGCGGATGATGAGAGTGGCCAGAAGGAAGGTGAGGCTGGTCAAAAGGAAAAGGAACCGGCAAAGGCAGGTGACACTGGACTCTCGCGCATCACTATCAAGTCTTTCCTGGAGGATCTCCCTCTGCTTCAGGCTCGTTTAAATATTCTTATGGACAATCTCCAAGCCGAGGAGCCCATGAAAGTGCAGGATATTGTGGCCAACTTTGTCGAAATGGAGAACACCAATGATCATCCACCGCTCAGTCCAGATGGAAGCTCCAGTATCGATAGCTGGGAAGAGGTTGAACAGCCGCCAATCACTCTGTCACTTCCCCCAGCAGCCCGTGCCAAGAAGGAGGCTCTGCAACAGCGGAATCAACAACAACAGGAGCAGCAGCATCAGAATCAACTGCCGCAAGACCAGCCATTACCGCCCCCGAGCCCTGGAATTGTACGCATCTCTCACAAATCGACCAACTTGTCGTCATCGTCCCGGATCCGTTTCAATGGTCGGCTGCTTCCGCATGGCCCCAGTGGATACGAGCCGTCAGATATGGACCGCAAGGTGTGCGAGAAGCACTACGATATTGGAGCCAAGGCGTGTTTCCACGTGGTCTTTGGCGATCGTAGCTACATCTTTGCTCGACTCTACCACGACCGTCAGGCCGCCAATGTTCACCAAGGCCCGTGGGCTTTGGCTGATGAGGGTCGCATGCGCCGAGACTTTGCCTTTGAAGCTGACGCAGTCGACATGCTGGGCCGCAAGCGCAAAGACAAAGTGCTAGACTATCAGACAATCGATGTGTTCACCGACCACTCTACATATGTTGTATCACATGTCAGCACTTCGTGGCACCTGCCCTTCTCAGCCAACTTCCGGGTAGTGACCATGGTGGTGATTACACACGAAGCAAAGAGCCGTTGCAAGCTGGCCGTATACACGCGTATCAACTGGCTCAAGAGTCCGCCGCCGCTGAGTAAACGAATGGTGCACAAGCACGCCATGAACGATGCTGTAGCAGCCGCTGAAACTCTTGCCAATGCTGCTACAGATCAGGTTCACAAGCTGGGTGCGCACAGCCGCACCAAAAAGGCGATCCAGGCCTACGGTCACATTGGGCATACTACGCAAACGGTTCTCTTTGGCGGCAGTGATGCTGACGGCGTGTCTGCCGTGGCACCGCTCTCGAAATCGCATGCAGTCAACTCCAATGGCCGAGCTAAAAATGCCGCTCTCCGCCCGCGCACCCTGACGCAAATGTTTTGGGACACGCTGCGGTCATTTGTTGAGAGCGTGGTAACGTCGTTGATCATGTGGATTTTTGCTGTGCTGCGCTCGCTCTTCAAGGTCGTGACTGTGTATCGTGCGTTGCTGGGGCTGTTGGTGGCCAGCGCACTGTTAAATGTGTTGATGACGAGCAAGGAAGCGTCAACATGGTGGACGGAGAGACGGGCTGCACGGTTTATGCAGCGTGTAGGAGTGGGGCCGAATGTGGCCATGAGCCGGGCGGTGCGGTGGGAGGATTTATCGGTAGCAGTGGGTGCAGGCGAGCCGCTATGGCATGAATCTGAGTGGTGGGTTTTCTTTCTTTCTTTTCCCTTGATCTCTGGTTCTCTACTAACCTCTTGATAGCTTCTCTTCCTTCCAGGCCGTTGCCAACGCCTCGGACCCCGACGCGCTTCTCGACGACAACCTTTCTGCCGCTCCTCCACTACTTACGACTCGGCACTCGCAAGAAACCCAGCACCGCATCCACCGCACACGCCAGCGTCTCGGCTCCTACCGCCACGATCTTCTCGTGGCCATGCGCGTGGTCAACCGCATCGAGCGCGAGATGGAAATGGCCGAATGGGAAACATGGGTGGCTGATGAGAATGTGCGGTGTGCGCATTTGAAGTTTTTGCTGGAAGCGCCGTCAGCTACAAATTCCACTACATCTTCCGAGGCGGATAAAATTAGCCAGCGCAAGTCAGCTTTGGGCTTGTGGTACAAAGGCTACTGCGGTAGTTGCAAGGCGGATGCGCGGGAGCTGGCGGAGAAGCAGGGTTTGGGTATGAATGTTGGGCTCTAGTCATTAATGCAGTCGTACTGAGTGGTGTTTTGAATACAAGTACATAGTTTCTTGGTTTGCGGCTTTTACTTGTACAATAGATAGATGTAGCTGCGCTTGACGTCATATAGACAACCCTAACAAACCCTATGTGGTCTAGATCATTCTGCCTCTTACAAACCGCAACGGACTCGGCGATTTTAGTCTTGCGTACTAAAACCCGGTAGTCAACGCAGGGCAGAGAACAGTCGGGTTTAGCTTGACTGTATTTATAAGCCTCGTTTTAGAGCCCTTGTATTAAATTTGTAATTTGCTGGTTTTCTCTGTTCTTGGAGGAAAAACGAGGTTTTGTTTCCGGCTCTAGTTGTATAAAGTACCTGATGACCTTCTGGAATGGGATTTCCTGTTCTCTTTTGACCCAAAGCGGAATGCTTATCAAGTAGACTTTTCCGGATCTCTTTCTCTCCGTGAGCCACTTGACAGTCGAAACTCAAATACAACAACACAAAAGAGAAGGATAGAACACAAAGGATCATGAGAAACAGCATCTAAAATGCCCAAAACTCTATTTTGCGCGCTTGGCTCCGTCAATTGGGACGACGTCCGATCGCCCGCGACCAACCTCGCCGAATTCGCCAACGAGAATCTCTACCACGCGCGCGCTGTCGCCGCCTCACTGCCCGGCTCGCGACTCCACTCCCACACAAGCCCGCCACCGATGGACCCAGCGACCGATGCGCACGCCGCCGCGCTTCCGCAGCATCCGCGGCTGAGCAGCCACGTGCTGCTGTACGCGGAGCGGTTGCAGAGTGAGTGGACGCCTGTCAAGGTCAGTGCGGAAAATGGGCTGGGCGTGCGCGTGTTCAAGATGGCCGCGAGCAAGGAAACAGGCGGCGGGTCGTGGTTTGGACGGATCAGTGTGCATCGCGAGTTTCCGTTTGAGCGGTGGCGGAGTGCGTTCCATGCAGAGTTTGGAGAGGGCGTGCGGAACGGAGTGGTGGTGCGGGGCATGGGTGCGGTGGAGGTACTGGAGCGGGAGAGGGCGGGGCTAAGTCAGATGGCGGGTATTTCTCTTTCCTCCCATTTTCCTTTGTTGTTCAAAGCCCTAAGGGAATAGCTAACAAATGTAAAAAGTCTACCGCATGGCCGCCAAGTTCCCGGGGCCCACAGCGCCCCGCGATTTCATCTCAATGGTCCTAACGGCGGAGTCCCGTGCGCCCAGCAGCTCAACCGACGCCCAAGCGTGTCCGCTGCGCGAATTCATTATAGTGTCCAAGCCGTGCACGCACCCGCGCGGGCCGCCAGTCACCGGGACAATCCGCGGGACATACGAGAGCGTGGAACTCGTGCGCGAGGTTCTCGTCAACGACGACGACTTTGGTGATGGCGTGGCGGTCGAGTGGACCATGGTTACACGGAGTGATCCGGGAGGAAATGTGCCGCGGTTCATGGTGGAGCGGGGCACGCCGGGGGGGATTTGTGCGGATGCTGAAAAGTTTTTTCGATGGATGCGGACAACGGATTTGTCAGAGTATGAGGCTGTGGGGTATAACGAGACGGAGGTCGAACACTGTGATGCGGATGAGAAAAGCGAGTGTGGGTCGAAAACTGGCTCCGCTCTAATGGCCCGAGTCTCCACAAACTCCACCCATAAATCTATGTCTCCACTTCCCCAGACCGCCCAGCCCACTAAACCAACAGGCAACTCCCCTGCCGACTTAGACTCCGACTCCGACTCCAATTCCGACATCAGCTTCTTCTCCGCCCGCTCCGTACTCCGCCCCACACCCTCCCCGCCCCCGGCCATTCCCCGTCTACACATTCCGCGATGCCCGCCCGCTACCAAGCCCCCCGGCCCGGGCCACCTGGCCCGCCACTCACACTACACCTACCCCATCACGTATACCGACTCCGCCACCGCGCCTCCACGGCTGTCTTCAGACTGGATGTCATCGACGGAGGAAATTGCCGCCTGCATCGTTTCTCAACAAGAACAGCATCCCCGCCACCGCTCTCGCACCGGACTCGCAGGTTATGAAGAGCGCAGCCTGCATCTCCCCAGCCACAACAGAGGCCACGACCACCGCTACCACCGCCACCCCAACAATAGTAGTAGCAACGACAGTAACAACAGCAACGACAACATATCCGACATATCGGGCATCCTGCTACACAAGCACCACCGCAGTTTGGCAGACAAACTCCTCGGCCGTCACCCGCCCAACACATACACCAAAGCCGAAGAACAACAACTCAAAACCCTCGCCAAAACCCAGCGCCTTGCCACCAAGAACCAACGGCGCGCGGAGAAGCTGCTCGAGAAACAGGACAAGGCCGTGCAGAAGCGCGTCGACAAGGAGCGCCGTGCCGCCGAGAAGCTGGACCGCCGTCGCCGGGACAGCTCGGCCACAGCAAGCACCAGCACAGCAAGAGAAGACGTCAACTATAATGCTGTGGTGGGGCTGCCGCCCGATATGAAGACAGAGGTTCCCAGATCTGCGGAGGTGTCGAGGAAGGCGGAGATGGATGTGCTCAAGCAACAGTTGGTGCAGCTTCAAGACCAGAATGCCCTGTTAGCGGGGCGGCTGTCGCAGATGGGCCTAGAAAGTAACGAGATTTGCGATGTAGCCGCGGTGAGCCAAACAGCTCGCAACATGCGGCGCTGAGTGTATATAGACTTTTGTTTGATTTATCTATACAAATATGCATGAATATAGTTCTTATCCTTCCCCTTCTTCAACACAATTTACCACTCCCAAACTTGCTCCTACACCTCCATCATGAGACCCGACACGCTGCTCTTCTTAGCCGCCTCTTCAAGAACAGCAACATCTTCCGCTAATCCCTCCGCCAGCTGCTTCTTAACCAGCTCCCGTGCCGTCGCCACAATCCGCGCTCCCACTGCAAAAACCGCCGGCTTCGACGCCCATCCCACCGGCCCATCCATCTCCTGCGCCGCCTCCACCAGCGCCTTCACGCCCGCCTGCGTCCACTGGCCCAGGTCCGCAACCTTCTGCTCCTCTCTCGACCACTGCAATGCCGCAAACACCGCCCTCCAGCGCTGCAGCTCACGGATCTCGTCGATGAAGAGGTTCTTCTCCTCCACGGCGAACAGCGCATTGTCCGGTGTCAGAGCCGTGCGCAGCTGCACCACGGCGCCCATGGAAGCCTCGGTGGCAGCAGAGACAAAGCCCGGCGCCGACGCAGCCAGGCCCGACGGCATGTAGCCCGTCATGCGCGCAAGGACTTCCTGGCGGAAGATTGCGTCAGAGGATAAATTGTTTTGCATGTACACGGCGAGTGCGGCGGCAGCTTCGATGGGCACAAGGGTCGAGCCAGAGAGGACAGGGGCGGCAGCGGAAGCGGCAAGTTCGCGGATTTCGTCGTCGTCGTCATTGAGAGCATCGTAGAGTGCAAAGAGCGCGTTGGTCAACGTGTTTTGCTGGGCGGTAAACGGGCCAGCAAAAAAGGTCGACAGGGCAGACACAGCGGCGTAGCGCGTATCAAAAGGCTGTGACTGTTAGTACCACGTAATTCCATCTCAGAAACTACACTATACATACCTGGTCATCGTGCACACTCTTGCGCATCAAAATAGCCCACTGCTTCCACCACTCCTGCGCCTCTGGTCTCTCTGCCAGGGCATCACGTAGCATCTTGACGCCACTGAGCAAAATAAGACCATCGCCAACTGCCGGCGTCAGAGTCTCGCCCATTAGCTCGGCAAAGTCAATGTTCTCATCCGCAGCCTCCTTGAGCTCCTCCTGCATTGCTGCGCATTTGGGGCTAAACATGTAAGTGTACAGCTCTGCGAGATTGCGCGCCACCAAATCATATGGGCAGTCGTCGCAGCTGAGTCTGCTCTGGATCGCAGCAAGCTCTGTGATCTCAGACACAGAGAGCTCCTCAACTTTGGCCATGCTGTAGATAGTGTCCAGGAACATTGTTGCCGTGCTTGGATTGCGCGTGACAAACTGCGCTGCCTCACTAATCTTGGCAAAGTCCTTGACCACCACAGCCCCCGAAACAACCCAACGCACATACTGAATACGCGCAAGGGAGCCCAAAGCCACAACTTCCATCGGCGGCAGCACAATCTCCAGCAGACTAGCTTCCTTTCCACGGCAGTTGGCAACGCCCAGTTCCAGCGTCTTGTTCAGCAGTGCAAGGAACGCTGCGAAGTTCTCCGGGTGGAAGCTGCGCGGCTGCGCGTTCATCATGTTGCCCGTCTTCTTGAGCAGGGCAACCAACTGGTCCCAGTCTGCAGCAAAGTTACCCGCATGGACGCTGTAGTAGCGCTCCAGCACAAAGCCAAAGGCTAACAACACGCCGTGGATGTAATTTTGCGCGTTGCGAGACGCATCGGCAAACGCCTTGTCAAGCAGCTTGGAAATCTCATTGATCCAGTCAGAGTGAAGTAGACACGAGCACAGGGCACGCGCGGCAATCTCGCGTACGTGCCACACGGGACTGTCGAGATACTCGGAAATGTACTGCTGGGCTTCGTCGCGGATGCTAACAGGAGGGCCGGCACGGCGGATGATGTCGAGAGCAGGGAAGACAGCCTCGGCGGCACTGGCCTTGAGCGGGCTATTCTTAAGTCGTGACACGCCGTCCTTGAGGAGCTCCAGCAGAAGAGGAGGGACACCAGGATACTTGTCGTAGTGGATACGCAAAGCTTTGCCATCCCAGCCAGCTTCAATCATAGTCTTGTTCTCGTTGGTGCCGAGAAGACAGTCCATAATGGAACGCAACAGAATAAGGCCGCAGTTGCGAATTGCCCATCTATTCCCAGTTAGCTTTGGCCAAATATAGAATCTGCTAGTGAAAAGAAAAACCTACACAGTCGACTGCAAGCAGTTGGCGGCAAGGCCCAAGCAACGCGACAGATACTTGTCCGAACGAACGCCCAGATAGCTCAGCTGCGAGCTCTTAAAAATGTCTTTCAAACTGTTGAGGGCATGCACCTGGTAGAGCTTGGTGCCAAACTCGGTCGATGCCGGCTTGCCAGCAATCTCCATCAGCTTTGTCATGACGTCATCAAGCGACGGGCTGGCAGAATTGGCAGAGAGAACGCCAGTGAACATGGCCGGAATACCCGCTGATCTTCTCGTAGTCGACTCCTGCTTGAATATGGCCTCAAGAGAGCGCTCGTACCACTTGGTCAAAAGAGTCTCGGAAGAAGGTGTTCCCGGAGCCTCATACTGCTTGCTTAGCTGGCAGCAAGAGCCAAAAGTATGCGCAGCAGTAGTGAACGCACCACGGTGTCTGAGAGTAGCAAGTTGGGTAAACGCCAAGTCACCAGTAGCAATAATGTCTTCTCTTGAAGGCGCCAGAAGCCCCTCCTTTCCAAGGTTCTTGGCACCCAGGACAATAATGCGCAGGAGCTTGCTCGACTCGTCCACCGACCGGAAACTGAAGCTGAGAACATCCTTGGTGCCAATACCATCAAGGTCTTCCATGTCGTCGGGAAGGAAGCCCTCAGGGGAGTTGTCACAGAGAATATCCTGAACCAACTCCCACACGCGGACACCCAGAGATATTAGCTTAGACTGAATCTCCAGCATCGACTGCAGCTCGGCAGCCTGGTACTTGGTTTCCTGGCAAGTCTGCAGAATGTAGCCCAGCGAAGCAAATTCACCATGAGTAGGCGCCTCCTGTACAGCAGTACCAAGATCCTTCTCAGCAAGAGCAACCTTGTCGTTCAAAGTCGACATGATGCCATTGATGGCAGCCAGACGAGCGTCAGCAGTCTCTGAGAAACGGTACAATAGATCATAAATACGAGCTACGCCGTTGGCATAGTCAGCACGACCAGTGGCAGTAGCCAGAGCCGTCGCGCGGGGAAGGAAATCGTTGATGGCATCGACAGAAGTCTGACCGTTGAGGAACTTGATGAACCGCGGGTTCGACAAGACCGCCTTGAGTACAAGAGCACTTCCATCACGGATGTCGTCAAAAGGATCCATCAGTAGGTCAAAGAGTGCTCGAGACCACGATTCATCAAACGTCTCAAAGAAAAGAGCATCGTCTTCCGGTGATGCCCAGATTCGCGCCTCATCATTCTCCTGCTTGATAACTCGAACCAGGACCTTGAGGCCCATGGTGTGGCGCTGGTACGAAGCTGTGGGTACAAGCTCACCCTTGATAAAGTTCAGGTACCACTTGAGATACTCCTGGTGAGCCTTGAGAATAGCTTCGAGCTCTGGAATCGAAATCTTGAGAACATTTGTATGCTGCAGCTCCTGCTTCTGCTTCTTTGGCTTGGGCTCCAGAGCACCGTCATTCTCGGCTTGCTCGGCTTGCTCGGCATTCATCTGGGTCTTCATGCTGCGACGCACCAAGGCAATGGCACCGCGGATTCTCTTGTACATGGAGTTGGCAATGCCCAAAAAGTCGACGCGGAATTTGGCATCAGACTCAGAAAAGTAGCCCGGGATAAACTTTCGCAGCAGAGCGAGAGCCGTATCAGAGTAAGGTCTCGTAGTTGACGAGCTCGAAACCAACAGCGACATGGCCAAAAGACGAACATCATACGAAGCCTGGCCCAGCACATCATCCAGAATTTGCTCCTTGAGAATAATCGGCTGAATGGCATTCTTCTTGGTCGACTTTTTGCAAAAAACCGGCTCCTCCACGAGTCCAGCCTTCTTTCCAACCTGCAGAGCAGCCAGCTGCAGCAGTGCCGTCGAGTCGAGATCTGCCGTAACGGCAAGTCCCTCCTCATGGGACTTGTTCATCTCTTCCAAAAACAGCAGCGAATCGGCACGCTCTGCCTTAAACAGCGGCAGGAAAATGTAGTTCATGATGGCCACCACAAAGCTGGGGTCGGTTCCGAGACTAGTAGTCAACAAGCGTCTCCATACTTGCACTGTAAACGGAGTTTCAACCAGAGCACCACCTTCTTTAGAAGCAGCACGCAAGGCCACATAGATGATCGCAACGAGCTTTCCGGCCACCTGGCACAAAAACTGTTGTCTCATCCACTCCATGATCTCCTTGATGAACTTGCACCAGACCTGGCACGTGTTCAGACCCGGCTCCAGCGCCACAACATTCTTGTAAGCATCCAGAACAAACTCCAAACGTAATGAACCCTTGGAAATCAGCAGTGTCTGCAGTTTCATGGACGCTTTGACCATGGGCTTCGTTGATTCTCTCAACATAGCCCGAACCATGGCATTAGCTACTCTGCGCTGTACTTCGGTGGCAACCTCGACATCTGGGTTGTTAATAATGACAAAATTGACCAGCTCCAGCACATGACGCAAAGCCCGGTCATTGTCTTCGCCGCTCCATTTGGTGTAGCTTGACAGCACATCAATGCAAGTGTCAAGACTGAAGATGAAGGCCGTGAGCGACGCAGTCTTGGACTTGCCGCACAGCTCAACAAATGACACAAAGCGATCACGGGCCGTCTGTGGAGTAGATGCCGCCGCCTTGGAGCGCAAAGCATGAAATACGGATTTCGCGGCTCTGTATACGATGTCAGTTCCCATGTCGTCATCAGTGAGAGGTCAGTGAGGGGCAAGGCAAATCTCACTCGAATTGCGAAGCCTCAGGTTGGGCCTGAATCCATTGTACAATAGCAATTGCTTTGGACTCAAGAATTTCGTCGGGGACAGTGATGCTATCCATTTTGGGCAGCTTGATGATCCCCCTTGTGTGGCGTCTTGAGATTGACAATTTGCGGGTTGCTGACCAAGGCAAAACTTTTCTTAGCCAGCCAATTACATCACGTAGTGGGGTCCAGAACCCAAAACAGGAAATATAAGTTGGAAGTTGGCTGCAGGTATTACATATGCATATGTGCTATAAAAGTCGCTGTTTGGCAGTGAAGCTCACAAGTTACCACATTAACCTCTTATTGACTAGAGTATGTTGTCTTGTTACTTCTTGGTATCTCCAGCCCAATGACGATGCATCTGCTATTTGTATAACAGCAAACGCAGCTTCTTCCAAAAGCAAAGTGTTGGCTGACTAAGCTCTTATCGATAACACGCGGAAGCAGTCACGTGCCATAATTTTGCCCTCCCCACAAGTCGATTTTTCCCTGCAACCCCACTGGGACCGCAAAAAAAAAAAATACTTTGCAAGTGTGTCATACATACTCAAAACTTTCTCTTTGAATTTTGAATCCTCATACCTGACGCTACTTACCAGATCTCTGGGAGACAGTAAATTCAGCCAAAATGTCGAAGATCACTGTCGCCAACGTGCGTACCCAGGTGGGCGAGCTCCTGGACTACTCTCTGAACACCAAGAAGCGCAACTTCACCGAGACCGTCGAGCGTACGTATACTCTGAGCCCATTTCATGGAGTGATTCAAGCCACGATGTGCAACCACACAGCCTATCGCGGAATTCGCATGTAAACTAGTCAACATATGCTAACTACTTCTTCAGTGCAGATCGGTCTGAAGAACTATGACCCTCAGCGTGACAAGCGTTTCTCCGGCACTGTGAAGCTGCCCATCGTGCCCCGCCCCAACATGGCCATCTGGTATGTTTCAGCGACTCCGTTTGCAAGTAAAGAAACAAAAAAAAAAGATGGCATATCTAACAGCAATATAGCATTCTGGGTGACCAGCACGATATTGATCGTGCCAAGCACGGTGGTGTCGACTCCATGTCGGTCGATGACCTGAAGAAGCTGAACAAGAACAAGAAGCTCATCAAGAAGCTGGCCCAGAAGTATGACGCTTTCATTGCCTCCGAGGCTCTGATCAAGCAGATTCCCCGTATCCTCGGTCCCGGTCTGTCCAAGGCTGGCAAGTTCCCTACTCCTGTCTCGCACGCCGATGACCTGAGCGCCAAGGTTACTGAGGTCAAGTCGACCATCAAGTTCCAGCTGAAGAAGGTTCTGTGCATGGGTGTCGCTGTCGGCAACGTCGACATGACCCAGGAGCAGCTGGTTGGCAACATCATGCTGGCCATCAACTACCTGGTTTCCCTGCTGAAGAAGGGCTGGCAGAACGTCGGTAGCCTCACCATCAAGGCTACCATGTCGCCCCCCAAGCGTCTTTACTAAGCGCTTGTCTCGCTTCTTTCTTTTTTTCGCTTCTCTTGCGTCGTTTGGGTTGAAATGCGTAGCATGAAACTCTGAGGTCACGGGTCGCACTGTTTGTCTCGGGACGTCTTCACTGGCGTTTTGACCGACGGTGTGGATTAGTTTCTTCCAAAGCTCAACTCGGTCGGGGTTGTACGGCTCTTGCTTTGACAGCAACGGTTACTGCGCCTCGCACCAGCAGATTTGGGTTGACGACTATAGATTTAAAAGTAATAAACGAGTCATGAAACAAAAATATGCAAATTCCTGTTCACCATTTTAGACAATGTGATGTGCTTTGGTGTGCTGTGCTAGGCAGGCTTGATGGTTCTGGTACAAGTAAGGAAGCCATGAAAGGATACATACAGACACTGGGTCGCCAGATCAAGCAATGTGAGGTTTCGAGATGGAGGGTATATTTCCCGGTTGGGTCTGGTGCACTACCAGTACATAACGGGAAAATAGTGTACATACATACACATTCTTGATATCAGGACCGGCAAAGCAAAGCAAGATTGGACGATTGGAGTATGTATGTACTTGTTAAAGACTACCGTCGAAATGAAGGTAAACACTGGCAGGCGAAGTGGGAGCGGAAGAAAGTGTGTACATGGATTATTCAGTGCTAAAGTACATACAAATCTCACCGTGTGTTCACTCATGATTGAGCAAAAGCGACAGTACATACAAGTGTCTAAACTGCCCTATTTTTGGACATAGTATGTACTATGTACCATACATATGTATGTGCATGCACCTGCACAACGACTGATTTTTTTTACTTTTTTAGACTCTTGGCAAGGTTGTATCTAGAGTTCAAGTTGATCAGCAAATGATTGTTTTTGGACAACGGGCCGAATTCGAAGTTGGAAAAAAACACAAGCCTGATAGGCAAAATACTGCAAACTCGAAAAAGATTTCTCACAAGCAAGTGAAGGCTTGGACTTATCACGATGGGCAAATGAGAAAACCAAGATCCAGGCTTTGATTCAAGCAGTGGAATGAAAGCCATCCTTAGTCTCAATCAAGCTTGAGAAAGGTCGTCAATATGAGGTGAAAGGTGAAAGGGGGTAAAGTTGAGATGTCTCCTTGTTTCATTAAGACGATTCTAAATCAAGCCGCTGCCGGTATTACTGTAAAGCCCCACTTAAATTCAATAGCTTGCGAAAAGGAAGTTGAATCAAGAATTGCGGCTCAAGCTCTTTACGCATCACAAGCGGGCTGGGTCGTAACTAAGCTTTTATGAACTTCCCAGCTAGGTCTTTAAAGCTGGATAGTCTTCTCTAAGTTAACTTGTTTGTTTAAAGAACTTATTTTATCCTCTCAATGGCAAGTATTGGGTGGGTTTTTTTGGGTTCATTAAAGACCAGCGTACTTGTATGTATACGTACATATGTACGTTACATGTTACATATGCACTAAGCATCAGACTTGGTAGGGTTAATACACTTGTAGTACAAGTTGGTAGGGTTAGTCATGGGCCTAAAAATAAGTACATACATAAAACCCCGAATAAAGACCCCAGCCAAAAACTTCTATTCGGCCCATTTACGGACTGCCACCGAAAAATCCCAGACCTTGGAGGAAAGGGAATAATCCAAATTCTTAGTGTTTATTGCCTATCTTTGTTTTTGTTATCTGTTGTTTTCCTTTCGCAGTACGTACATACATATCTTGATATGAGATCTGCTTGGCGCGCAATTCAAGCTGTAACTCGGAGTCGGGCGCTTTTATTGATTCCATTTCCTTTTGTTTTCTCTTTTGAAAAGCGACCCATGTCAGAAAAAAATTACACAAGAAGAGCCTCAACTCTTAGTTTGACTGAGAAAAGTAGATAAATACGTACCATGCATATCAAGTACAAACAAGTATTATGTATGTAGCATATTGTACGTACGTATTCATTATGTAGTACACATCCATATGTAAGTAAACGAAGCTAAACTCAAGATGGTCAAATATAAACGGCAACCAAAGGCCAAGCTTGCTCTGAATTCAGTAGCTAAATCTTTACTTTCAACACCGACCGACTTGTTCTTGTATCTCATTGTGTGGTCTGTAAAAGGCCCAAAGAGGTGGCCATTGAGGGCCTAGATAAAGATTGGTAATGCAGGTTAACTATCAGATCTCAATATGTACACAATGACTGGTGCCAGGCATATACTGGCATAATATCACGAACTTATATGAGGCTCATTGAAGCAGCAAGTGGTACATAGATGAGAAAGCATGAATAACTGGCTACTACGTCTAAATACATACATGTACATATGTACTACACATCTACGTATGCATGTATACAGCAGGCAAAGGTGGATTCGGTTCTCTGGCCTGACCATCCCGGCTTCAATATGAGGTCGTTGTTATCTTCTTTCCTCCCTGGTAGGAGTATAAACCGGACGACGCTCCTCCGGTGTTGCATTGAAACATGATTGCCGGATCTGTAGCAAACAACCAAGAACCAGAATCGACTTATGTACGTATGGCATGTATGCATGCATGTACATGTAATGCTTACCTGATACCAAAGGGAACTTGCTTTCTGGCCATAAGTGGTTCCCTCGTACAACACAGAGAAATCAATTGAAGGCAGTTGCTGCTGAAAAGAAGAAAAGCAAAAGGAAAGAGCATGTCATGTCCATTCCCGAAGCTCGCGAGTCGATATCCACTTTATTTTCTATACCAGTACATGACATACATACGTATGCCTACTTTGATTTCTCGCTTTTCAATTTCTCGTCTTCTTTCTTTCTTCCACTCTTCCTAATTTTGTAGTGTATGTCCTTGATTTTGCTTCTGCCGCTTGTCATCAACCCTGCATTCCCGTTTGTTCCTTCAGAAGCTGACTTTGTCGTCTTCTTCGGTCTAATTTCTTATGTGCTGCCCCATTCTTTTTTTTTTTTTTTTTTTTTTCCCTCCCTTACAAATGCACTTTTATTGTCTTGTTTAGCGCAAAGGCAGTTGATTTTATACTCAATCATCCAGCCAGCTTAATTAATCCCTTTGCTCTTCAAAAGTCAAGTCTAATCGGCGAAACATTCGAAAAAAAAAAAAAAAATAATCCCAGACCCGCTGAACGGCCGATGATCAGAAAATCCATCTTATTTTGTTTGCCATCCTTGGTCTCTTTCTTAATCTTTGACTTTTCCTTTCTTCTTTCCTCTACATCGTCCTCATCTTGCGCTTCTTTTTCAATCTTTCTCTTCAAGTTCCTTCGTTTCCTTACTCTCCCAGTCTACTGGTATATTGTTGCCGATATCTTCGAGTCTCTGTCGGCAACTCGCCTCCCACTAGCTTTGAATTTACCTACCCGCCAAAGTCTCCGCTATGTCTTCATTTTCCGATTCTTGCAAACATGACCTCGAGGCTGCCATGCCTCAGGTTCCTACATCAACCACTTCTACCGAGCCTTCATCTTTTGTTCCCACTGATGCCAATGCTGCTCCGCTCAATGCTCAGTCTTCCCCCGAAACTGCCTCACAAGTTCCAATGCTCTGCGGCATTAGACGCAAAAACATGTTCATCACCATCGGCGCCGGCACCTTCATTTTGATTCTCGCCATAGTTTTTGGCGTGGCCGCAGGCATTGCTCTCAAGACGTGACTTTTTCCCGCCTTTTGCCTACCTATTTTGCCTCCTATAAATTTGTCTGTCGGTTGATTCTATCCCGTGGTTTCTTCATAATTTTTTTTTCTTTGGTTTCTTTAGCATGTGTCTGTCAGACGGCCCTTGCTGGTTTGATCAACTAAAAAGGACATACAAGTCTCGACAGTATTGCCTTTTCGGACGACTACCAACCGAGCCATGACAAAGAAAACAAGATCGTCGACAGAGAAAAACAAAAAATCATCGGGCTGAAGATGGCCTCGAGACGGATCTCCCGGTCGATTATTCATTTGCTTGGATTTTCCTCTCTTTCTGTGGTTCGGCAACCCCATGGTTTATTGTCACGCCACATTCGCCAAAACTTACACTCGAAATTTCACATTTGGATCAATCCGACGAATTTCGGTGCTTGCTTCCGACCTTGACCTGCTCAATCTGCCCGAGCAAACCACCGACTATCAATCTCTACTACTACCTCGTTTGAACATCTCAAGTGCGACACTGAGAGGACAATGCATTAGATTAGTACTTCACGTCTCCCCGATTTTCTTTTTCTTCGACTTTTCTTTTCTATTTGTTGGCTCAAAGCGATTCAAAGTTCAACAAGTGGGTGGGCTCGATGGTGTTCCTATCCAGTTTGTTGGTTCGGGCAATGACATTTGTCCCCAAGGTCCCATTCCAGCCACTGAATGACGAGCATCCTGTCGACAACTCGACGGCTTTTGGCATTGACTATGAGAAAAAAAAAAAAAAAACTACTCCCAATGTTGCCATTCTTGCGAGCAACACTTGCGTCATGAAGAGTACCGGGAGAATTCTTTGACCCTGAGAGGCAAAACACACAGGGAGGATGGTTACTGCTTGGCTTTTGCTTTCAGGATTGACCTGAGCCCATGGCACGGACTGAGTTGAATATCTTACCCACCGTTCAGCCTTGGTGTACATGCCTACACAGCCTTGCCATTGTTGCTCGTTGCTCGTCTTGTCCTTACAGTACGCCATGGCTTCATGCTTCACGTTGGACAAAGCATGGCACGGCATTGAATGGCATGTTCACGAATAAAGCTACCCGGGCCGAAAAACGAAAAGCTTGGCTGCTACTACTAGTGGACTTTTCCATGTATAAGTATGTACATGGCATTGTTTGTCAAGGCATCTACAGCTTGGGAGCTGCAGAGAGGAATTGCGGAAAATCACGGGCAAATCCTTTCTCCATCTTTCTCTCTCTCTCTCTCTTTTTTTTTTTT